>CM040759.1:9734714-10209714 GCA_022829145.1 Albula goreensis
GTGTACATGTGTGTATGTAGGTGTGCATGTGGACACACACTCGTGCATGTGCGTGCGTGGGTAGGTATGTGAGTAGTATGCGTGTGTGTGTGTATGTATGTCTTTGTGAAAGAGAGTACTGTATGCAGGTTTGTACTTTGGCTACACATATGCTAGAGCCCCCTCCCTTTCCCTTGACTTGTCAGTGGCATTATCTCATAAACCGAGTGAAGGTAACAGATCAACCCATTTCCCTCCCAAGGGGCTTGGGGGAAGGGGAGGCTTTGATGTTGAATGGAGCGCGCACTCCTGCGCCAAAGAGTTCAGCATGCAGCATGACTGGCACACATGACCGATTTCACACCCTAATGCACGATTTTACACACAGACCAGCCCCTCACATTCATCACCATTCACACGTGCATACACACATACACATGAACAACAGCCACACGTACGGGCATGCACACACACAGTACATACATAATACATGTGGCACAAGCATTGCATTGTCCAATCCAGCATTCCAGTGAAAAATACCATACTTTGGACAATACATATCATAGAAGCACAGGTTTGCCAGTTTAAATCTGAGTATTAATGTGGACTATTAATACTGTGTCATATGTCCTTGTGATCTGTTTCAGGATGACCATTCCATGTTCTTCCAGTTTGGACCCTCCATTGAGCAGCAGGCTTCAGTCATGTTGAATATAATGGAGGAGTATGATTGGTACATATTTTCCATCGTCACCACCTACTATCCCGGTTATCAGGACTTTGTCAACAAGGTAACTGTTGTCTGCAATAGTTTTATATTCTAACCAAACATTGCATAGTGCAGAGATACAGCTAAGGGGGGAGGACTGTAATTGATGGCTATGCTTCTGCTTAAAACTCAACACTCCAACAAAGGAGATGCCCAGGAAATTCTCACAGAGTATCCACATTGCCACAAATGAAAATGTTTTTTAATACCTGGTGTGTGTATGTGTGTGTGTGCACGTGTGTGTGTGTGTCTCTGTGTGTGTGCGCGTGTGTTTGTCTGTGTGTGTGTGTGTGTCTGTGTGTGTGCGCGTGTGTTTGTGTCTGTGTGTGCACAACAGGTGCGCAGCACCATAGAAAACAGCTTTGTGGGCTGGGAGCTGGAGGAGGTGCTGCTGCTGGACATGTCGGTGGACGATGGCGACTCCAAGATCCAGAACCAGCTGAAGAAACTGCAGAGCCCCGTCATCCTGCTGTACTGCACCAAGGAGGAGGCCACCACCATCTTCCAGGTGGCTCACTCAGTGGGGCTCACCGGCTACGGCTACACCTGGATCGTCCCCTCGCTGGTGGCCGGAGACGCAGACAACGTGCCTGCAGAGTTCCCCACAGGTACTGGGGGACTGCGGGGGCCGAGAGCCCACAGCGTCGCTGGCATCAGACTCCTGAGTCCTGCTGTCACATTTGGGTGGATGTATTCGGCTCACAGCAGCTCCATGCCAGCTATTCAGAAATGTGACTCAAACCAGACTAAAGATCAAATCTAATCTTTTTTTAATCAACATGGTCAGTAATTTTAACATTTTCTCAAAATAAGGTGATTGGTAAAAAGTGAACTAGTCTGAGAAATGAAGGGATGCAGGACTTGTCAATGATTCATAACCAGGGTTGGGGACTAAGTGAATTCATGGCATTATGTAATTAGATTACAACAAAGCAGTAGCTATAATATTTAAATTAGAAAGTACAGGAGAAAGTAATAAGATAACAAATACCCTTAGAATATTTGCAACTATGGTAGGTTTACATTAAGATATGTTTAAGACTTTTACCCCTCAATTTTTCTTGCGAAAAATGTTTGAGTTGGTAATCTATAATTTGGAACAGAATACCTATTAAATAATCTTCCCAACCCTGCTTAAAACATCATTCTAAAAGAAAAGGTTATGCAAATTGTTAGCCTGTGCTGTATTTTACTTCGAATCACCCTCTGGTTTAGCCATATGTTCAGACTGGCACTACGATAAGCACATCATGGCTGTAAGGTGCACAGAAATCAACAGGACAATCAAATCAGCAACCTCAAGGATGCTGGGGAATAGCTGGGGAGCATTTTTTGTAAAAAATCAGGTAGAACAGATCAGCCAAAAAGACCAGTGGCCTCTATGTGACATGGTGGACGTATTGTTCTGCTTGAAGCCAGGACTGTGCACTGTGCAGGTGGCTGGGATAGGTGCAGTCCTGGGCTGAGCCAGGCCACATGCTGTGTCGTCAGAGCGACTGAAGACTGCGGCCCCCCACTGCATCTTCCTCATGCTCAGGCCATTATGGAGAGTGCACAGCTCGTCCCCTGCCCTTTCCCTCTCCGTCTCTGCATCTCTCCATCTCTCTCCTTCGCTCTTTTATGCACAGGTCTCATCTCCGTGTCGTATGATGAGTGGGACTATGGCCTGGAGGCTCGAGTTCGTGATGCGGTGGCTGTCATCGCCATGGCAACCTCCACCATGATGCTGGACCGCGGGCCGCACACCCTTTTGAAGTCTGAGTGCCACGGGGCCCCCGACAAGAAAGGGCCGAGTGCTGGGAACCCAAACGAAGTGCTCAGGTGAGTCAGGGCTCATTTGGGCTGCTTTATTGCGGGGGTCGAGGAGAACAACTCTGCACTCCATAAAACGCTCTGAGATTCTTTGATAAAAGGAAAGACACAATGGAAAATAACTCCCAATCCTCCATTATCATAATTTTAAGCTCATCATTTTCTGACCACTTTCCCTAGAAAACAAAAAATACTGAAAAAAACAAGACAATGACATTACTTATTGTTCTGTGGGCATGTGGAGCTGTAGTAAAGCTTTGTTCCCTTTAAAACACATGTATGCAAGTATACAGTAGCTAAATGTACACAACAGCTATTGTCTCATGTACCTTGTTGTTTCCCATCTTTGATACTTCACTGTAGCTGTAGTTGTAGTTCCTCCTGTCAATTTGTGTTTTTTGAGACAATGGAGATTTATATGATCCACTGGAAAATTGTGTAGCTGCTTCTGCATCATAACGCTGAGGTAATCTGAAGTCATTTCCACCCAGTATTATTTTCATTTTTTAAGAGTGATTTCATTAGGTTAAACTTTCAAAGGAGGAGCAAGCATACATGAAAAAGACAAAAATGTAGCAGTGCATAATTTAACTTTAGGTTTTTCCCTCAGCTTATTTCTTCTTAATGGTATCATGCGTCTGAGAGCACTGCAAGATAGAGCGAAGAATACATTCAATTTAAAATGCTTCCAGTGAATATTCACTGGATAAATTGCTTAATACAAGCTGATCCATTAATGTAGCCCAGACGCGAGGGGATCAATGCCCTTGGCTCATACTTAATGGACTGCAATGTAGAACAACATTGTTATGGCCAGTGGTAGTTTGTGAGAGACAAACGATAGAACCAGGGAAGTTAGTTTTATTTCACAGCCATCTGTCACCTGCTTTTGATCATTTCTGCACAATTAACAAGGGTAGCAATTTAAATTAGCGTCAATAAAGTCACTTTGTAGCAAATGAAATGGTTGACTGCGAGGTGTGTGAACATCGTAACGCTGCAGTATCAGACACAATTAAGGAAAACGGAACATGTGGCTGATGGGTGATTCTTAAAAAATGAAAAATGATGGAGAGTCGCTTCAGGGCTCCCCAGTTAAAGTTAGATCCTCTGCCTCCCCTGCTTCTTGCCCATAGGTCGCCACTGGCTTATCCCAAACTGTATCTCCATTGTCTCTGTGAATGAACTTATTAGGAAGATAGTGATTGTTATGCATGTCTACATTGGAGACCTCCATCATTTAAGGAAGGTATGAGTCAATCGAATGTGAGAGGTACTTGTCGTACACTGACGGGCATATTTGTACTTGTTCAGGTTGTCTTTAACCCAAGAGGACCAGCATTTATTCTACCTCACCTTATTTTAGGGAAATATGCTAAGATTCACTGATCTGCATAATATGTGGAGCATCAGAAATAATGTGCTTAACTGTAGAAACTAAACCTTCAAATGGCATAATTCTCAGAGAATCTACACCACATGATGCACTGAAACAGGTCCCACACCAGATTGGAGTTCTCTTCTTTTCATCTCAGGAGAAAAAAAAAAACAATTAAATTGTTTAAAAATAAAATAATTGATCATCTGTTTGTGTATCATATGCAAACAAATTATGCAGATTCGATGATGAGTTATGCAAGTAATCAGAGATAAATTACAGAAATATATTTATTATTAATCATTGACGATTAAAATCAAACACGCTAAATATCAATCAGGCCATAAAGGGGAAGCTTGCTGTCAGAATAATCAACCCCTCTGCTATAACGTTGTGTCTTTGAGTGGAAGATATTCAGTGAAATTCAATTTACTCTGCTGGTTGTTTTTTTAATTAATTAGAATTATTTATTTGTGCTAATATGAACATGTCAAATAGAATACAGTGAACGCAGATAATACAGGACACGGAGGGAGGCTAAGGAGGCCCAGATGCTGCACTTACACAGCGATACATTACTATTTTTGGATGTGGCTCTGTAGAAAATGGCAGAAACCATGAGAACCCAGTGATGCACAGAGCCATGGCTTGTGGTTATTTTGGCTAGGTTTCTTTTTCTAGCGCTATTCAGCTCGCTGATTTCATTTCTGTCTTTATTACTGCCCTTAGATGATTGGCTACATAAATAATCATGAAATTTGCCTCAAGCTCTTCTGGATCTGTTTTATTTGGTTGTTAAGTAGTTTCTATCATGTTTTGATTTTGTGTGTGTGTTGTGTGTGTGTGTGTGTGTGTGTGTGTGTGTGTGTGTGTGTGTGTGTGTGTGTGTGTGTGTGTGTGTGTGTGTGTGTGTGTGTGTGTGTGTGTTGGCAGCGTTTTGCTCTCATAGTGTTACATATTATTCTGAATACACCATTGTGCTGTAAAGGTCCAGCTCTGATGATGTATATTAGAAAATGAAACTAAAAGGAAATTTTAGCTTCCACTCCCTCTCTCCTTCACTCTGTCTCTCCCTCCTGCAGACCTCCCATTTGCACTGTCTTAGCACAAGTCTCTTTCTCTTTCTCCCTCTCTATGTCTTGCACCCCTGTCATTGTCTCTGTCACACACAGAGTACATATACAGTAGTTACTGTAAGTAAACATTTTAAATATAAATTGCGCATTCAGGTACTATTGTGCATACAGGCTGCTATGTATGCACAGTGAGTACCATATATTTTTACATGATCCCATCCATAATAATCATCAACAGAACCATTTAGTAAAATCATCATGTTATGTATATTATTCATTATGTTTTATGCTACTATGGTTATAATTCAATAATATTTTGCCTATTGAAACAACCATTCAATATTTTATCTTCCCTTCCATTATTCACCTGCATTATTCAGAGAGAATAATGAATGCACGCATTAGAACTATCAGTGAGCGTATATGAAATATGAAATGTGCGTGTCTCTTTGTGGGTAAGGAGTGTGTTGGTCTTCATCTAAACTGTGTTAACCTGTATACTCCCAGGATTTTCACATTAACTAAGAGGAGACTGTATGTATCAGTATATACATGCAGGATGTATACGGGTGTCAGCATGAGGGTGGGCAGCTTATGAGAGGGTGAGAGATTCAGCTATATTGAACATGCATTTTTGCAGAAATGCACATAAAGTCAGAGACGGAGGGGAGCGGGGGCAGTAGTTAGGGTAAAAAGATGCCCCTATCTTTCTCGCTCTCAGTCTCTCTCTCGGGTGAGATTATTGTTCCCATGGCAACGCGGCAGATTGCTTGGAAATCGCCGTGGTTGTGGGCGCCATGGCAACACATTACATATGCTGGTGAGTCTCTCTCAGTACTCAGCCTCACTTGGAGAGTATATTTCTACATATACATACAATACATAACATTATACCAAGAATGCCTGCAAAAAAATGTGTGGTCAATAATGAACAGTGTGGTAGCAAAGTATAAGATGGCCACAACAAAAGTGTGTGCTTATCTGAAGTTCAATTTTACAGCAAATAGGCTCCATTGCATTATTTTAGAGCCTAGCTTTACAGTTAAGTGAAATTAAGAGCGGATTAGTCAGCACATACATATGCATGTAGTTGTAAAAATACCTATGGCTGTGGGTATGTGTCTGTCCTGTGGAGCGGTGGGCGGATGCACTGCTATAGGTTTCTTACACTAAACCATATGAAGCACTGCTGCTGAACACACTCTCATCCTCATTTGTTGAGATCTGTTGTTTTTTTTTATTCATGTTTGTGAGACAGAGCGTTGTCATGGAAATAGCAACCCACAGAGAGAGAGAGAGAGAAAGAGAGAGAGAATTGAGAAGAGATGATCTGAGTTTATCTGGCAGTAACATGCACATGCTGGCACATACTGAGACTCTTACTGATACACACATGCACACACACACACACACACACCTGGCAACTGACAAACACTGATACATACACCCATGCGAAACTTGCATTATATACAAGTCTGTGCTTTCAGTGACGCTATGCTAGTGCTGACATGCTGCATGCTGGAATCCTGCTGTCATATCAATGCCAGATTAAGAGTACAATGTTTTATTTCATAAAAGGGAGAGGGCATCATATCCTGGAATCATATTATTCAATAATCTGTTAATTTTGTTGGTTATCTTATGCCATCTCTGTAATGTTTAGAAGAAAGGACCAAAATACAGTTCCACTTAACATGTCAATCTGAAAATGGGCCAAGAAACATTTTCTTTTTTCAGAAAGAAGAGCTGCAGTAGATTGACAAATTGGACAAGCTGATTTATTTTCTCAAACATTATTACTGAAAGGATACAGCAGATAAAAATTCTGGATCTGAAACCCATAATAGCTAACAGAGATTTACTGAAGGGTAAATGGGCTTTGTTTTTTTCTGAAAGACTGAAGAGGTGAGCTCAACTGAATGGCAGCTAAGGCTATATTCATGACCAAAAATCATAGCTACTTAGCGCTAGAGAAATTAAAAAATGGTCGTAGCTCCCAGGGCTCTGCGCTGGGTGAATGGCCCTACATACATACTGTGTAGAGTAGGTGTTTAAGTGGGTGTGGGATCTGTACAGCATCCGCCAGCGGGGGGCGTGTGGAAGTGAAGCCTAAAGGCAGGGAGCTCGTAGGGCCCCTGTGCAGTTAGCAGTGCCACAGATAGCAGGGGTGTGACTGCCTCACTGTGTCATATTAAGAGTCACACCAAGGTGGCATATTGGAGCTTTGCTGCTACATGCACACACAGCTAGGGAGCTGTAAATGAAAAACACAATACCTGGAGAAGTGTACTTTAGCCATGGGATTTAAAAAAATATATATTTATATATATATATCAATATATACTTAAAACTTGTTCATTTCTAATGTGCTGGCAGTTTATTGGTTTTTTCACACCATAATTCAACAATCTGGCTTTTTACATTTTTTTAGTTTGAGTTATACACCTGTTAGGTCTGTGAGCATGTGTTTGTCCTATGGCCTATGCATCTAGCTCATGTATTTTGGATATTGGATTAACTCCATGCAAGATTTTCTTCTGCACATATACAGGTATCTCATGAATGTGACTTTTGAGGGGCGTAACCTGTCATTCAGTGAAGACGGCTACCAGATGCACCCCAAACTAGTTATCATCCTGCTGGACAAGGAAAGGCAGTGGGACAGGGTAGGTCCCCCTCTCTTCCCTCCTCAAATCCAACCCCTCTTACTATATGGCAATAAATCACTGCTCATCTCTATCTATCGCCTGTCTCTTTTTTAACCTGTATTTGGAAAGATCTGTCTTTCTGTGAGAGGACTGTATTATATAGACTCCCATCTTTGCCTGCGTGTGTGTGTGTGTGTGTGTGTGTGTGTATACAGTATTGTATTAGCCTGTCTCTCTTTTTTAGTGGCAATGAACTCTGATGCCCTGTGCTTCAGTGTGATTTGATATGGTAGTTTGTTTCACACAGGATTTAGGACCCAGCACATGTGCATCATAATGAACCCCCTCTCAGCATTCCTTTCAAAAGTCACTCCAGTTCTAAAGTCTGCGCTGCGCACTCACCCTCACCCACCCTCCCCCTCCTCTGTTTCTGTCTCCATCCATCTCTCCTCCGGTCCAGGTGGGTAAGTGGGAGAACGGATCTCTGTCCATGAAGTACCACGTGTGGCCTCGCTTCGAGCTGTACTCGGACACAGAGAACCGTGAGGATGACCACCTGTCCATCGTCACCCTGGAGGAGGCCCCCTTTGTCATCGTGGAGGATGTGGACCCTCTGAGTGGCACCTGCATGAGGAACACAGTGCCCTGCAGGAAACAGCTGAAAAACCTGTGAGAATATAGCCCCGCATTACTGACAACATCCCTGTGTAACTGGCCAGACCTTCACAGCACCATATTGTTAAGAAGGGGATACCTGACTATAACCCCTTATTAGTCACCACAACATAGCACTGCTGCTTATACAGTAGGAGTGCATCACTGACCATAGCTGTGTACTATTGCATAGAGATCCATATCACTGGTTATATCCCTCATGACTGACTAGTACCATATCAATGAAAATTGCTCCTCTGATTTCACACAGCCTCACATTGATTCGTTGCTTCCTGGATCACTACCTGTGCCCCATTCATTGTCTATAACCTTGAATCATAGCCTACACTCTTTTTACTACATAAAATATTACTGTCTACAGTCTCATATTACTGTGCGCTCCAACTCTCTGCTACTCTATGCATTCATTTCCTGCAACCTGAAAGCACACGTTAGATTCAGAGATCCAAAATTTTACTGTCTGCAATCTTGTCTCATTGTCAGTGACACCATAATATTGTACACAATGCTTGTCTATGACTCCATCTTACTGTCAGCAATTCCATTTTATTGCATCCCAATCTTATAGTGCATTTTTTTGTTCTTGCACTCTTACTACTCACAGTCTTATATTATTATTGCTCATGCAACAGCAATAGACACACTATTGCTTGTGTCTATTGCTGTTGCATGAGCACCTATATGGTTGGAGATAAAAGTTAGCTGCACTGTAACAAATAGCTGTAAAATTACATTACTCTATATATCACAATACACCTTGGGACTTCATTAGATAATTGTTGTTGCTACAAATGAAATCTAACATTTGGTAGAAATAAGTAAATAAATTTGTAATTCAAACTCTATAATTTAAATATGTGCAATCAATCAAGTCATACTGAATGGTAGCTAGCTAGGTAGCTAGCAACATGGGTGACTAAAGTCACAGGTTACATCAGTAGCTGGCTACTGAAATATCTCAGTATATCTCAATATCTCTCTGCAGTAGTCAGTGGTTGCGGGGGGCTGAAAGGCATTCGGTTTGTTTGCTTGTAATCTCTGATTGTCTGACTGTTTGAGCACACAGGCATAGCTATTCCAGCTCTCCATTCTCCTCGTGATCATACGTCTTTACTCCCCCATTTCTGTTTTATGAGTCAGGGGGTAAATTAGCTGGAGGGGGCCTCAAATAAATCCCTTAGTGTCTAACTAGTGAAGTCGCCAAGTTTGTGTAATATGACAACAAAATGTCAGTTGATTGGTTTGTAGGCGTATAGTTCTTCACATGTGTGGGATCTGAGTTAAGTGTTTTAAGTGTTTATTTTTTCATTTACTGTCTGCTAACTGCTGTCTAAAATGGTGCTGGTATGTCCTGTTCTCTTTCTCTTTCTCTGTCTCAATCCTTCCTTTTCTGTCTCTCATGCTTCACCCTCACACATCTCTCGTTCCTCATTTTGCTCTTTGCATCTCTTCCTCTCTTTCCTGACCCCTACCTGCCTCCTATGCCAATCCTCTGAATCTCCATGCTTCTTCATGCCTCCACTGGTTCCCTGTCTCCCTGTCTGTCTCTCAATCTTTCATGCTCTTCTCTTTTATACCTGCCCCGTGCATCTACCCTAACCTCCCATATATCACTCTCTCTGGCTGTTTCTTCTGCTCATGCTTTTATTCCCTCCTGTTTCCCTTTGCTATTTCATCTCCTCTCGGCTCTACATTCCTCTTCCTCCCCTTTCCCTCTCATTCTGCTTTGCCTTTCCCTCTTTGCTTTCCATTTCAATCTCCTCTGCCTCATGGCCCCAAATTTTGATCTCTGGCTCCTTCCTCTCTTCTCACTCATGTATTTTCCCAAACTCTATGACCCTAACCTTCCATTCCTCTCCCATCATCCCTCCTTCCCTGTCCCCCTCCTCAGCAATCAGACAGGAGAAAGTAGCATCTACATCAAGCGCTGCTGCAAGGGCTTCTGCATCGACATCCTGAAGAAGATCGCCAAGTCTGTCAAGTTCACCTATGACCTCTACCTGGTCACCAATGGCAAACATGGGAAGAAGATCAATGGCACCTGGAATGGCATGGTTGGGGAGGTGCAGTGTTTTACCGCCTTTTTCCATTTAGATTGTGGTAATCCATTATGTCCCAATGGAAAAGCAGGAAGAATGTTAAATTAAAATAAAATTCAAGAGCCAAAGGTGTTGAGGCCATAAGAGTATAAAGCATTGGCAATGTTACAAATGATAAGTCAGTACTCATACTGTTAACAAAAATGGGAAAATCAGGTGGAAACAAATCGGGAAAAGAAACAGATAAGGAGTTTGATGACAGTGAGCAGAACATTCATTCAGACACACGTATACTTTCATAAACACATGCATTACACATATGCTTATCCATATACATATACATGAATACAGTTCAAATAGTGTGCATGTGCAGTACAAATGTATGCATACCTACCCACAAGTAAACAAGTGTCTCTAATGCATGTGTACTGAAAAAGCATACATATAAACACACACACACAAACACACTCACACACATACATTCACACTCTGTTAACTCCGTTAGGGTGTCCCATTTTTGAGAAGTGCTGCAGGGCTCAGGTATTTACGGCTAAATATACCTGTAGAGATGCACAGGAAGGGAGGGGAAGGAGACAGTGTAGAGGGGGGAAGGAGGGCTATTTCCAGCTGCCATAACCCACTGAAATAACCCAGTTTCTCTGACTCCCCCAGTTAGGCATGTTTCACTCACCACTCCGGAAGTGTGGCAACCTCTCACTGACCTCCCTCTCTCTTTCCCAGGTGGTGGTGAAGAATGCCCACATGGCAGTGGGCTCCCTCACCATCAACGAGGAGAGGTCAGAGGTCATCGATTTTTCAGTGCCCTTCATTGAGACGGGCATTAGTGTCATGGTCTCCCGTAGCAACGGCACAGTGTCTCCCTCTGCCTTTCTGGGTGAGCATCGCACGCACACACACACACACACACGCGCACACACACGCACACAAACACCTCTATTAACTTGTGTTGACTCTGTATCATGGTGCTGTTATGTGTCTGAATGCTCTGTATAAATACTCTGCGATACTCAGCGGTGTGGTTGTGAACTTGCTGTATCAATGCTGCCCCCCCCCCTCTCCGCTTCATCTCCCTCAGAGCCATTCAGCGCCGATGTGTGGGTGATGATGTTCGTGATGCTGTTGATAGTGTCAGCGGTGGCCGTCTTCGTGTTCGAGTACTTCAGCCCGGTTGGGTATAATCGATGTCTGGCAGATGGAAGAGGTGAGGAAACACGAAGATGCAACACGTCCAGGATGCGCTTGGTGTGATTTGCACCGCGCTCAAACGCGTCCGCTCGATACCATGCTTGTCCGACTCAGAGACAGAGGGTCTGGACAGATGTGTCAAACTGCACCTGCCATTGAAGGCTGCCCAGTGCTGAGCACTGCTACAGCTATGGTTTTACCTCCACAATCCCCCTTTCACTTTGGACACTTTTGGTGATGATGATGATGATGATGATGATGATGATGATGATGATGATGAGTATTATTATAATTATTCAGTTATTTGCTGTACATCTATTGTGTATGTGAAATTAATGCATGAATGAATACAAAGTTGGCTAAATTTTTATCCAAAAAATCAATCAACCAATAATGGGACTAAAGGTAAAAAAAAATTCTACTCAATTGTTGAAATCAATCAATTGTTATCAACAGAAGATACATTCCCAATGACAAATTTGAGGATGTTTTGTCAATGATACCAAAGAATACTGTACAATGTATGGATTTTGTTTCTCAATCAATGTCACATGATGGTTTCTCATATTATTCTGTAAAGCTAACCTGTTCTGCTCAATCTATCTATCCAAATTCCAGTTCAAGGTTTTTAACAAATACCTACCTTCTCAAATAGAGTTCCGGTATGTTAAATTGTTCTCAAGGTAAAAAAAAGGTAATTGTTTAAGTCACTGTATGAAATGGAGTTGTAATGGTTTGTCCTTGCATGGATTCTTATTGAGTCTATAGTATGTATATACATGGCTGAATTCCTTCCCTGATGCTGTTTCACTGCACTGTTTTAAGTCACTGCAAAACAGCAGTAGCATAATTACAGCACACTGTTCCATTCTACTCCCACACGTCTTTCTCGAAGAATCAGATGCAGGACTTCCAACTCACAGCTACTGAATTGAAAAACTCTACCGCCCTCATCACCCATCCCCCTCCCCTCTCTTAGAGCCCGGCGGCCCCTCCTTCACCATCGGCAAGGCCATCTGGCTGCTCTGGGGTCTGGTCTTCAACAACTCCGTCCCAGTGCAGAATCCCAAAGGCACCACCAGCAAGATCATGGTCTCCGTCTGGGCCTTCTTCGCTGTCATCTTCCTAGCCAGCTACACTGCTAACCTGGCTGCCTTCATGATCCAGGAGGAGTATGTGGACCAAGTCTCTGGGCTGAGTGACAAAAAGGTAGACTCACCATGCAATTATAAGATATGTGGCTATGCAAACATGGAACACATGCATGTGTGAAGATTTTCCTCATGTGCTGGCTTGCACCCAGCAGACAGGGAATGAAGATGCTACAGAAAATGTGTCTATGCCGTCCTGAAATTCCTCTTTCTTTCTCTCTCTGTCTATCTCTCCCCTCATCTCCTTCCATCTGCTTCTATTTTATCCCTCCATTTCTTGAAATCCCACACCTCAGTTTCAGAGGCCAAATGACTTTTCCCCGCCTTTCCGTTTTGGGACGGTGCCAAATGGGAGCACAGAAAGGAACATCCGTAACAACTACAGGGAGATGCACAGCTACATGGTGAAATTTCACCAGAAGAATGTGCATGAGGCACTGCACAGTCTAAAGACTGGGTGAGAGTGTGAGAAACAATGAGGGGAGGACTTGTATCTCTGTATCTCTTACTGATGGTGATAGTGCCCCCAGTGGTCAAAGAGAGATATGGCACAAAAAATGATGGTTACCTTGACAAAGCAGGTTCAGTGACAGTTACCACTTGATGAGATAATTGTCCAAGATTTCACATCACTAGATACTCCCACAGCTACAGCTGCAGCATTTTCCCCAGGGTCTGCATGACTGTCTGTCTGTGTAACCAGGGTCCATTTGATCTGGCAACAAAATGAAGCTGACTGTCACTACAATTATTCACCTGTGGACTAACAGTCTTAAATAATTCTACAGTAAATGCCCTCGGCTCCACCTTATTTACATTTTGTTCTGTTCTGCTCAGAAAACTGGATGCCTTTATTTATGACGCGGCCGTGCTGAACTACATGGCTGGGAGAGACGAGGGCTGCAAGCTGGTGACCATCGGCAGCGGAAAGGTCTTTGCCTCGACGGGGTACGGAATCGCCATACAGAAGGACTCTGGCTGGAAGAGACAAGTGGACCTGGCCATTCTTCAGCTCTTCGGAGACGGTAAAGCTCTCGCGGAGTGTGTGTGCGCCTGGGCTTGGCTCAGCTCTCCCCTGCTCTTCATGACTTGCTTCATTGACGTTATGCATAAAAGATCATGATTAGAGGAGGCAAGGTGACCTGAGCAGGCAGGAGGGCCACGGCTTCCTCCGCGCTTATACAGCCCTAGACAGCTGGGCTATTTATTCCACAGCTCCAGGCTGATTACTGAAAGCTGGGGGACCATGCAGGGGGGACTGCCTGACACATCTGGGCACACCTGGTTTATATACACGCATGCTGAGATCAGTTCCTGTTCACTCATAGTCTGGTGACAGCCCGTGCCCTTCATGATCCACTCTCAGAAAGCACAATAAAGTATACATAGCCTACATGAAAGAGGCTGAAAATCACAGAGGTGAACTGTGGAGTATCTTGCACTTCCTAATTGATAGTTTACAAACATTATAATGATGCACTATTTTTCCAGTTCATAAAAAAATGAACTTTAGAGCAGTGTTTTTTCTTAATGGCATGTATATATATTTCTGACATTGTGTCATTTATGAACATAAATAATCTATATAAACATGAAATGCCCGTAATTAAGAAAAATCAAAAGCTTGTTAATTTTGGGACTGCAGTTGTGGTTGGAACGAAAACTGGCACACACTGTGGGTCACCAGGACTGAGGCTGAGAACCGCTGCCTTAGAGGCATGAGTTATAGGTTGTACCTTTAACTTCTGAGTTGATGTGACTTTTTTGGATTTGACAAGAAATGCCCTGGGTTGTATACCTGTGTTGCTTGGCCTTAAACATCTGCTATACTCTTTGACAGGGACATTCAGGTTCAAAGAAATGAATTGTTCTGTTGTGGCAGCCATTGTTGAGAGGAATGTAACACAGAAACCCTGGCTTTGTACAATTAAGAATGTCAGAAATGTCCAGATCTGAATACTTAATTCCCTAGCATTATTGAAACACAAACATACTGTAAATAATCAATTAAACATGTATATTGTTCTTGTGTATGGCAGGCCACACTTGAGTGTGTGTGGAATCTGGGAAGGACTGGAGAAACATTCACTACCCTGTAGGAGAAACAAGATCAGGGAACTGCACACAAGTTTAAAAGTCCACACTGAATGTTGCAAGTTCAAA
Organism: Albula goreensis; assembly: GCA_022829145.1. NCBI lineage: Eukaryota > Metazoa > Chordata > Actinopteri > Albuliformes > Albulidae > Albula > Albula goreensis. The sequence continues at coordinate 9,749,611 of CM040759.1, forward strand.
ATTAGGAGCAATTGCACATATACTGCAAAAGGACAGAAACTATTAAACTAAATATTGTTTGGAGCTAGTGTATAATTCAGATCAGTTGGTGTCAAATTAAATAAAAATGGGATGAAGGGAGTGGTGGAGAGATGGTGGCTTTGAGAGTCTGTTCCAGCAGTGCTGTCAGTATGACTGGAGTGTGCTACAGAATCACAGGAGCTGGGAAGCAGATGCTTGGGGTGAGTTCAGCTAGAGGAGGTGATGAGGTGGAGGACATGGAAGTAGGTGGGGAGGGAGAGGACCAATCAGGAAGCAGAGTCAGATGATGTGGGAGGGCTGGATTGGCTGTGGCAGGGAAGCCACATGGGATGCAGGAACAGGTTAGTTAGTTGGTGAGCAGGAGGGCTCCTGGGTGGACTGCAGGTTGCTGGTTCCTACCTTTGGTCACCATACAGGAAATACAACATGGTCCAGGTCAGAAATTAAGCATTGTGTGAAGACACAGTTTTGGGTTACATTTTGAAATATGCTGGAGAAGCAGTGTCTTACACTTATGATCAGCACTTATGATAAACTGACATTAAATTAGGCATAAGCTTCCATTCTACATGACTTTGTGCCTCTTGACATCAGTTTTTTTTTGTTTTTTACTTCTGTTAATAGACAGCAATATCAAACCGCTGTAGATATTGATGATGCAAGTCCAGTCTTGGGCCCAGAATGTTGGCCTAGTTACAAGTGCCAGCATATCACTGAGCATGTCTCAAGACATTCGGATCTACGTGTGCTTATGTGCGTGTGCGTCTATATGGGTCAGCATGGAGTGTCAGTCTTGCATCAAGCAGACTCCCCCTGAAGATTTCAAAGTCATTTTGTCACATGCTGATTTGGACATTCTTGGTGTGGCCTAGTTTGCTGAAACTGATCCACATGCTGGGAAGCTGAGCGAGACACTGATACAATTGCACTGTGAGTTTAAGAATGAGCTCATAGATGCCGGTGCTGGGGAGCTGCGATCCGACACATCTCAACGAACATTTATTCACTCAGTCCTCCACCAGCGCCTGTAGGCTTGAGGACCTCTGACTGTGAGGAATATGAGGACGGGCTTTGATCTTATCTGTACCTTAGGAGTTGCCCTCAATGGCCACAGTACAGCTCCATAAATCAATTGTATTCTACATTCAACATGATTTTTTTTTCTTAAGTAACCATTGATTTGCATTTGCCATTATACATCTAGATCACCATATGAATAATAAAACATGATAATGGTCAATGATAATGAATTTTCCACGGACGTTGTTTTATGTTAATTTGTCCCCCCCACTAACATCTCTTTCTGTTTCCTCTGTTTGCTTCCTCTCTTTTTTAATCACCATTGCTATCTGTCTCTCCCTATTCTCCTGCATCCAGGTGAGATGGAGGAGCTGGAAGCCCTGTGGCTGACAGGTATCTGCCACAACGAGAAGAACGAGGTGATGAGCAGCCAGCTGGATGTTGACAACATGGCGGGCGTGTTCTACATGCTGGGGGCAGCCATGGCGCTGTCCCTCATCACCTTCATCTGCGAGCACCTCTTCTACTGGCAGCTGCGCTTCTGCTTCATGGGCGTGTGCTCCGGCAAGCCCGGCCTCACCTACTCCATCAGCAGGGTAAGTGAGAGATCGGGTGCTTCTCCAGTGTATGCTCAGGGAAAAACTCTGCTCCAAAATACGTTAGTTTTTGAGATTAAGCTTCAAGTGTCCATTGCTCCAAAGGCTGGGTATTTCAAACCATTCCTTGCAGTGCTGCTACCTGGCTGTTTTCCTCAAACACCTGAGAGGGTTTTACCAGACACCAGCTGGAGCTTTCATTAGCACAAGCACAGAGAAACACAAAACCCTGTTAAAAATATGTTTTCCTGTGGGCAGATCTTAGAGCATTTTAAAGCACAAACAATTGAGAAAGGAAATGTCTTGAGCTCACAAGTTTATGCGTGGCACTAATTTCAGCAAAGTGAGCAATTAGATAGTTTAGATATTATTACTTTTAATGTAGTTTGTGTGTATGTGTGTGTGCAAGTTCAGTATTGATAAAAAATAATTAAAAAACAATTATGAAGCCTAGCTTTGTGTTTTGTGGTTCATTTGGTTGATGTGACTTGGTATTTCAATGAGCCAGCTGTATTGGTCAGCTGAATTTTAATCTCATTGATTAAAGATATTGATTGTCAGTCAAAACCATGGGCTTAAGTCTGAATGCATCTTTGTCGTTATCAATCATTTGTGTGCCCCCGCCCCACCCCTCTCTCTCCGTTACAGCACTGCAATGTCCAGGCCATGCTGTCTGTGAAATATATGACATTAATTAACTCATCTCTCTCAGTGCAGCGCTTAATGTACTTTAGAGTCCCATCCAGTCTCTCCGTGTTTACCGTGTTTAGTAAACCGCTCTTTCTCACTGTCTCTTTTTTCTCTTTCTGTATATGCCTCTGTTTTGTCTCTCCCTCTCCCTTCTCCCTCCCTCTCTCCCTCTCTCTCTCCTCTCTACCATTGTGTGAGCAGGGAATCTACAGCTGTATCCATGGAGTCCAGATAGAGGAGGCCAAGTCGCCGCTTAACTCTCCCTCCGCCACCATGAACAACACTCACTCCAACATCCTGCGGCTGCTCCGCACCGCTAAGAACATGACGTCCCTGTCGGGGGTCAATGGCTCCCCGCACAGCGCCCTGGACTTCATCCACCGCGAGTCCTCCGTCTACGACATCTCGGAGCACCGCCGCAGCCTGGCCGGCCACTCTGAATGCAAGCCCCCTTACCTGCCCGATGACAACATGTTCAGCGACTACATCAGCGAGGTGGAGAGGACTTTTGGGAATTTGCACCTGAAAGACAGCAATCTGTACCAGGACCATTACCTGCACCATCACCCCCCGGGCTCAGGGACTGGGCTGGGGCTGAGTTTGTCCGGCCCCCCGCCCAACAGGCCTCACAGTCTGGGGAGTGCAAGTTCACTGGAGGGGGGAATGTATGACTGCGACAGCTTAGGTGGAGGGGTGGCCCCAATATTCACCACACAGCCCCGCGCCTCTATTACTCACAGGAACAACAATAAATTTGACCTCATTGCAGGTCAGACCCCAGCCCAGGGTCCAAGCTTCAAGCAAGGTCTGCCCGATCTGTATGGGAAGTTCTCCTTCAAAGGTGGGGCATCGAGCTCGGGGTTCATCGCCGGACACGACAGGTACTGTGGGGGAGTGGGCGGGGGGATTGATGATGGGAACATGTCCGACATCTCTACCCACACAGTCACCTATGGAAACCTGGAAGGGAATGCCAAGAAGCGCAAGCAGTACCGAGACAGCCTGAAAAAGAGGCCCGCCTCAGCCAAGTCGAGACGCGAGCTGGACGAAATCGAGCTTGGTTACCGGAGACGGCCCCATCACTCCATCCACCACCACTACCATGGAGCCCATGCCAGGCGCTCGGCCTCCCCACCTCTCTTACCTTCGGAGCGAAAGGCTCAAAGAGGTGGAGGTGGAGGAGGAGGAGGAGGAGGAGGGGGAGGGGGAGGGGGAACTAGTGGGAACTGTCCATCGTATATGTTCCGTGACAAAGAGAGCTTAAGGGATTTCTACCTGGACCAGTTTCGCCCCAAGGAGAGCATACCTCAGTGGGAGCATGTGGATTTAACGGATGGGCCTGTAGGGGGAGTGGGAGGGGTCGTTGGGGGAGGCGTGAATAACAGTGGGGGAGTTGGTGGAGGTGGAGGGAATTGCACTAGTCTAGTGGCAGTTGAGGATTTCTTGAAGGGTAAAACTAAGAAGACCGACTGTAAGAGCGGAGTTGGAGGGGGAGGTGGAGTGGGAGGGGGGGTTGGAACGACTGCTCCAGGACCGCAGACACAAGGCTGCTGGGACAAGAATGTAACCGGGGTCGGGGGTGGCGGGTTGACAGGGGGTGACTGGGAATGTCGGAACTGCCGCAGCGGTGGTGGGGGTGGAAAACAGGTGTCTCTGCATGGGAGTGGTACTGGGGTAGGGGCTGGAGGGTACCCTGGAGGGGGAGGAGTAGGGGGTGGTTGTACCTCTACAGGAGGTGGGGGTAATAGCTCTGTTTCTGGGCGGCCCAGTTCCGCCACCTGCATGCGCTGTGAGGCGTGCAAGAAAACAGGCAACCTGTATGACATCAGCGAAGACAACAACCCTCTCTTGGATCAGCTGGGGGGTAAGAGTGGGTTAATAGGGGGCATTGGAGGTGTACAGTCACAAACTCAGGCCCAGCGGAGGAAACCAGGGTTAGGTGGCAAGCAGTTACGACGGCAGCATTCTTACGACACGTTTGTAGATCTGCAGAAGGAGGAGGCAGGTGGGGTAGGGATGGGTTTTGGAGGAGGGGGAGTTGGAGGAGGGATGGGGGGAATGTTGCCCCCACCTAGAAGCGTGAGTCTGAAAGACAAAGACCGATTCATGGAAGGGGTGAGCCCATACGCCCACATCTTTGAGAGGCACGCTGCATCAGAGAGAGAGAGAGATCGAGATAGAGATCCGCTCTTTTTCGGAGGCGAGAGGGGGAAGGGGGGCTCGTCTTTTGGGTTGTTCCGGGGAGGCGAAGGCGGGCTGCATCGTCGGTCGGTGGGGGAGAGAGATATGAGGGATCGAGACAGAGGGATGACAGGAGGTGGAGGAGGAGGAGGAGGAGGAGGGGGAGGAGGGGTTGGCACGTATTCCCTGTCTAAATCTCTCTACCCGGATAAAGTGAACCAAAACCCCTTCATCCCAACCTTCGGCGATGACCAGTGTCTGTTGCATGGCGCTAAGTCATACTACGTGAAAAAACAGCAACAGCAGCAGCAGCAGCAGCAACAGCAGCAGCCGCTCCTGAAAAACAGCCGAAGTGACTTCAGAAATTCCATGGGTGTGACGTCTTTCCTGCCTGCGTCCGCCACGGCAGGGGTGATGGCCAACGTGGCCCCCAGGTTCCCCAAGGAGCTGAGCCTGGGCGGAATGGCAGGACCCATGGGGAACCACCACGGGGGCCCCAATAATAACAAGCTGCTGTCGACCAGGGACGGATTAGGAGTGGGACAGACGCAGAGACCATTCAATGGCTCCAGCAATGGGCACGTGTATGAGAAGCTGTCCAGCATTGAGTCTGACGTGTAAGAGAAGGGAGAGAGGACACAGGAATCCAGGGACTTGAGAGAGAGGGACTCGAGCATCGGAATCAACATTGTAGTCATTTATTTATGAAAGACAATGGGGGTTTTAAGACAGTTACACACTATAATATAAAGGGACAAGGTGGGAGAGGAGGCATACTCTGTCCCCTGACATGGAAAGGGACAGACAAGCATTGTTTGCCCATTCTGGATGAAGAGTATTTGAGTGTAATGAGCATAAGGAAGAAATACTGCAAGAGAAAGATAAAAAATTGTTGAGAGAGCCATAACACTAGAGGAGCTGAATGGAATGTTAGCGGTGGTCAGGGGCAAAGGAAGATAACAGAAAAAGAAAGAGGAAGCTGGGATGAGAAAATGATGAACGGTCAAAGAAAAGTGTTAAGCCTGCAGATTTGCCTGTAACTCTCTCAGTCTCTTTTCCTCTCTTCCACCATTCCCTTACACCAAATTAAGTGCTTGTCTGATCCTGGTTGGCTATTAAAATACAATCATGAATGAAATAAAATGCTTAACTGACATAACAGGGTAAAATAATAATAATAATGACAATAATAATGTTGTTAATAATAGTATTGATTATAACAATGTTTATGATATTTAGTTTAGTTTTGGTTTTTAAATATTTTATGCTGTTGAATATTTGTAGTTAATTCTTTGTTAGCTGACTACATAGAACGAAGCTCATTATCTAATGAAACTAATGTGCTGGAAGAAATAGAAAGTAATTTTATTTCCTGACTGTTTTTATGATTGATTATCCATGTTCTAACTATCCATGTCCATGTATTTATTTGCTCTTTTGGAGTGTTGTAAAAGGTGAAAGACATGATTTGCACAGTGCCAAACTGTACAGAAAATACAATATGATGTCTTATTGCATTTCAAAAGATATACAGTATCTCGAACTGTTTTGGTTTACAGTCGTCAATAGGTAATTGTGGTATAAGAGTGGGCTGAAGATATTGTGTAGGATGTGCCTTATTGGATTCCAAAAGCTATGTCTCACAGGGCCAGATTCATCACATTGCGAGATGACACGATTTGTTATGACACAATTTGTCTACTGCTATGTAAGAAGAAACATCTCGGAAAGCTGGATTGGATCTGAGATATTGTATGGAATACAGCATGCCTTATGGGGTTTTTTTTCTTTCAGGAAATGGCCTGGAAGCACTGAGCACTGATATTGAGAGATCACTGGGTATTATACTTCAGTTAAAATGCTGTGCAGAGACACACAGAGCATCTACCCTGGGTGATATCACAGATGACATTTCTGAGCCAGGCTCCATGGGTATTTGTGGAACGTTGTACAGGAGGTTTCTTAAGATTTGGGTGGTCACAAAAATGCCTTGTGATGATCTTCAAGGGTGAGATATCGATAGTACGTTTACCTTGAAACCTCAACACATTGTACAGGACAGGACCTTTACCCATTTGTTTCAGCATCAAAAAGCACTGTTACATATATCAGTTTGTATTATTCTATTTACATGCATGAAGAATCACACGGGATGGTAGTTAAAGTCCATGAATGACTGACAGTTTGTGTTAATTTGGCTTCTAATTAAACATTTTTAAGACCTGCCTTTTAAGAAAGAATGATGGAAAATGCATTCAGGCACATATCCGAACACTATGAGGAGGTTGTATTTAGCTGGGCTTGTGTGAAGTGCTCGTAAGTTATATGTGAATTATCGTCTGGTTAGTATTTCAGTTAAGCTGCGGGCAGGGATGTTTAAAATTAAGTTATAGATTAGTGTTTTTTCATTACTCCCTCCTTTCTCCATTCCATTAAATGGAAAATGCTTGAACCTTGACTCAAATCAAGGTGGATTCATTGATCTCTTCTTCTTACATTATTCTAAACACAAGCTTTTTGGAACACAAATGAACCAGAAGAGGGAAAGTGGACAGTCAGTCTATTGGTCAGTCTCACCATCAGTGTTAACTTTTTTCCTTGTAAATGAATACAAATAATCTTATTCTTTTTGTACAGTAAGCAGACAGTCAGGATGTAACTTTCAATATAGTTTTACAACAAATAAATCACAAAAAAACATGAAAAACATCAGTGAAAAACAAAAATATAAATACAAAAACTATTATGATAATACTACAGTTACTTTGGTTTCTTTTTAATCTAGAATGTTTGTTACTTCATTGTACAATATTAATGATTATGTTTTAAAGGTTTTTCTGATTTTAACTAGTTTTGAGGTCTGATGATAACAAATATCATAGGTGTAGATGTTTATCAGGTAAACAAAAGGCTTAAGGGTCATTACAGAGTTCCCTTGAATTAAAACTGTGCACCTTTTAAGATTTTTTATACATAAATGTGGCACAATCAAAACAAGTATTTCAACAATTTTACTTCAATAAATACATTGGTGAAATAAATCAACTATGTATTTCTGCTGTTTACCTTATATATCCTTCAGTGATGTCTTAAATGGCTAGGGACTAAGTGGGAGATCTTTGTGTGCAAGAATGGGCACCAATGGTTAGACCGGTGCTCACTGTCAATCATTAAAAGGTAGGCCTTCACCTGGCATTTTAATTTAGATAACAACGCCACACAAAGGTAGCTTACAGCAGCTGACATGTCTTATGTGATATTAAAGTGTTCCTGAAGAAAAAACACTCTCTGCTCTCTCCTGGAGACATCTCTTAAAATCCAGAAATCCCTTTTTCTGCAGTGTCACTTGTCATCCAGGAAACATCATAATTCTGTGCTATGGGGTATTTCTCAGTACGTAAGTACAACTTAATTAACAGACTGCCCGGGAAACCCATTTACATTAATCATGTTTAAGAAACTGTTTTTTTTTTTTTTTTTTTGGAAATGCATTTCTACTTGGGACGAGTCTAGTGAGCCAACTGATAGTTGTGCAGTGCTGTGCACACACATGCAGTAGCTCTCCATGTCGCTCTGTGCAGACTGGGTCTGCTGCACCCCACAGTTCATACCAGAGCCATGCCCCCTTTTAATACAAATCATTTTTAAAAATATATAATGAATTGAAATGTATAGGCTTATTAAATTTTTGGGAAGGTTTTGTTTCACACATTAATTTTTGGTAACTACTCAGTGTACACATGTGAATGTGCGTGTTGGGGTGAACATGTGAATGTACAGGCATGCATTTGAGCGTAAGTGACTGAGTGTGCTCTTTTAAAATCACACCACTTTTATTCTATTCCTTTTGACTCTATTTCAGATTTTTGGAGGAGGTTGTGGGGAAAAACCTTAACAAACTGTACATTTGAACAGTTTTGGCATAAATTGCTATTTCATCACTAAAATATGGAGTTTTTTTAAGAACTGAAACTGAAAAGTATGTGCGTGTGTGTCTGTGTGCTTGTGTAAAGCAAAATGTGTATCAGCTACTACAAATCGATTGCCCTCATTTTCACTTAATTGCATGATCAAAGTATTAATGTGCTTTCCCCTACAAAATGTTCATTCTTAATTTCTCAAACTTCTGTACATTAAAATTGATCATTGTGATTGATAATTATTTCCATCAAAATACAACTTGTTTTCATTATTTCATAATGTCGTTGGATAATATATTGAGTAGAAGATGTTTTAAATTTCCAATGTCCCTCTTAAATAACTCATAAAAACATTCCCTTACAGAGTGGTATCAACAGGTACAGCTTTGGTGGTTTGGATTTTAAGCTTCACATATCCACAGATGGCATATTTCATTTCTTTATTTTGAAGTAACTTTGTAAATAATTGTTTAAAAAAGTATGTATTGTGATTTGTATTTGCATTATTTGAAGCAAAAATACACATTTTTTTCTCGATCTCACCTTCTTTACTGATAGCCTTGATTGTATATTCATCGATGTTGAATATCTCAGTGAGTTTGTGGTTTGTACCATACGTCAAAAATGGCTACAACACATCTGTTTTTATAAAGTAATTAATAGTTTTAATAATTACTAATTAATGCCTACTTTATACTGATCTGCAAGGCCTAGTGGTCCATATCCCAATGTTACCTGTCCCATTGGACAGAAAACCCTCATTTCCTCATTAACAAGGAGAAACATCAAAGCTGAACACAGCAGTGAAAGTATCATGAATATTGACTTGAAGGTGATACATATGTGGAAATACTAAAGCCGCAGACTTAATTCATGAACATAAATTAAATCAGACACTAAATAATGATGCTTACATTATTTTATTTATTTAACCATTAATAATATGATTATAAAATATGACCAAAATAAATATATGAAATAAGATCAAAATAAATAAATGAATAATGACATGATTTGACCAGTTGCATAACAATTAGACTGAAGTCATTATAAATAAAAGTAATGCTTCTGTGTTTTATCAGCTTAATTTTTTTTAATGAATTTATTAATGGTACAAAATGGTGTATGGCACAGAATTGTAAGAAATTTTGAAACAATCATGATAATTACATAAATGGAAACATTAACAAACTCATATTTGTAGTAATAACATAGGAACAATCATTTTGTTTTTGCCCTTTTTGCCTGGTTTGAGGTAGTTTCAGCTTTAAGCATATTTTTGGTGGTTTTAAAATGAATCAAGAAGTATTTTTTGTTTTAAATGAAAACTTTAATACTTTTAAAGAGATTGTCTGTTTTCTGCCTAACCCTAATATTTTTTTTTTTTTTGTATTTAAGAGTGGGTGTATCAACACGCTTGAGCGTCTGTGTGTATGTGTGTACGGGAAAGACTACTGTTGGATGGCAGATAACTGTAATTATAATGTTGTCTGAATTCTGTAAATAATTAAATCCCTTTTCTTTGCCTTTTAATACAAATGAACAAAAACAATTAAAAAAGAACTTTAATAAAAATTTGGGTAACATTTTAGGGTTACGGGTTGTTGCAAAGAATGTTTTTTTTATTACAATGGGTACATTATATATACTCTCTGCATTTACAAACAGTAAACAGGTTGTGGTGTGAAAATGTATATACATTCCCCATAAGTATGATCAATTAACTAGCATTTTTTTATCTCCACCTTGGTCATATAACATGCTGATTTAACAGATCACCAATAAAAGAAACTGAAACATAATTACTCAACTTCATACAGAACTTTCAATTTGCATCATTATTTTCTGATTTTGTGGCCCTTTATTTAGAAATGTTACCAAAATTTCTACATCAAACACACATAAGAAGTATACAAATTGTACAGATTGTGTAAATATTAATATGGGAAAATGAATTCCATGTGCTCCTTCATTTTTTATGGAAAATTAAATTTCAAGGCATCAAAACAAAAACAAATGAGTTCCTTGCAAAAAATGCAAAAAGGTATTCACAATGGTACTTTAAATAATGATAATACTGATATGTATGAGGATAAGTGCTGAAAATATAATTCTTTTGTTTCTTTGTACAAAACAAACTGAAAAGTGTTGAGTATCAATAAAAAGATGAGTCTCACTCAGGTTGCCTCTTCTCTTGTCTGAGCTGGGAATACTTTCACTCTTGTGACCTCCGGTCCCTCACAGTAAACCTTCCTCTCCTCTTGTTCTTTCGTCTTTATCACCTTGTTGCCTGTCAATTTTTGTTGACATTTCCGCATCCTTTTCTCAGAAAATTATTTTCCCTGTTATGCAACAGTCCTCTGTTGAGTCCGCTCTCAGCGTGTACATCTCCTCTCCCTCCTTTGACAACTGGCCTTTTTCTTTCTCTCTCTGTTAACATGATGTCCCCATGTCTCCCTGAAGATTGCAATTATGCATTATGGTACCTGTTTACTCTATCTTGCAAGGGGAAAAGAAAATGTGAGTAATGAAACAGGCATAGTTCTGACCTGTTATTCAGTGTCTGAATGCAGAGGAGCGTCAGCCGTAACAATTGGACAATGTGTCCTTACTTTTGACTCGTGAATATGTATTAATAAATCTGATTCCATGACAGATTGAATACAGTACCAGGGGATATAATATCTGGGTGTAAAACAGTTTGATGGTAAGTCCAACCCTAATTCAGGACAGAGACCTGATGATTGCCCCATCAATGATTTGATTTAGCCAATCACAATCTCTCAGACGTGAGCATTAAGAACAGCCAGACACTGAAAAGTGCTTCTGAAATCCTGAAGTGGAAACAGAAAACTATCTCACTTTTCTCAGTAAATTTGTTCAGATAATGAGCTGAAGGGTGTGTCATTTGAGACTGAGACTAACTTTAACAGATGCAAATTTTGATTTTCAACTTGAATGAACTTGAACACTTAGCCTCTAATATGTCTACATAAGACCTTATTACAGTGAAGAGTAAAGGAGTTGTTTCCTGTTCCTCCTGTCCTTCTTTCTCCCTTTAAAAACATAAGGCGAAATTTAAATCTTAATGGTAAGCATAGATTGGTTGGCAGTTGAGGTCATTTGGGAGTTCATTGACAATTTGCTCCCTCAGCTAGCTCATTTGATTTTGTCTCAGTTGTCCCCTTAGTCACTCTCTTACCCTTTTCAATCAGGTTATGATGTGAGGGTAAACAACCAAAACAAATAACACACAAAAAACAGTTCTTCAGCAGGTATTTTGGATTCTGGAATCAGAAAGGTGTTTTGATTTTGACCATTTTATTAGCATACATTATATGTTTCCATTACAAGCAATGCTAAACATAATTCAAATTAAACGAAAACATTTGTGGGTGGTGCATAGCTGACTATATCTTTGTCCATGCATGGGTAGGGTCAGTTACCAGGGTGACCCCTGCCAGATTGGTTAACCAGGAGCAGAAGGGGCTGCTGGGGTAGGATGGGACACAGACTCTCCGCCCACTGAAAGCCCTCCCATTCCTGGGTGACTCCACAGCCAGTTATGCGCTGCCATGCAGGGCAGCTGGCCACAGCACGCACTGGCACAGTCCTCCTTTGACACCAGGCCATGGGGCCCATCCACACTCTAATATGCAGTGCCTGGTGGGACTCCTGGCCACAGTGGGCACTGGCACAATCAGAATATGATCACCCACAACAGGGCACACCACTGCGCAGGAAGATAACACTTAAGATGGGTGCGCCACCCAGGGGGCTGTCGCTAAACGCTTATAACATTTTCTTGGCCGAAAAGAGACAATGGGTCCCATTGGGTACCTGCTGTCCGGTTCCAAGAGCCTGCCTGTAAATGAGTCGCTTGGTGGAGCAGGACCTGGGATTGCATCTGACCCCGTGAGCCTTTCAGCTTGGACACAGATCCTTACGCTACATTAATTATTTGAGTGAGAGGCATGAGATGCAGGGAGAAAACAGCAGTCAGCTATGGCAGCCGTACCTCTCTTGGTGAATTGTGTAAGCTTTTAATCTGTTGTATTTAACCCTTCCTCCTTTTCTCCCTCACCCCCACAATCCCTGAATGCTGTGCAACACATGTAACTACTTCTTGTCAATTAACTGTTACCTAGCAACTGGCTTTTTTTAGAGGGAGCCAGAAAGAAAGAGAGGAGAGAGAGAGAGAGAGAGAGAGAAAAGGAGAGAGATGGAGAAAAAATGTGAGGAATAAGAGAATGAGAGAGAAAAGGAATGTAAGAATGAGAAAGAGAAATAGAATAAGACAGATGTAAGTAAAACAGGAGTCAGAAGAAGATGGAAAACAGTGGCTATATTCATGTTCTTTTACTAGATTAGAGACCACAGTGAATCAACATACAGAAATTCACCACACAGAAGTGGAAAATACAGCATGAGCAAGACGCCCACACTGATTGACAAAAGAGAAAAAATAAGTATTGGAGAAGGACAAATATAGTGTAATAGACAGAGGGGAGAGGGGGTACAACAGAAGAGAGATGGTGAGTGCAGAGAGATGGAAGGAGGGAGAGAAAAGAGAAAACATTTATCGAGAGCTGAGAGACAGAAGGTGTCACGCGGAGATGGAGAGAAAGAGAAGAAAAGAACGAGAATGGTTGCCATGGCAACAAGGCCTAGCATTAACAATTCTTGAAGTTTAAAAAAAGAGGGCAGTAACTTTACAAAAAAAACCCAGAATACAGACAGTTCATACAGGCCCATGGAAAACGTGTGTGTGCGTCTGTGCTTGTGTGTGCATGTGGGAGTGTATGTGCGTGCTTGAATTCATGTGTCTGCAATCTGGTGATTCTTCTGTGGTTATTTCAGCAGCTAATTGAAAAAGCACAGTTGTACAGACTACAAGGACAGTGAGATGCAGCAGTGGGGTGGTAAATAAAGCAGGGATCCGCTGACACCGTGTGGCTGAGGGGCTCCAGCTACACTGCTTTTATAAATGCTCTGCAGTAGGAGGGCAATTTCTGTTTCCCTTTCAACCATGAGTATTGCGTCAAGCCATTTTTTCTCTCATATTGTATTGCCGCTATGTTTCACATAATGACCAGACACATTGAGTGGCACACAGGAAAAGATAATTGTACTGTTATGAATTTATTAACTTGATACACCTGTCCCCTTCCCACACAACCTGTACACGTGGCAAAATTAAACGAAAATGTATTTCTTAGGAACAGTTAAGCGATAAATGGAAATGATATTGAATCAGTTCAATAACTTTATATAATAAACTTGTGGTATTGCATACTATTAGGAAGATTAGACATATTGCTTTATTGATTTTTTATTGCTGTCTCTCCCTCCTCTCCAATTAGTTCCTGTCTCTGTACCCATCACCTCCTTTCTCTAAATTCTCCTCTTTTACTTTCCCTCCCCTTTCTTCACTTCTCCCTGTCTCCCGCTATCTCTCTTGCTGAGGCACTCTAACTCCCCCCTTCTTGTACACTTTCACCCTTCTCCGTAGGACAGTGTTCATTGGACGTACCACTCTTACTTTGTACCTCCGGGGGTATTTAGCCAAGCTTGCCCCTCCTCCCCTCGCACTCTGAGGAGCTAATATCCTGCCACCCCCTCCCTCCTCTCCTTCTGCACGGTAGCCGTGGCGACGGAGATAGGGTTCCAAGGTTGCTAGGCGATTGGTGAGTTCCGCGATGCGCTTCTGCAAGAGAGAGACTTCTCTGAAGAGGTCGTTGAGGGACTCTGAGAGGGGGCGCACTCTGCAGGACACACACAACCATGCAGTTAGCGCAATGTTTTACACTGCTCTTTATCGTGATGTGCACCAACTTCCCCCATAAAGCAGGTTGCTGTTGTGCAACATGGCAGTATTTCCTAACCCTGTCCCCGGGACTGCGTTAACTGCATTCCCTTCTGTTTCCATCAATATGCTTAAATGGGTTGAGTATTATTGGCTGTAAATCCTTTATTGCAATTTACCATTGGAGCGGTCATAAGTTATTAATTTTTTTTTTTAAGATGACAACAGTTTCAGTTAACTTTGTGAAATGTGAAATTGTTGCAGGTACTAAAATATACTGAAACTATAATCAATATTAAACTGGTTAAAGACTTTATTGAAGCTCATTTGTAGGGAATAAAAAGGTCTAATAGCTAACATAAACCTAAAAATACCAATTTTGCAATGGAAGGTTTTCATGGATGTTAATACAGCTTGACAATATGTAGTTATCCCAAGTTACATTACTGATATTAACTTTGACATTCTGATATGTCCATGGCTATCCAAATCTATTGTTCATCCATTTACTTTTTAAGTTCAGAACTAAGATGACTTATGATTTTTAAAGTCACTTTCTAATTCCTTATTTTCCTTTAGCTTTCACCACTTAATAAAACTGTAAGTGAAACATTAGGCCTATGATATGATCCAGTACAGGCACGAGTGACTACTTATGTAAAATTCATAACTTTAGTGTGTGTTGTTAGACTTGCTACTTAATAATGCTTTTAGCAATATAAGTCAGAGTGTATACTTTCACAGTATATAACACAGAAATATCCTCATAAATACATTTTCTACATGTGCGCACGAACACATACAACATAAGAGAGGGGCATTCAAAGGTTTACCTTAAAATAATGTTGCACTTTTGTATTGAACAATTAACTTGAATACATGAATGACTATATTTCTTAATTGTAAGATATTGGGAAAAGGAAAAGATAAAAAAGAAAGAATTCTACAGTATATCTTTCAGAACAGTTACAGTCAATGTCCATACTGTGTCTGCTCCACATAGATGCTTATTGTGAAAAAACACTCTGCGGAGTTATTTACTAAATTTACTCTTGAGAAAAAAACTTGGAACTAGTAAAGATGGGCTCCACACAACACAGGAAAATGCACAGATAACCTCGTCCCGAAAGAAATGCACTGTGTGTTGTAAGTCGCTCTGGATAAGAGGGTCTGCCAAATGCCTGTAATGTAATGTAATGCACAGTGTTTGCACTATCAGCAACACGTGTTATATGAGATAAAACCCCACTCTGGCATATGTGTGACTCTGCCTTACGATGCAATAGAGTATATCATTGTATATTAGCTATATCCGCGCAGCGACCATAAATAAGTACCTGGAGTAGTCAGGAAGCAGTGAACTGGGCTCGGAGTGTAGCAGGTGCTTGATTTCATTAAAGATCCGTTTTCCCCACACATCCAGAACCCGGGTGACACTGCGTACGGAGGCAACGTTCACATTATCCGCTGCAACGGTGAAAGAGACAGACAATAGGGACCATGAAGGTATATTACTACCATGTAACAAACCGAGCTGTGAGGGCACTACTTTCACAAAGCAGCATCACCTTTTGGTCTTGATGAAGCCGATGGAAAGGGGAACAGACGACAAACTATCTCTCAATGGTTGTTTTGATCGAAAACCACGCTTTCTTACCTCCCTCTCTGTAATTCCAGTACCCATAGTCCAGCTCATTATCCTCTCCTGCCAACGGTGCTGCAAGGGTCATGACGATGACCAAAACCAGCACCACAGAACGGGCCATGGTGGTGAGACTCACCTCTACCTGAAAAATACATGTACAGGACAAATATAAATAGTATACAAAGAGATCCCTCTGCAGAGCCTGAAACCTAATTTTGCTAATATTCAGTGTTTTGCAGAAAGTTATTGAGTCAGAAAGAGAGGAAAAGTAAGACTGCAGGGACACTTGCGCTAGTTTTTCCATGTAAAATGGCCAAGTAATCGCTATGGCCAAAAAAGGTCAACGACAGATTCCTCATGTGAATGTGCATTTGCATGTTTTGTGTGTGTGTGTGTGTGCATGTATTTGCTTGTGTATGCATGAGTGAATGTTTTATGGGCTTGTCTTTTTAGATCGTGTGTTGTTTTTGCATACCAAAAATGATTTGCCATGCCTCATTTACAATAAGCAGTGGCTGAAAGAATTTACACAGCACAGTCTGGTTTCAAAAACTGGATCAGAAGAGCAAAGAGAAGAAACAGAGGGATGGGCAGTCTTGTGACCTGACTAACTGACTGCAAACTTCATTAAATTATTTAAAGCTCAAGTAAATAGCTTTTGTGTGAGCACTGTAGGGTCAGTATCTGTGGAATAGTGCTATCCTGTGAGGACAATTACTGGGGTCAGAGCTCAGGACAGACAAACAAACAGACCACTAAACAGAATGAGAAAGAGGAAGACAGTGGTAGATATTTAGGAAATTGATTAACTATATTGAGCGTGGAGGAGAGCATAGTCTCAGACAGTCACACTGAAAATAGGGAAGACCAGTTCGGGGCCACTCACAGAAAGGAGAAACTATCTGGACTGATTCAAAATCAGACCTGCATTGCATGACTCACTGGAGATGTATTCCGAATGCTTTGATCACACATCAGCCAGCAGTAACTCATGAAAGGATCAAAGATCAAATTCAATAAAAGGAATTTCCCCTCCAAACTGGGTAAAACAGATAGATACTTAAAGGATACACAGACAGATGTAGTTAGTGTTGTTATACGATTATAGACATGGAGGCAAACATAGATAGTGTTAATGGAAAATAAGATCAATAATAGATAATATTTGTAGGCTGTCATATTACAACCCATTACGCCGTCATCTAGAGAAGTTTAGATAAAGCATGCAGAATAGCAATCCAAATGAACAAACACACAAAGGTATTCAGAAACTGTTTAAACGATACACAAATAAAAGTTGAACTGATGCACTGACATCGGAATGCAAATGAAAAAACAGACAGAAGTGGATCTAAACTCAGTTTAAGTGTTATACAGCTAAACATTGTACTAATGCACTGACACTGACAGATGGAATGTTACTCACGCTTTAGAGAAGCGACTGTCCAGGTGTTTCGGTCTTTCAGTTTTTGTCTAAAATGTATTTAAATTCTCTTACTGCAAACACTCTGATTTCTCTCTGCTTTTATTTCTCTTTCTTTCACTCTCCTTCCCTCTTCCCTCTTCCCTCCCTCTCTGCAGTAATGATATAATGAAGTATATAGTCCAGTCAGCCAGTGTGGAGACTTGACAAAGCCCTCTTATACACATGCATGGTTCAAGTGCTGCATTTTAGCATACACTGTCTTGATGCCTCCACCCCTCTTCCCTAAATCCTCCCACAATTTCTATTTCCAGCTGTTCCCAGATGTGGATGTTTTCTAGTCTCCTTTTTTTGTTGTGCTTAAGTTTCATTTTGTCTTGCCCTCATCTCCTACTCAAGCAGGTTGCTGGCTAATTTAACAAGTTTGTGAAAGGTGTTTTTGATCTTTACCGCCTGTTGTGTGTTACACTGGTAAATGTTTGTCTGCCTGTACCACTCAACATATGTTTATAGTTTCTGCATATCACAAAAAATTGCATTCTGCAGTTTCCAAAAAAGTCAAAAGTTGCTTGTTGCTTGTATTTGCAGTACAGGTAGATGAATATATGAATGTGCACCACTAAGTGCAGGTATTTTTCCTGAAAAGGAATGTGAAATATGATTTCAGATTGAAGAGAAAGAGGGGGAACAGGGAAGGGTTGGAGGAGGGAGATTTTTTTTTTATATTCACTGGCAAACAGATGTTATTTCTGTTCTCTCTCTCTCTCTCTCTCTCTCTCTCGTATGCTCTGTTTCTGTTTTTGTAATGCTGCAGAACGTGTGAGGTCAGTGTTGGCTCTTGATGTGTTGCAAAAAGTCAGAGAGCAAAAGGGAGAGAACGGCTGGTTGGCCCTTCTTACTTCGACACTGGACAGAGTCACATTTTGCGCACACATGAAGTTACTCACAAGCCCACCTGTTTCTCATTACAGAACCCGTGGCTTGTCACTTCCACAAAATTCCTCCCTCTCACCCTCAAACTTTCTGTCTCTCACACTTTACTTGCACCCTCACAAACTGGTGATAGAAAACCCATAAAAATGTTTATGGTTGGCTGTGTCAGACTGTAGGCCTGACTGTTGTCCATAAAAAAAATAAATAAATAAATAATAAAACTCATTTAATATTTTCTTAACAACACTGGAATACACAGTTGCATGGCTCTATAAATAAGTTGTAATAAACTTCATTAAATTAAAGGGAAAGTTTCAACATATAATGAATGTAACACCTTTGTCATTTATTAGTACAATTACTAAAGTAATTATTTAACATCTAATTTACAGTCATACCATGAAACCCATGCTTCATTTTTTTTTTCAAAAAATGAGTAAATATGAAAACATGTAAACATTCAAAATGCAGTCCTCCAATAATGTCAATGAGATATCATACTCTAATGTCACGTTTAAAAACTCAAAACTAGAAGATGCATCCTACCTGAAGAAACTTTGAAAGGGTTGATTCAGTGTAAGATCAGATGAATCCTCCACCTGGCACTCAGCACTGATTAAAATGAACAGCTCTCCTTCACGTTAAGAATGGCCAAATGGCCATCCAGCCCTGGTCAACAAAAGATCTATACCAAAAGGGTACATCTTAAAATGCATACCTAATTAAACTGTTCAACTAGTTTAACAGCTCACTAGTTAAACTACTGGCTGAGTGTCTGATAAGATTCAGCATTGGCTTTTGCAGGTTTCACAAACCTCATACCGATAAGTACTTCACAGTAATACATTTGATAGCATTAACCGATTCTGTCATAAACAGAACCCTAATTTTCCAAGACAATATGTGCCATGAGGCTTAGTGCGTTGGGCAGCATAATCCTCCATAAATCTCCCCTGCAACCATTTCACCTTAAATTTGCCTGGCTCTCTTCCACTCTTTCTCTAGATTTACTCTGCCATCGTGTGGTCATGGCTGGTACTACAGAAAGATGGTACTGAAATGTGTCTGCTCAAATCAAAGATAGTCTATACTAATCAGATTAAAACTACCAGGACTGCACCCTGCACTCACGGATTTCCCCAGCAAGCAATGCATTGGATCTGCAACTAAATTCCCTGATGCTTTAGGAGACAACTATAACTCTGCTTGTCTATGTCATAGCTTTATATAATGTGCCTTTCTTTAGTGACAATCATTTTGTAATATTTTCTGGAACGTTTGATGCTTTCATATAAAAACTCTCAAGGAACTTTTTTTTTTTTTTTTACCAGTTTGGCTGCATACATGAATATAATTATGTATGTATAACTATCCTTGCCCAATCTCTTAAATACATATTGATTTTAATGACACTTCAAAAACATACATAAATAAAAAAGGCTAATTTATCTATGCACTGTTTTACCACTATATTTGGCTAATGCTGACTGGGGCTGTATGATAGCTAATTGTAGGTGATGCTATTCTAAATAAAAATTGATTGCCTGTTTGATATTCATCAATTACTCTGACATCACATGTTCTTCCATACCCTGTATAATAACAGGCTCACTACTGCTCAGCTTAGATTGTGAATCTTCCTTGTGAATTTTTGCTGAGCTGATGCTATACATATAACAGCTTGTAAGATAGCTAGCTTCACCAAACTCAATGTTAAACATTTTTAGTCACCCTGCCAACCTTTCCTATTCTTTCACTCTTTTTCACAGCTCTCCTACCTAATCCTCCTCACTCATACAACCCTCTTCTAATTGTTCAACCACTGATTTTTTTTTCCTAATCCTCCATTTTCCATTTTCCTGTCACAGCCAGCTCAGCCAGGTCCTCCTGTCTTTTTCTCCATATTTCTACCTTCTTCAGTTTTCAGCTGTGGATATGTGAGGTATTAATTTTTATGCTGAGCCCTGGAGTTCATTTAATATAGGAACTTACAGCAAGTTGTTCAAAACAATGTAACATAAAGTCAGTTATAGAGCATGAGGTTACAAACTAGGTTGATCAAAGATCTAAGTCTGGAGTGATACTTTCATGATGTTGTTGCTATAGAAACTGTGATGGAAATAGTCTTGTATATGAGAGAGAGAGAGAGAGAGAGAGAGAGACAGAGAGAGAGAGAGAGATCAGTTCAAATAAAAACAACTATCTTTTTACATTGATCCCTTTGCAGTGCCAGTAGGGTCACAAAAGGATGCATGAAAGACATTGTTACATGGAACACTTTCCAGCATGACTCCTCATCACCTGGCCTCCATCATTTATTCTTTGATTTCCCGTTATGATATGTTTTGTATATGCTACATATGTGCAATATTGCACAAGATATCAGATAACAATTAGGTTTCCAACCAGTTTGCATTGCACTCTCTAATGGGAGTCTGAAAAATGTAACCAGTCTTTTCTACACCTTTCAATATCAGGCTAATCTGTCTATCTTTCTTTTTCCATCTTCCTATTTTGAGGTTAATATAACTTTGTTGACAGTTCTTAAATTAAACATGGACAGCAAAAGGTTCAGGAGGATGACAAAGTGATTAAGTTTCTGAATAATCTATGAAATACTGGCAAATTGTCTGCTTATTTTGAGACAAGCATATATGTTCTGTTATGTTTGAAAGAACACAGTTGTTAATTTCAAGGTCTGATTAGAAAAAAATATGAATTATTTTTTTAAAAAGAAATGATAGGGAAAGGGAGGGGAGGGATGTGATGGAGTGAAATGTGGGAGGGGGTGTGTGAACATGTGTATATATGCAATTTCAAGGCGGTCTTTCTCTTAAATTTTTATGAACGACTGTGTTAATATATACATGCATGTATGCCTATGCAAGTGTGGAAACATTTGTATCGAAGGAAAACCAGAGAACTACCTTGCTAGCAGTTGTGTGGGGTAGTCGTTCTGGTGGTGATGCATTTCCTACTAGGTACATTTACCTAGCTAGCTAGCTCACAATCGGTGTGAAAGAAAAGGCAGGAGAGGGAAAGGAGGGGGCGGGGGTTTTATGGACCTCACCGGTTGTGGGACTCTGAGGAACCTTGGTTTTGCACCTATTATTTTTTTGGAGGTGAGGGCAAAACAAAAGAAAAAATTCAAGGAAAAGGCCTTGCGGACTGTTTGTGACGGGGCCCCCGACTCCGGCGCTGCTGGTCGTGGTGGTCTCGACGTTTGAAGGAGAAGCGGCAGAACATTGTACTCGAGCCCGGGGACTCCTTGTATAACAGAAAAATAACATAAAACTGCATTTTTCTGCTCACGGAGCCCTGCGTGTCCACTACTGTTCAGCGGAGTAAGGTAATTTAAGACTTGTTTCTGTGCAACGGAAAGAGCAGCCCGTGCCACTGAAGCGACTGATTGTTATATTGTTCAGTAAATTCAGGTTGTTAGTGGGCATCAGCGAGGTAGCTAAAATTTGCTAGGAAGGTAGGATAGCTTTGTAACGAGTACGATCTAGCTAGGTTGCAACCAGCTACCGATTGCTTGGATGTGTAGGTATAGTTAATAAGTCACATTAGATATCCAGCGTTTACTAGATTTGTTTTCGTTTATGCCATATAAATAAAATCAGTGTGCTTGCAGTTTATCTCAGCTTCATCACTACATGTCGCCCTCCCTCAAATGTCTAGCTAGCTAGCCAGCTATACTTGGCATGTTTATTGCCATTTATCTGCTAGCTAACTTAGCTTGGGAGCTACCCGTTTAATTGTGGCTTGCAAGGCTAACCTAGCTGCTAGCTGAAATAGTTTAGAAATCGCAAAATTTAAGAGACCCATCTAGTTAGCTATTGTGTTATCGGGAGATTTAACCACGTTGTTTACCTTATTAATGTCTGGCTTTCAATTCTATCGTCATTTTTTCTTGAGAACAATATAACTCGCTAACGTTAGCTAAGTAGCTCGCTCATGTAATTAAATTGGTGTGTAAACTGGCTGGCCAAGTACCTAGCAGTGGCTAAGAATGACATGTACCTTACTCGCTAGCAGACTACCGCAATCAGATTATGTTTACCAAAACAAACCGTCCTTAGTCCATAATGTACAACCTGTTATGACCTGTGCCGCTTATGTGACCCGTAGATAGCCATGGTTGTAAGATCTATCTACCGTGATCATTCAAATGCCTACTACTCTTCTGCATCGGAGTAACATTAGCTACATATTGAATAGATCTAGCTAATGTTCGCTGGCTATACGCGTCCTGTGATAATACTGCCATTGTTATACACTACGTTACGTGTGGCGCTGGGTTGAATAACCTTATAAAGACTACTGTAAAAACTACAACTGTAATAAGGGGACATTGTTTTGTCTTAAAAGAATATATAGACACTCATTGTGCTATATATACTTACCGAATAACATGTATTCTACACTACTAGGTTGTATTACATCATGGTGTGTCTGACACCATGTATATGAAATGTGTATAATCGCATTGTCCAAATCTTGGCATATTGTGCTGTCATGAGGTTCTTAACATTAGACATTTACAGCGCAGTGAAATGAGGTTTCAGCAGGATTTGAGACATTTGATCAGCATTTGATTCAATGCCTGAATAATAACCTTAGGTGACATTTCCAATGAAAATTATGCTTCCCTGAAATTATAAACTGGTGAAATGTCACATGTTCTTTTATTTGTTTTTGTGTTTTTGTGTGTTTTTATGAATTACCGAAAACCTTCCTGTCAAAAAAGGGTCCCTTTTTTTATCAGCATAGCTTCTGTAATTCCTTTTATAGTGATAAAAAGGAATAGTTTATAGTAGTGACTTCTGAGGGGTTCACCCTGGGATGTTGCTAGACTTTTATCACTACTGGGACGCAGGCCCCCAGGGCCCACATCCTCACGCTTGCAATTTATGATACATTTTTAAAAACTATTTATTTGTCATAATCATTTACTTGGGCACAACAAATTATTACTGGGGCACATGCCCCAGTAAATAAGGGCTGGTGACGCCCCTGGGTTCACCCTAAGGTATTTGTTGACTACATTAAAGGCTGTCTCATTACAAAATATAGAAAATCATAAAATCTGTCTGCAAACCAAACTATTGTTATCAAATGTTTGCTAAGGTATAGCTGAACTTTCTCCTATGTTTCATGGGGCATAAACATGCCTTATTCCAAAACAATGGTATCCATAGTAGTCTAAATTCATTCATTAAATGTGGCCCTGTGTTTCCTCACCTCTACATTTTATTTGGTCTCAGGCATTGTCACATTGAAGAAAGTCAGTCCGAGTGTATTTATCGATTCATCTAATGATGTTGTCTGCTTGAAAATGGCACACTCCACAAAGCATATTTTTGGATGTTTTATTATATTTATTGATGGCAGACTTATTACATGAACAGCAACACATAGAATTATATGTAATTGCTAGTTTAAAAATGATTATGTACAAAAGATAAACCATGCATAGCACAGTTTTGTATTTAACATAACATCTGTGCATCCAGGAAAATACTTGTGTAATAAATGTGACAAATCCTGAAAATAGGTATTCAGCTTTATTCTTTTTAATGCTACATATATTCGCACTTTCATACAATTTTAAATTGTATGAAACTACAAGATTTGCTATCATTATTTTTGATCGCTTTACTGCATAAACATGGCTGTGATCATAAGTGGATATAGAGTATATTTATGATACGAAAAATGATTTTGCTTTCTCTTTTCATATAGCAAAGATCTGCACATTGTATGTTTTTGTTAGTGAGAGTGTCCTGGGGATTTGTTGTGAATTTCAGCAAATAATTTTTCATTTAAAACATATCTACACGATGTCACCATCTTGTAATCAGATATCCCACCAGGGCTGACACCAGTCAGGACTGCACATACTGATTAGGCAGAAAATCCACGAATCTCTTGAGGTGACAATAGCACAGGGCCAAATAGTGTGAATGGAGCTATATATACACATTTATACCATCACTTTGGGGTGCTTAATTAAAATTAATTCATTAAAAAGCAGTTCTCAATAATCGATATGTCATTCATGAATTGGCTCCTATAATAGTGCACAACCAATAATCTATAGCATGTAAGGATGGCTTCACTAGCACAGTAACTATTGTACATAACACTTTCAATGGGTAATTTAGTATTAAGCGTGGTAGTAATGTAGTATAAAGTGCATAACTGTATACCATTTTTTGTGTTGTACTCTTACCTAATTTATTTTTACTTTCAACATTCAATTGCTGGTTTGTTTATCTAATTCTGTTTGTAATCAGGATTCCAGTGTTCCTTTTAAAATCCTTGCAAGGTTAAAATCCAACATTCATTCAGAAACATAAATGCCATATTTTTTCTTATTGATGGTTTGCAAAGGTCATGATATATCCTACTTTATAGTTTTTATGGATCATATATTTTAAGAATGGTACTCTCAAAGGACTCAGACCTTCAGTTAGTGACATGGGTTTGTGCAGGAATCTGCTGTAATCCTTCACATCTTCTTCATTGTTAAGTATGTATTTATTCACCTTATCCATTGTACAGATACTATTGTTTTAAAATTAGCTATTGAAAATACAGAGTGAAAGCTGCTTTTGTGCAGATTGCACATTGTGGAGCTATCCTGCGTATAGCAGAAAATGACTATGTAATTGTGAGATTACAGATTAACCCGGCCTATGTTTTCAACCAAAATCTCAAGCAAAACATTTATATTGGTTTGTGTAGCTGGTCCCCTGCCCATGTCATCTTATTCTGTGTTTGTGGATGAAGAAGAGGCATTCTGCAGGGATGTAAAATTGATGTTTGATTGTGGTTCATTCTGTGCCTGAGAAGTAAAGTAGTGGAGTTATTGGAAATGAGCACAGAGGCCTCTGGATCTCACAGCTTGTGAAGGTTTGAATTATGAGAAGCAATAAGGTGTAAAAAGTGCTCAAAACATGGGCAGCACTTAATTACTAAAATTATGGCAATAAATAGGTCAGCAGGGAAGTAGACTTCCTTTTAAATAAGTAGTCAGCCTTAAAATACTTTTGGATGTACTGAGAGACAGAACTACACCTGAATGATGAGAGGCAATTGTGAGCCCCTTTTTAAACCTCCTCCCCCCCAAAAAAAAAAAAAAAAAAAAAAAAAGGAATAAGATATCTAAAGCTACTGAAAGTGGGTGGTTTAGTAGCTTTAAAGGTCTGGGGTGTGAAACCATGGCAACAACTGTTTGAGAATGGCCTCTCTTCACATCTTCACTAACATTGAAGGATATGTGCTGCAGCTATAATAGTAGTAGTGAAGAAGAATTACAGTGGAAGAGGATAACCAGTATCCACCACATTCAGCTGAAGCATGTGGAGGAATAACATTTGAGTCAGTGGTGGATGAAGGGAAGCCAGTGTTGATCACAGCGTTTGCAAGTACAGCATCTCATCCATGTTACATCCTTATCTGGAGAAAGCCATCGTGCTTCTCGCAAAATCGATTTACAAGGATATGATTCTGTGCTTCCTTAAAGGTTTACTCTACCCAAAAAAGGAATATTACACAGTTGTCCACTTATCGAATGCTATCAATCCACCCAGGCTGGTTTTTTGTCAATCTTTACAACAAGCTCTGCCTTTACAAGCATCTACAATGTAGTTGATATGGGAAGACCATAGAAGTCTCCCCAGTTGTGGAACAGATGCAAGGGTCATGTCCTTCTTAAAAGTAGTGTCCTATATTGGCAGGGGACCAAATGGAACATTTTCCCAGGTCCTGGGGCTTAACTTAAGGGATGTCTATTATTACAAAGTATTATTGTTCATTTTTAAATCTAGAGTTTATATTGACAGTTATTTGTGTTTCTTATTTTACATTTCAGATCTTGGAAATCAGTGTAATCCTCACAAATAAAATGGTGAACTGACTCATGCCGAAGAAAGAAAAAAGAAGAAATGATTCAACGCTATATGGTGTTGAAGACCAAACTGGGGAAGAAAACTAAGCAAAACAACCAGGACAAAAATAAGGGAACATAGGAATAATTGTAGTGGAGGAGGAATTATATGATCGACTGTAATAAGGTATCCAGAACAATCTGTTCAGAGACAGGGGACCAAAGATTTCCTTATTTCTTCTGTGATGGGACATCCAAGTAAACACTTCAAACTGACATGCCCAAGGCCAGTATTGTAAAGGTTTTTATCTAAAAAGAGTTCAGAAATAAGATGGGCAGTCTTTAAAAAAAAAGCACTTCATGGACTTTTATTCCTCACTAAAAAGAATGTCATAATGTTTGAAATAAGGACTTAATGCTGAGGATCACAACAAAGTTTTATTTTAATATCAAGTGTTAAGGGTCCTCCGAAGTGCACACAGTACTGCTGCTATAGCTGCCTGTATGGAAGAGATTTTTTTCCCAGAATTGGGGTACAAGAATTACATTTACTGTTGCATAGGATGAGCTTAAGCTGCTGCAATGATGTTGCCTCTTCTCCCAACCCCTTGTTGCATCTAAGCTATATTGCAGCCACGACTGTCGCTTCGGTGCTGTTGATTCAGTGGTTGCGGTGATTTTGAAAGCACCTACAGTGCCAAATATCTGAGGCTATATTTAATAATTGTGACATCTGATTCTCCTTTGTCAGTGATTGTAGCAATTTACTGATCTGCTAAAACTACAGCCTTGCCCTTTTTCCTTAAACTTAAATTTGCACATTAATGTCATCACTTTCATTATTAGGGCCGGTCTCAACAGTGTTTTTTTTTTTTTTTTAGC
Source organism: Albula goreensis (assembly GCA_022829145.1). Classification (NCBI taxonomy): domain Eukaryota; kingdom Metazoa; phylum Chordata; class Actinopteri; order Albuliformes; family Albulidae; genus Albula; species Albula goreensis. Next base: position 9,776,622 of record CM040759.1, read on the forward strand.
TCTGTCAACTGCTTTTTCCAGTCTTGTACTGCTACAGCAAAGAATTTAAAATTTGTTGCTGCAGCTGTGATAGTTACACCTGTTGCACATGTATCTATAAAGTAGTGGACTTCTGCTCTTCTCTTGCCATTCCAAGCTACCAGTTAATGCAGTATTGGCTGTAGCATAATACGGACCGTTTATTAAACTGCAACCACAAAAACTGTTTTCCATTCCCTGCAGTAACCATTTTGTTTTCATTGCTACATTTTTTGACGAGGAGTAGAGCTTTTTTTTTTTTTTTTTTTTTTTTTGAAAATGCAGAATTATCGTGATACCTCTGCTTCTCCTGCCCCCCACCGCTTTTCCAGTGTGGTCAGTGCACGTGGGAGAAATTCCTCTTACCAGCTTCAGCTTTCTGAACTTCAGAGCTCTTCACAAATGCCAGACGAATACGCTGGTATGCAACAACAAAGTCCTCAGACACAAAACCAACACCCATCCCTCCACATTAGCCAGACAGCCCTACTGCGTGGTTATGAGGCTAGACACAGAGGAGCTGGGGCTGAGGAAGTATTGCAGAGTAACACTAAACATGGCAGTAATAATAATACAAACACCCCTTACCGGAAGGAAACAATGGATTATTATTTTTTGATGGGTAGCAAAGAAGGACACAGGAAAGGTAGTCATGGATTTGGGTATGGAACGGGTTTGGGGTTTCACAATTTGGATGGACATGTGCCTCACCAGTACCGATCTGGTAGAACTGGTACTGCTTCTGGTGTGTCTCAGTATCAGATGGACTACAGTGTTGCCACAGGATCAGCTGTCAGCAGAAGCAGTGGTACTGGAGCATTCTCACCTTCCCATCAATACAGTATGGGCCAGAACCCATCAGCAACAGGACCTCAACTGCGACACCAACAAGCCCAGAATTACACTTCACATCAATCTCTAAACCAAGAGCAACAGCACAGAGGTTTTCCCCTGTCTGGACAGAGACTGCCTCATCAGTTCTCCAACTATCCTCCATCAAATGCATCCACAGGGTCACCAGGAGTGTATAATCCACTCCCACAGAGATACTATGGTGGAGGAAATAGTGGAAAGTGTAAAATGAATAATACAGCCAGTGCCAGTTCAAATCCAAGCCCCTATACAAATTCAACCAATTCAAGCACCATAAGGCAATTTGATAGTTTGGGGCAAAGTTACCCCAGTTCAGACTATCCATATAATTCCAACCTCTCCCACCAACAACGTAACCTACAGCAGAATATGGGACCAAGCTTTGACACTTCTCATAAAATGCACCCCTCCAATTTGTTGAACCAGCCAGGGCTTTCTTACCCCAAACATCCCCCATCTTCCATGTCATCCTCCAAGTCTTCCACCTCCTCTGCTATTCCATCTGTGCATCAGTTTTCTTCTCATGAAATTACAAAGTCCCCCATGCACACTCAAACCCAACAGCCTCAGTTCCAACAAAACTTCAGCCCAATTTCTAACCCATCTCCAGCTGCTTCTCTGGTGCAGTCACCTAGCTGCAGCTCATCTTCATCTCCACTGATGGGTATTTCAGAAGGCGTCGCTAATTCTACAGCACCCCCTACACACCCACCAGCATATTCTCTACCAAACCCCAGAAACAGCCACAGTCACAACAGGCTGTTACAGGCGATGCCTCAGCTGAGTCCCACACCAAATTCTAATAGCAGTAGCAGTAGCAGTAGTAGCTGTGGAGGTAGCGCCCATGTAAATACAACTGCTCTGAATGCAAGTCCAGGTGGCAGTCATTCTGTTTTAACACGGAAGGTTGTGGGACTCAAGGGAGTGGGAAGTGAACAGTGCTCATCCTCATCCCACTACCCATCATCTCCACTTGACAAACAAACCCTAGACCCTGGGACTAACAGTCTGAATGCTCTGACTTCACAGGTGGCTAATTTGCCTAACACAGTGCAGCATATGCTGCTCTCTGACTCTCTTCACGCAGACAGAGGCAAAGATGAACACCAGATGCAACAGTCACTTCAGTCTTCTCCCACAAGTCAGCAAAGGAGTAGAAGTGATAGTTCAATTACAGTGAGAGAAGATGGTAGAAGAATGGAAAGCAGTGGTATTAAATCTGAAGGTGGAACAGATGAGGAACTTTCTCATTTGATGGAGAGATCTATGGAGGGCAGAGTTGAAGGTGAAGAGCAGTTTTTAGAAGGGGAAGAGGGGAGGGTAAGGCAGATGAGTGAAGCCAGTGGTGCAGGTGGATCAGATGGCAGATTCCATACATCTCAGAATCAAGTAGCAGAGACTCTGACCCAAGCTCAGTCCCGAACTGAACAGCATCAACAAGAGTCTCCATCTCAAGTAGAGATAGAAGCATCCAAGAAACAGAGGAAAACTTTGCCTTCTCAGAGTTGTTCCCAACTGAAAAAAACTGATTATAAATCTCACAGTTCAGTATCCCCCTCTTCCCTTTCTTCTCACATTACATCTGAGGGGCCCAGTACAGTCCAAGCCCCTCCATGTCCCTCTCCAGCACCATTTACTAGTCTTAAGTCTCCCACTTCCTCTCGAACCCTTATCTCCTCATCTAATTGCTTTGAGAAGTCTGAAGTCCTGCTTATGAAGCATTGTAATGAACAAAGAGGGAGGGAAATGAAAGAATATAGTAGTGAAAAAATGAGGAAAGAAGAGAAAGAGACTAATGAAAAGGTAGTCAAAGAATTTGAAAGTGATTCTTGTGAAAAAAGAGAGAGCCATTGTGGAGGTGAAGTACAGATCAAACGGAAGGAAAATGAAGGAGAAAGTCACTGTAAGGTCTCCTTCAACAGCCAAGAGGATGAAAAAGGAAAGGGAAAAGTAGAAATTCAACACATTAAGAAATTAACTTCTGAGGAAACCCACACGGCAGGAGGGGTTGGGGTGATTGTCTCTAATCGTTCAGAGGCAACTCAGTCTGAAACTGTATCTGAGCAACCTATAGGCACACAGACTTTATCTTCACATGGCCTTGATCAAGCTCAGAATTTAGGGATCCGTAGCTATTGCTCAAAGGAGGCAACCCAATCCTACAGTTCCTTCAGAGATTCCAGTAGTCACAATGGAGAAGGCGAGGGAAGTGAGTCTACCGATGTTTCATGTCATGGAACAAAAATTGGACCTAAATCCAATGTTAAACACCCACCATCCCCTCTCAATCTTCAGACTGGCAGTCAAAAGTCCCCATATGGCTTCGCTGAGTCACCCCATGGTAGTGGGAGGAAGTTAAAGAACAGTGAAAAAGCTGGGTCAAGTGAAGATGGACTGGCAGTGAATTTGTATGACCAAGGTTACCATCAACAACCACAACATTATATTGATGGAATTCAAAAAAGGGTCGGTGCTGGAGTTGAACGACATGGTAGGGGAACCCAAGGGTTGGAGGCAGGACAGGGACATGATAATCTTGCTCAGCAACATGCATTTCCAAGTCTACTGCAAGAAGTCCTGCAAGGCTACCACACAGAGAAACGTTATAGGCATACAGAAAATTCATCTCAGCAGCTGCAATCCCGTAATGTTCATCAGCAGTTTCAAAATATGTCTTTTCAACACCCCCACTCCAGAAATCCTAACTCTGTAAGTGGAAATGTGAGACCTCATTCTTTTGTCCCTCAAAGTGGGATGACTATAGATTGCCACAGCCCTAATGACCCCACTTCCCTGGGAAAGCTCTATGCAAATCAGAAGCATGAAGGTGCGATAAGAATGGACCAGGATCCTCATCACTCATGGGGTTCTGGAGGAGTTGGTTCAAAAGAAATGCAATGGGGTTCTTTTGACAAGAGTAAAATGATAACATCACCAAATCGTTGTACAAAGAACATGAACCTCTCAGACTATACCCTTCCTCCCAGGAAGCCCTTATCAAATGAATTGATCACCACTTCTGCTGTACAACAGCTGTTGCTGCAAGAAGCTGAGCCGGTGGCAGGGAATGAAACGTCTGTGGGGCAAGCTCAAACTCGCACACGGTCATCATCACCTTTGCTATCCATTGAGCGCCGCTCAGTCATATGTGATCTTTCTCCTTCTCGTCCCACAGCACCTGATAGAGAGAGACCTACAGATAAAGGAGATCAAGTCAATATTCTGCCACAAGCTGGGGTTTTGGGGGCTTCTGTTATTCAGCAGTCACTTTCTACTTCTAAGTTAAATCAAGATAACAGTAACAAAGAGAGGGTGAATAAGGCTAGGCAGGGGGAGGAAGCACTGAAGATGACTAAGGATTTTCCAAATTCTAACACATCTGATAACCCCCACACAAAGGAAACTACTATTCAGCATCAAAACCGACTACAGCAGCCTTCTGGTCTTCACCATTTGGACACAATTCCTGAGCCTTCCAGGACTTCTACTGGAGTACAGGAGAGTGCTAAAAGCATAAACATTGCTCCTCTCCACCAGCAACAAGCCCCACAACAGACAGTTTCCTCCCACAACCCTCTGGCTTCACCATCATCGTCAAGATTTCAGCCATACTTTCAAGGCATAGATGAGTCAAGTAGTCATTCTACTGGTGGTGTTGGCTTTGACCAGAGAGATTCAGGGGAGAGGACTGTTAAAACGAGTCCTCAGAATTCCCACAAACTTTCCCAGCATCACCATTTGCCCTCATCTCAAACACAAAACCAGCCACCCACTAACAAACTGCAAATGTATCCCCATCCTCGCTCTCTCCAACACTTGCATAGCTTAAAAGATGCTGACTGGGCATGCCCAAATAATAACCTGCCACCCTCTCAGCATATGATTTCCTCTGATTCAGGGCAAAATCCATGCCCTGCAGGAATTAGATCCAAGACTGGTGTACTACCTAATATGCAACCATTACCCCAGCTACCTCCCCAAGGTTACTATGACATAGGAAAAAGGTGGGACGCATCATTATCTAGAAGAGAGAGTGAAGGGATAATGGAGGGCAAAGCCTGCCAAAGAAATGAACATACTGCTGCTGTACTGCCTGGGTCAGTTTCATTGCCCCCAACTCTGCCCACTGGCTCCAAACCATTTGAAACAACCCCATCAAGAATCAGTCCAGAAGAGGCTAGCAAAACAATGCACCCAATGTCCACATCCATTCCTATCAAGCAGTCTGATAATGGCAACATTAGAAGTACTAGTGTTAACAGTGCTAACTCAGGATTGCAAGGGAAAACTAAAATAGGGGGTTCTGGGGAAACAAACCCATTAATTACTAGAAGAAGAGTCCGTTCCTTTATATCTCCTATTCCTGCAAAAAGGCAGCATCATGATATATCCCAACAGCAGCAGCAAAGAGGTGTTTCAAGTGTGTACTCCTCAGTTTTGTCCAACTCCGATGGAAGACAAAATATGGATGGTCCATTCAGTTCAGATGCACCCCATCTCAAAGCAGCCAGTTCAAATGCCTCTTCAGTGTGTCCATCCTCTTTGGATAAAATAAAAGTTCTGCCTGCTAGAAAGGGAAGAGGCCTGAAGCTGGAGGCAATAGTACAGAAAATAACACCAAATGTTAAAAGACCAACAGCTGATGATGATGAGACTAATAGTGATTCAGCTTCAAATCATCATTCAAACTTATCTCACACAGAAATGGCCTACATCCCTGACCTGAAGGACCACACCTCAAATATTAGGGGAGCTTTCTCTAGAGCTGGAAAGGACGGTGGGAGCTGTCTGCCATACCTAAATGAAGAAATCTCCTTGGAGGAAATTATGTCTTACAGAGGTGTTGAGGAGACAGGGCCTTTGCCTCCAACTGCCTATCTATGTGACCCTCATCAGGATACACAGATCCTTAAATGTAATCTTTCAGAAAACCAAACTAAGACTGCTGTTGGAGATTTTGAGACAGTGTTAGACTTTGGAATTGGGATGTCAAGAGCTCCAAAGTTAGAAAGAGACTCTGCTCGAGACAGTGGAAATGATGAATTAAGGATAACCCCAGATTTCACCCTCTTGGGACCATTACCCCCACCCCCGCCATTACCTCGTCCTGTACAGGCATCTTCCCCACCATCATCTGCTTTGTCAGATATTCAGAGTTTCACTACAACTTATCAACAGCTAGAGACTCGGAGAGGAGAACACTCTGCAGCTGCCATTCTGAGACAAAAACTTCAAGAGAGTGGGATGGGTTTGGGTTTGGATGATTTTTCTGGCAGGGACTACATTGGGACCAAGTCACCCCACCATAGCCAGAATCCAGGCCATCTCCTGTTATCCCTTCCCCCACACAGCCAGCTTCATCAGCAACACACATCTGCTGGGAACCTGTCTTCAGTGGTTGGTCAGTCACACTTTAAAGAGGCAAAACCCTCTGACAATGTGGTGCCTAAAGGATATTTTCCATCTGGGAAGAAAAAGGGACGACCAGTTGGCAGTGTTAATAAGCAAAAGCGTGCTCAAGTACAATCCCAGAATGTATCTGTAAATTCCTCTCCTGTCATTCAAATGCCTACACCTGTTCCTACTGCTGTGTCTCTAACAGAAGCACAAAGTGTCAGCCCTACAACCTCTATAAATACAAATGATTCCAATGACAAAACATCTACAGCACTTAATCATGTCAGTGTAACTAAGACAGAAAAAGAGGAGATAGAGAATGAAGAGACGCAAGAGGCAATAGAAGTCAAACCTCGCAGACAGAGGGGGAGAAAGAAGGAAGATGGAACTGATGATGAAGGGGTTGGAATGCCGAGACAAAGGAGGAGAACAGAAGCTGATGTGGTTGAAAAGAAGGGAGTGAAATCTGGGGCAGGAGCAAGAGGAAGCGTGAGTTCTAGTGCCATTTTCCCTACTCACAGAAAGCCAGCTTTTGCTCCTTACATTCATATAGAAAGAAAGTTGGAGGAGATTGGGAATGTATGCACCATTGTGAATGCGGAAGATGAAAAGAAAAAGGGTGAGGGTGGAGAGGAGAAGGGAGGCAGATGGGTCGGGAAAGAAGCTGGCGGAGGGTCACTTGCCTCTCTGAATTCAACACACACCTCAAAACTGAGCAGGAAAGATGGGGAAAGGGAAAGGGTAAAAGAGAAGAAGATAGCAGAAAAGATAAATGCTTCCCTCATTCATTCAAGCCCAACAGGGAAGGCACTTCCTTCATCTGAGTATGTTATTTCAGGATCAGTGATGACCGAGACAAATTGTTTTGGTCGCCTTCTCTGCTGCTTGTGCAAGAAATGGGCTAACTACAAAGATCTTGGTGACCTATATGGACCTTATTATCCTCCTGAATATGCAACAAAGCTTCCTAAGAACCCCCCAGTGATTCGGCAGAGCTTGGGGACCACCAGTGTGAGCACTATGGGGCCATTGTCAGCACCTGCAGTAGAATCAACAAAACCGATTTCATCAACAGAACAACAAACTTGTGAGTCTACCACAGGTGACAATTTGGCAGAAAATCAAGCTATAGACCCATCTGCTACCATAAAGACAGATACAGAGTCCATTGTGGATGCTGTGGATATACAATGTAAATCCTTCACCTGTATCAATGACAATGGAAGTGAACCTTGGGAACAAACACAAGAGCTGTCAGCCATTAGTGGGGTGTTGAAACAAGAAGAGCAACCAATTGAACCTTTACAAGCACTGCAAAACCAGCAACAGAGTATAGAGGATACTCAAAAAAGGCCACAACACAGGAAACTTACTTCCCATCCACGATTCAAAAGGCGTCACAGATCAGGGGAGGATTTACCTAAAACTGGACCCATTAACAGTAAAGCCTTACTGCCCTTTCAGCCCCCTCCACCCCTACCACTTCCTGACCAGGACTCTTCTGATCCTTTAGCAACATTGTCCCTGCTTCCTCAGGTGCCGCTGGACCCAGAGGAATTGTGGGTGCATGAGGGATGTATAGTCTGGGCCAGTGGGGTTTATCTTGTCAATGGAAGACTTTATGGTCTACAGGAGGCACTAGATGGTGCCAGAGATACAGTAAGTCTCTATTCATTTTTACTGTTTACATTTTTCTGTGTACTACATATGTGAAATTTTTTTGTCCAATTTTAAGTTGCATATATATTTTATGTAGTGGCTGGCTTGTGTGTTTATAGTGGTCTTTTTACACATGATGTAGAATAAACATATGTAGTTGTTTTAATTGTGCATATTGTATTTTTGTTTTGCAATATGGTTTATGTTATTTCGTTCTGTCTCAGACATCCTTTTGTGGCCCTGGTTTTGATGTATTTTACCTTTATGTGCTGTAATTTACTTGAGCATTTGTCTAGTTATGTCCATTTTGTGGGTGCATTGGTTATTTAATTTTAACTGTCATCTCTTTGTCTGTACTAGTGCTGCTCTCATTGTGAGGAAATGGGTTCAACCCTTGGCTGCTACAGTAAAGGCTGCACACTCAGATACCATTATTTGTGTGCTATGGAAGCAGGTTAGAATTTATATTATGTACCTTTTGTTCATTGCCAACTACTTGTGTTGGTAACAGAATATGTGCATGTCAGTCATGTGTACAAAATTCAATGAATTGTATAAACTTCATTCTGTGTGATTGTGTATTTTTAATTGTACGGTCTCTCCTGCAGGCTGTGCTCTGAATGAAGACAACTTTTCACTACGGTGTCCAAAGCACAAAGTAAGGAAAGAGATGGACATATACGACTCAGAAATAAAATCAACTAAATGTAACCAACTAAAACATCGCAAATAAAATAATTTATTAGCCTTATATTAAAAACTTTTAAAGGTGGAACAAGATATTGATGTCACACATCCAGGTGTAATTTTTAGTCTTGATAATGAATCCCTTGATAATGACTGCTCAATGTTTGCCACTCTGAACACACAGGCTTAAGCCCATTCATGTATAGTAGTGCACTGTCCTGTAATTTAGGTCAGGTTATAAAGTTTAACCACACCTATTCCTTTGTATGTTATTTAGTTTTCCCTTTCTTAGTCCTCTGATTTTAACATTTAACCACACCTATTCCTTTGTATGTTATTTAGTTTTCCCTTTCTTAGTCCTCTGATTTTAACATTTAACCACACCTATTCCTTTGTATGTTATTTAGTTTTCCCTTTCTTAGTCCTCTGATTTTAACATTTAACCACACCTATTCCTTTGTATGTTATTTAGTTTTCCCTTTCTTAGTCCTCTGATTTTAACATTTAACCACACCTATTCCTTAGTATGTTATTCAGTTTTCCCTTTCTTAGTCCTCTGATTTTAACATTTAACCACACCTATTCCTTAGTATGTTATTCAGTTTTCCCTTTCTTAGTCCTCTGATTTTAACATTTAACCACACCTATTCCTTAGTCTTAGTCCTCTGATTTTAACATTTAACCACACCTATTCCTTAGTATGTTATTCAGTTTTCCCTTTCTTAGTCCTCTGATTTTAACATTTAACCACACCTATTCCTTTGTATGTTATTCAGTTTTCCCTTTCTTAGTCCTCTGATTTTAACATTTAACCACACCTATTCCTTAGTATGTTATTCAGTTTTCCCTTTCTTAGTCCTCTGATTTTAACATTTAACCACACCTATTCCTTAGTATGTTATTCAGTTTTCCCTTTCTTAGTCCTCTGATTTTAACATTTAACCACACCTATTCCTTAGTATGTTAGTCAGTTTTCCCTTTCTTAGTCCTCTGATTTTAACATCTCTTTCCTCCTCTGAATATCCTCTAGTTCCCTCAGATCAATCGGCCAGTGAAGTCTGCATATCCAGAGCAGTCAGAGAGAGGCTGAAGAAGGAGGGGTGAATTAAACGCATGGAGAGATTGAACTGGTGAGTACAGTGACCAGAAGAGGAGGAAGAGTATTGTCCCTGGAGAATAACATCCATTGTAATATGTCTGCATTGCCTCTCCAATGTAAATAAGAATGATTATTTTTTTTATGGTTATGTAAAGTTATTTTAAATGCCATAGTTGAATAATGAATTAAAGTTAGCATTTTAACTAACCTTACTCTGTTTGTGTCCTTTTCTGGTTGACTCAAACAATACAGGTCAGAAGGACTCAAGGTCCAGTAAGGGGAATCAAGGAAACATGCTGCTGTGTGGAGAAAATGTGAATGTCTGGAGGTAGCTAAGGGGGATATTTAAAAAAAGACCAATTTTTGAAGAACGGAAAATATTTTTTTTATACATAAATGCAAAAACCCTGAATATTCTCATCTGTAAGAAAAAAAACAATGGAAAAGTGATGAAGATCAAAGAAACACAGAAGGAGAATGTGAGATGGCAGAAAACAAACTGGATCAAGTGAAGTGACAACTGGGATTGGAAAACTGAGAACAGGACAAAGAGACTCTCTCCCATACATAAAAAAGCTTTGTTGGATTTGTGGAAAAACTCTTGAACTTTTTAATTTTTCCATCTTAGCATTACTACTATTTTAAAATAAAAAATTTTGTTTCTTTTTCTTAAATCCCAATTCTAAGGGTATAAGGTATAGAAGAGAACAGGGAGTGAGTGGGGGAGACAACACAAAAGGGCATGGAGAGGGGAAGATATCAGCAGTGTTACTGGTATTATCTTTCATCTTTGATGTCATTTCCATTTTTAAAAGTCACCGTTTGCTTCTCAATTCTGAATGGGAAAAACTCTTTTAAAATTCAGCATTGAACTATGAGATTGATGACTTATTTTTTTCCAGTATTCTACTTGTTAAAAATATTGGCCCCACAGTTCGTTAGGTTGATTGAAATGAATTTGCCCTTGAAAATGTTGGCTTGTTGCTGTGTGTGTGTTTATGTTTATGTGTGCACGTGTCTGTGCGTCCGTCCATGTTTGTTCCTTTAAAAAGTATTCCTATTTTAAATTCTGGGGCTTTTAACAGAAAATTGCATACAACTTGAATACAGCACATCGTATCAGAATTATATGGGTGGTCTTATTTTTGAGGAAGGGAGAAAAGAAAATGGAGAGATATTTACCCATGTATTTGCTAAGGACTAATTTACCCAATGGGTGTCTCATTTGAAATGGGTAAATTGGATGAAGATGAAATGAAACAAGATGTCCCTATTTTTTGAGCAGTAAAAGGTTTCAATAGACAAGGAGACAAAAACCTTTGAGAGCAAAAGAAACATTCATCCATCTTACAGGAGCATAATTATAAGCTAAAAAGTATGTTGATCTGTATTACTATAGTCATCATTTCTATTGTTTTTTATTCTGGTAAAAAAAAAAAAATCAAAATGTTGTATTGGAACTGCCTTGTAAATAATGTACATGAACTATAAAAATGACCAAAATGGGAAAAATGCATGTATTGTCTTTAATGAAAATTTTGGCAGTTATATTCAGTGAACATGACTCTGAGACGTTCCTTTGTGTAAGTCTCCATTAAGTCATCGAAGCACTGTTGCTTTCTTCCTTTTTTTCTTTTTTGAGGAAGTAAGTTATTTTCACCACTGAAGGATAGACAACAGGAACCTTCCAGGGGAGCACATATGAGCTGAGAACTTCGCAAAAAAAATCTTAATATAAAGAGGCGAACACTCCTGAGCACACAAAGTGGAAGGAGACTCCATCTAAACATAATTTCTCAAATCCATACATATTTTAAAATGGTATGCAGGGATGGTGGTTCACTAGACAATCAGAAGCGCTTCTATTTTTAGCTTGAGGACGTGCCAATGTGATACACATTGCTGATTAGCATAATGGAAATGCTATTGGCAGTGGGGAGCTTTCTGATGTGTTTTCAATTTTTGATTGCAGGTAGGATTGGTACTATGTTACAATTTGAAATCCAAATGTAGATTCCTTTTTATGTTACTTTGCCATTTATTTTCTGACTATATTGTACTGTAGTGCTTGAAACATCGATAGTTTCACAGTTGTTGAATGGTGCCTACACCACCTCCTCTTCCTTTGCACTCACAGTATTTTAGCATAGCAGTAAATTCAGAGCAGCGATAGTTGAAACATTGCTGTATAGTGTGTGCGTATGTATAATATAAATGTACACTCTTCTTTAGCCCTAAAAGTAATTTTTAGGGCTAAAGAATATTCACTGATTTGTAAATATTGGTAGCCAGTTAGCTTCAAATAAGTCAAGACACAGAGCTTTGTGTGTTAGAATGTTGAGCATTATTGTTATCATTATTTTAAATCTCTTTATCATTCACAGCTCAACCTTCAATTTCTGTCCGGGACCCAATCTATGTGGCTTTGCCTGGCGAAACCCTCCAGTTACAGTTTGACGTGACTGTTCCAATTAACCAAAGCATGGAAATAGTTTGCTATCATGCAGGCAGTGAGAGAAAGCTATTTTCCATTGATGTCTCAGAAACAAAAACAACTCACCACCAGAAACTACCTGTATTCAACAGTTCATATTCAGGAGAATACTACTGCAAGTACCAGGATGTAAGCGCATACTGGGTTGTCCTTGTGAGAGGTGAGGATCTTGATAGCAGATTGGAGGGAATGGGATATTTCTCCTGACACTGATTTGAACAGAATTGTGGCCATGTGTCAGCAAATTGTAGATGCGCTGACCCTCTGAATGTAATCACAGCATATGCTATTTTGATTTTCAGCCTCATTTATCCAAAAAGGAATTTAAATTTCCCACACTAGCTGGTGCTGTTAGTTTAAAAGTATTTGTTGTCTAATTTGAATCGTCCCTAGGACAGTAAAATTGATCAGTGGCTGGTAGCAGGGACATGTTAACATACCAGATATAAATGCCTTTGAGCCAGGTAGTCATCCAATGATATATAGATTTCCTTTTTTAGTGTGTACATGGGGCCTAACCTGAAACATTTGAGTGGCACTACTGCAGTGTTTAAGATTGCATAAGAAATATTTTGTCATCTTTTAATTCCCTCTAAACTAGTGACACATCGAGGCCCCTAGGTCTGAGCTTTATAATAGCCTATTCTGATTCAAAAGAGAAGTAAAGAGAAAATTAGAGAAATAAGGGAAAATATATGTCTTGTGACACAATCAGAGAAACACTTGCAACATGTTGGGCAACAGGAAAGTAAAAAAACGACAGCGATGCATGTATTTGTGCACTGGTGTTTTAGATGGGACTTCCCTTTAAGCAGCTTATAATTTTTTCCACACATTAGGTATGTCCACATAGATCTTCTGATGTTCTCCCTGCTGTTCAGTCCAATGAAGTGTGCCTTAATCAACTGATCTCTCTTTTAGATGAAGGGTATCGGGAGCCAGATTCTAGGATTGATGATTGGGATCTCACCTTGATTGTAATGATTTTCGGTCTTTTCCTCTTCAGTGGCATTGGGTCTGCAATTCTTCTTAAAGATTACAGGGTGAGTGGGTAAGAACAGAACAACCCTCCGGGAATTTGTGAAAGCAGCATTTCTGAAATGTACAAAAAATCAGAAAAACCTTCTATGTATATGAAAGTATAGCATATTTTACATTTAAGCTCAAATGTGAAATACTCTAAGCTTGCATAGCTATAGATGGCAACACACTGATTATTATTATTGTTATTAATAATAATAATTATCATTATTATCATTGTCGTTGTTGTTTGTTATTATTATAGTAGTAGTAGTAGTACTTGTACTGTTGCTGTTACTAGGGTGACTCTCCAGGTGTTTTTTAGAATCAGCTCAACCTGAAGGATAAAAGAAAGGATGAAGAGGAAGAAGACAGTGAAGATGGCGAAATGATGAATGAAGCTGCCACTGACTCTCTTTATACAGTAATCCTCTCTCTCCCTATTGGTCATCCTCTGTTCTCCACACCTGTTCTCCACATGCATCTCGTGAAGGGTGCTCAGGCAGCTCAGGCATTGACATCTATTTCTAAAACATTGCTTTTAATTTGTGGACAACCACAAGTAAAATGTAATGTAATCATATTTTTAGAAAATAGCCACATTTATTAAAGCACAGATAATAACAAATCGTTCTGCTCTCCCCACATTTCTTTCAGGATCTTCAACATGGCACATCCTCAATTTACAATGTGATAGACCCATCAACAAAGAATAATAACAGTCAGCAAAAACAGGTGAAAACGCAGGTAACAAATGAAACGTGGTTATCTAACTTCATAAGGTATTTAAGTGTTCAGAGAGAACAGTGACAAATGCACTCATTGCAAGCACAAACATTTTCAGTTTTACTGTTTTCCTGTTTTGGTATTACTCTACTGGTGTAAAAATGAGGAAAATAGAAAAATCCATAAAGTAATACTACTTTTTTGTATAAAAATCCAATTTTGTTTTAGTGGAATTACAACTATGAAACATCAACTGACCTCTTTTTTTCCCTTTCTACATTTTACACTCAGGGCCAGCAAAAGGAAGATGGAATATTTGAATCTGTGTATGAAAATTTCTGATGTACTCTCACCTTCAGTTTCTTACTTCTTTTCCAATGCTTTCCAACTTGCGCCAACCAAGTTTTTGTTCTGATATGTTTTTTCTGCTTAGGGGATAAGTGTGTTTTACTGCCAATTACATGATGATGGTTGTCCCTAATCAGTGATTGTGTAAGCCTGTTTTTTTATTCAGTAGTAAAGTGGTGCATTTGATGTATTGTTTTGTTTTGTGTGGTGCATATTAAATGTGTCTAAGCAAAATGTTTATATAACATATAGATGTATTTTCTCTTTGTTCTGAAAGATATTATGTAGATTAAGGAAGTCCCACCTCACAGTATTTTCTATAGCACCCTTAGAGTTCAAGTTCAAGGCCAGAGCTTATACAACATGGCATGAAAACAGAAAGTAATGACAACACACTGAAGAACAGAAGAGGAAATTAAGGAAATTCACATTAAGGAAATCTCACCTGGCAATATTTTATATAGCACCTTCTCCCCACAATAACCCCCAAAACTACAGTAAAGCACAGCTGCAATGAGACTTCTGAATGATCCCAAACTCAGTCAGCAGGAAACAGGAATCTGACTGGTAGGTACAATGGAGAACCATGCTGCCACTGGCTGTGCTGCCACTGTTGAGTTGGCGAGGAAGGAGCAGACAATCCCTCAACAAGAAGCCCCAGGGGAATCAGTGCTGTCTTTTGATGCCACACCACTTCTCCATCCTGACTCTACAGCTGCTAAGAAGTCAGTTGATCCTGATGTAGTACCACTGTACATCCTCAGGCGCAACATCTAACCTGATACACCACGTTTAATGTTCCTTCCAAAACATCCACCCTCTGCAACAATTCAGGGACATCCCTTTCGTATGTCAGGAAACATACCCAGTTATACTGGAATCATGCCTTACACAGTGGTGAGGGACACACTTTCCTAAACTAGAAAGGAAGATGCACACGTTTTTGTTGCACCCTCTCTGACCAATACAAACATAATGTTCGCAAATGTGATTCTTACGCTTATACGTAGCTCCCGCCCTACATAAACCAATAGCCAATGAAACCGTCAATAATATCTCCGAGGACCAATGAATTGTGAGTGTGACACCGTAGACACATTTTAACTACAAAATAGCAACCCTGTGACCATGGCTGCGGAAGGAGATTTCCTGATGCGCTATCGAGCTGTATCGAATAAATTAAAAAAGTAAGGATTTTCAAGAATTCTGACATTCTTGTGTATATGTAGCTAAGTATGTTTCCGTACATATTCTGGTCATGTATGTACGATGTGTCGTTTACACGTAGCGACAAAATTGATCTTGCTCGCGGTTAGCCAACTATGCTATCCAGCTAAACAAAACAGGTGCTATCGCTAGCTAGTTAGCTTCATGTAAAATTTAGGTAGCAATTTCAAAGAGCCATTGTTTATTCGATTGATTGAAAGTTGCTATTTTAAGATGCGGGCTTTGCACACTATGTGTGTTCCGAAATCATAAATTAATTTCACCCGCTTTAGATTGGACAGTAGCTCGTACGAATGACATAATTAGCTAGCTAGCAAGCTCCCCCTTTACGTTAATGTATGATAAATTATGGTAGTTATACAATCATCATAGCTATCATCTACAACATACTTAAATGCCAGTGCTTTTGTGAATTCCATGAAACCATTATCGCCACTTGTTTTTTTTTAAATGGCTGATTCAAGGCAATTATGCGCTGAAATCGTATTGAATTTGTGCGAGCATATAAAGGGGGGATGCTGTTATAATGTTACTAAGATCATCAAATTTGTGAGAAAGTGGTTCCTGGAGGGGCCTTGCTGTTGTGGTCTTGAAAATGTTCTAAAAATTACCTTGATTTCCTCAGTTAAAAAATGTAAAAGCCTTAAATTTAAGCAGCGAAAGTATGTTTACATAAAGGTGTCCACTTGGCAAGTAAGTCCCCATTATCTTGGAAGAGGCCTACCAGTCCTATTGACAGTTTTGCTGTCAGATAATTACTATACTGTATCTGTAGATCTGGATTATTTACAGATGTTTGTTTGTTTACAGACGATTTCTTCGAAAGCCAAATGTTGCTGAGGCCAGCGAACAGTTTGGTGAGTTACAAAGAAGTAATAACATACTTGGAAGTGTATTAAACATTGCAGCTTTCAGACAAAAAATGTAAACGAGTCAGGGATGCTTTCATGATTGCCAGCAGCTTTTTCTTTCTTACACAGGTGTGTAAAACTCTCCTCTCTCTTCATGTCTTTCTCCAGGTCAGTTGGCCAAAGAGCTCAAACAGCAGGACTGTCTGCAGTATGCTGCCTTCTGTAACCTGGCCATGGCTCGGTACATGACCGTTTTTTACTTTTTACAATACTCCTAACTGTATGCATTGTGCTTCTGGTAAGGTGATGTTGAGCAGTCCTGTGAGGGAAATGTGATAAATTAATGTATTACACTAAAAGAGAAATATAAGCATTTGCATAACTCTGAAGTCACTGAAAGTTAGTCAGCATTCAATACTTAACTGAAATAGTCCAATACTGTTCAGAATTTTATTGTGAAATAACACAAATCGATTGTTAAAACAAAAAAGAAATTGGAGAAAGGTCATTTGAAGACACTCTCTTGCTGAGTATTAGTCAGTCATTTGTAAACATCTGTGTACTTGACCATGTGCATGTCAAAACTTACATAAATTTCTCTCAATTAGGTGTGAGCAGACTTTGTTCAATGCCCCTGGGGAGGCTCTTGCTCTCACAGAGGCTGCCCGGCTGTTTCTGCTCTCTGAGAGGGAGAACCGCTCACTTCGAGCCCCAGGCTTTGACGAACACCTTCAGGCCGCACTCAACTGCTACAGCTTTGCTATTAAGGTTGAGATTTCCCTCATAGATGCCTTATTCACCTAATGTTATTCTCACTCTAATCTTCTGTCCAGCTGGTAAAGCACCATTGTGCTGTAACATTATGCTAAATCTGTTGTCACTAATGGTAGTTGGCATAAGGTTAGCTCCCTTTTCCCAATGCTAATGCTATTTAATTGTGTCTGTTTTTTTGCTAAGTTGTAAATCACGGTCTATTTATTTAAGTCACTTCCCTCACCCAATATGAAGCCTTTCTTTAAAAATACATAAAAAGATTAAATGTGAAGACTATTTTATCTATGTTATTGCTGGTGTGTGCAGGAGTGAGTGTTCCTTATTCAGTGTGTACATATGTTGCGCAAGTGTACTTCAGGGTACGTAACATGTATTTTGCTTGTATTTCAGGTGTACATAGAAATGAACCAGCCAGTGATGGCTGCTAGTCTTTCCCTGGAGCTGGGGAATGCTCTCAAGGTAAATTACCTGTGTATGGCCTCCATAACTTTTATTGATCTTTGTGTTTTTGACTGTTTTCTTTCTTATGTGTATCTCACTATTATCGTGGCCAACCATTAACCTGATCTGAGTCACATGCTCATGAAACAAATCATAAACTGACCTGAAGTTTCATTTTCTGCAGTCAGTCAGTGGTTTGTAATATGTGGCCATACATGGGCCCGTCTGCATACATGGAGATGGAGAATGCACTGTCTGATCCAGTCTTAATCTGTGTGATGTGTAAAGGTTTTCTCAGGGTGTTTAAGATGCATTGTAGCACCCAGTCTGACTGTGTCCATACTCCCTCTGTAGGAGATGAATAGACCTGGAGAAGCTATAGTTCACTATCAGAGGGCTGCAGAGCTGCAGACACAGACGCCCATTGAGTCTCTGCTTTCTCTTGGGGAAATGGCCTCCTGCAAGATTCTGACACGTGGGTAGAACAGGATGCATGTGTGCTGGATGGTCTAATCCTGCACTTATGTCAGATAATACTTTAACATGGTATTTTGTGACAAGTGCCAAATTGTGGCACATGTCAAATAAGTACATGTTTCTTTTTTCTTTTTGGATTATTTATGTTGATGTGAATGTCTTTCCCTGCCAAACATAACATGGACAGATGAGTTGACACTGTGTAGACCTTCTGTTTGTGTGTCTGCAGGTGACTATGATGGCGCTCTAGCGGTGCTGACGGAGATGCAGTACATGTGTCAGGAGAGAGGGCTGCAGCTGCCTGGTACCAACACACCTGTTGGTAAGCCCACAAAAGCTAGTCCCATTGCCGTGGCATGGTGACATCATTTCCTGTTTGAACAACATCATTGAATTAGGAATTTATCCAACTGTAATCATGCAGTAATACTGATATCACTGGAAATAGCACTGCAGATTACAACCTTAGTGAAAATGTATTTACAGCTACTTTCTAGGCCAGTAATTTGTTAATTATATATTGTAGCATTGGATGGGTAACATTCCAGTCAGAGCTAAATGTGAGTTGATAGTGATCTTACCTTGGCCATATCATACTTATTTAACCGTAGGAAGGAGACAGAAAGGAGTGTCTGTCCATTTTATGCATGTGAGGTCCCTACATGGTTGAGCGTCACTGACTTTTCTGTCTAATACCACCTTTCTTGATGTCTCTAAGTTTTCACTCACCCTAAGTCTCTACCCCACAGGTGCATTTTTGGATATTGTTGCTAGGTGTGAGATCTCCAGAGTGCTTCTGCTCATGCTTTTGGAGGTGGGAACACAATGCTTTATTTATAATGTTTGAAGTGGCATAACTGAAATACTTTTTTGTAAACACAAGTTAACTGGATGCAAATACAAATTTACAACGAGATCTTACTTGAAATATGTAAGATTTAACTGAGTAAGTATGCCAATAATGCATTACTCTGCCATAAAATGTGTTACCAGTATATCTTTATTCAGCTATCATACTTCATAGATTTTTTCACTGTTTAGGTAGTCAATTAGTTAATATCATATAAGTAAATTAGAGAAAAGCAAATGGGAATGTTGGAAAAAAAAAATCAAAGTAAGGACACAACCTGTGAGAAAGTCATGCAGGAAATGCAGTGAAAGCTGTGTTTATCATCCTTGATGTGACTGCTGGTCCTGGTATAACGTATGTAGGTAGTTTCTGTAGCTCAGCTTGCATTGAGTAATAGTACATATTATCAGCTATGTTATCAAGCTGTGTTATGTATCAGCTATGTTATCATGCTGTCAGGTGCTTACCTTTGCTACTTCTGCCTTCATCAAGCAGCCAGATTTTCACTCAGTCACATTCCAGCCACCAGCAGAACAGAATACTCGTAAAATTGAAAATTGTAGGGATGAACTTGTCACTATTACACACTGTGTGCTTTATATTTCCTTTTGCAGACATTATTCTATTCAATACAATGATGCATTAATATTGAAAGTCCCTGATTTGAGCACGGCATGGCGTTCAGGGATTCCACCGAAAGTGCTTGTTTTCATGTTAATGTGTATGGGGAGAGGAAAGAGGCCGTGTTGTTTTGTACCTAAGCCTTCCCCCCCCCTCCTCCTCTCTTCCAGCCTCCACCCCAGAAGCTGCTGCTGGAACACGCTCAGACCCTGGAGCGCTACGCCTGGGAGTCTTTTGACTCCCACAGCCAAGGTAACCTTACGTCAGTCCGTCTGTCCTCCTACAAAAACACCCAGTGCCCGTGTGAGAAGTGTGGCCTCAGCACTGTGGAACACACATTAAAGGAAGGGCCTGCAGTGTGTAACCCACTGCGCTTTTTCTAGAGAAATCACACTGCACAACATCCTGTCCTGACATCATTTTACCCAGTTTGTTCAGTCATGTGGCCTGATAACACAGTTATGCGTACAGCATCAATATTGAATGTGTTAGTATTCCGGTTTCAGGTGAAACTCACTGTAACTCACTGCCTTCCTTTTCTACAGTGACGTTCTTGCCAGAGAATGTCTTCTTGCTTCTGCAGTCAGTGGTGGTAAGTACAGGGGAAATAAATTAGGGGTGAGATGACTGTGAACTGCAATATTGTCCTCCGTAATTATAACCTGGTCTATACAGCATAGCACCAACAGAGCTGCCTTTCCATGTCTTGGGCTGGTAATTGTGGAGTATTGAAACAGTGGTTTAATATTTTGCTATACCAGCAATCTGAATTATGTATTTTGAACTGGGTGTGTAACAGTCAAGACTTGCTTGACGTGGTTGTGGTGTTTAAAAAAAAAAAAAAAAAAACAACTAACTATTCTGCCTGAAGCAATTCAGTTCCAACTTTTCAGAACAGTTTTTTTAAGAGCTCTGGTACAGGGAAACATTTTATGTAGAGCTCTATAGGTGTGAAACATTTTATTTATTTATTTTTTTGGCAGATGGCCTGTCAGGAGAAAGATACAGAATCTTTAAAATCGCTGCAGACTGAATTATGGTGAGTTTTCATCTTGTGTCGCTGCTTGTGTGGATCCTTGCGGTTGTCATTTGAACCACTTGTGGAAATGTAATCAGTTCTGAAATATTCATCAGCTCTCTCCGTGCCCATGGTTTAATGCTGCCGTACCCATTGTGGTCTCTCACTGCCGCCTCTGCTCTGTTTGACAGGCCCCTGCTCTCTGCCGAACAGAACCACCTGCTTCACCTGGTGGTTCAGGAGCGCATAACCCCCTCAGGGCAGGGAATTTAGGTGTAGCTTCTGATGGATCCCCTGCCCCCACCCACAGCTAACTCTACAGGCTCATCAACACCACGCTCCTGTGACACAAACCATTCCTGTCTCTCACAAGGTCTATTCTAGTCAGACCCAGTCTTTGTCAGTGAAGCCCTTGCATTGTCATTGCTTCTGATCAGTGCGCGCAGTTGATCTGGCTCTGCCACTCATGGGCAGTGCCCACATGATGACAAGACACCGTGACTGCCGTTGCTTTTGAGAACTACACCAAACCAGTCAATATGGGGCCCCTCATTCTAATTTTTCTCAGTACTATGAGTTACTTTAGCTGTCAGTTTCCAGTCTTATTTGTACAAGCAGTTCTTCTTTAAATCAGTGAAATTTGTATCTGCAGTATGGAATTTTATGTTTATTAATAAATTATTTAACTGTAAATAAAACTATTGTAAGTGACCAATGGTATTGTATTATTTCCATTCCATTGACAGGAAAAAATATTGATGGTCATTTTAGATGCATGTTTTGACTTCATTCATTTCACAAAAATGAAGCTGAAGGACATGCAGTGCTTAGTTAGTTTTACCATGTACAGTCGTCACTAATCCACATCACTCATTTG
Source organism: Albula goreensis (assembly GCA_022829145.1). NCBI lineage: Eukaryota > Metazoa > Chordata > Actinopteri > Albuliformes > Albulidae > Albula > Albula goreensis. Next base: position 9,798,079 of record CM040759.1, read on the forward strand.
TTTTCTCCTGCCTGTTTTACTGCTGTGAGTTTATTCATGCTTGATGTTTTGGTTCCAACACGGTTTACCTGACTACACAAGAACCAGAGGAAAGGGTGTTCTGCACTTTAATAGGGTGTTCACTGGTGAGCTGGCTACATTCCCAACCTGCCACTCTCTGTTCCAGCTCTCTTTCTATTCCGCAACCTTCCCTCCCTACAGATAGGCTGTCTTAATTATACCCTCCTCCTAAACCTCAGCTGAACATTCTGGCACAAAATGGCTGCCATGCATCACTCATGCTTCTTTCCTTTAGCCCTAAAGTGCTTTGAGGTTGTGGTCCATTCACAATTATTGGCCAGAGTAGGTGTCATGGCCACCAGATAATGGCAACATTAGATAAGAAGGGTCAGGACCTGGTGAGGATAAAGAATAAAAATGTATCTTAAATTGCTCTCCAACATTTGACGCAACAAACATTATTAGCTTTTTAATAATTATATATTCAATACTTGAAAATGAAATACATTGAAAAAAAAAAACAGAATATGAAAGTAAAAGTTACATAATGATCATTCTTGTAACAATAAAAACACAGAAAATACCCATTGAGTAGACTTGCACATGGAACAAAAAAGTCTTAATCATCTGAACTTCAGCTTCTTTTTGCAAAAGACTATTGGTATATATGAACAGACCAGACATAAAGGAAGAAAATATGGGAATTATCTGTATGTAAATATGTCTTATTCAATCATCTATTAGAACTTTGTGATATGGCAATCAATTGTGCTCATTTTCCTTTACTTATAAAAATCAAGTAACCCATATAAGCAGACTGCTTTGTAATATAAAAAAAAAAAAAAAAAAAAAACAGTAAATACAAAAATAGCTTTGTGGCACTTCAGTGTGTCATTTTTAAATTGGAGCTGACAATGCTCTTTCCAGTTAAACAACATGAAAGCAAATCTAACACTTCATTCCTTGGGAGACATTTTACAGCCCAAGGGTATCAGTGCTAAGGATTTAATGACTTGGCGCTGATTCCATCTGAACAGGTTTATGTATCACTTTTCATGGCAACTATATTGTAATGACATGAGTATGACACACATAATGACTTTGCCATGCATTCTTTGTTTTTTAGTATTTCATCAATAGCTTATCCACATTTATGACTGTTTTTCAGAAGTCCTATAACTGGAACAGGATGCAATACATGGCAGTTATGGTTACCACTCTCAAAAATTATTCAGCACCTTCTCTCTTTCATTAGTTAAATATTTAAATTTCTTTCTTTATTTGGGTTTTTATTTCCACAGTTTCATATGGACATAAATCTGGTAGTGATACATGGCCATATATTTTTTTTTAAAAAGACATGAAATCTCCATGGACATTGTCCATCTCCTCTCCCAATCTCCATACCAAAATGTATTTAGTTTTTTTCTCTCTACCACACTGCCTGAATGGATCTTAAAACCAGGTCAATCAGTCTTTTTTCTTAAGACAAAGTAGATGACACTGGAGAGGAAAGAGAAAACAAAGGCGATCCAGGCCAGGGTGAAGCAAGGTCCATAATCACCATCACTTACGTTCTTGTGGAACGAGCCCGTGTAGATGGAGGCAGCGATCATTATGCACAGACCTGGGGAGGAGGGGCAGAGAGGGTATGAGAGGAAATCACAGAGAGGGCTAAAGAAAAGGAAATCATTGAGACGAGAACAACCAGACGGTAGGAGGGACTTTACAAGATCAAGGGTGAGTGCAAGGAGTGGAAAAGTGTCACAAAGGGAAAAGGGAAATGACATGTGGAGGACAGGAGCGGGAAAGGGAGAAGAGACAAGGAACAGGGATCACAGAACAGAGCTCAGGGGAAAAGGGAGGGAGAGACACAGGAAGTGTGTCTGAGATAGTTGGGGACCTCAATGTCAATGCGAGGCTTTGCAGACCTACGGGTCACTAATGCAAAGCGCAGCCCCCCACGTCCACATGCAGTACTCACAGGAGAGTAGCTGGAAGACACCGGAGAAGATGAAGCGCTGTCCCTTTGTCAGGGTGAAGAGCTGAGCCAGGAACACAAACAGACCCAGAATGGAGAACACGCAGGACAGCACTGCACTGGCTTGGACTGCGTGGCGGTAATCTGCAGAGGAAGTCAGACACACTCCTGATTTACACCGCATGTAATATTGAGACACGTGCAGAGGCTGGAGAAGGTTGCACAGTAAAAAGCAAGTGCTGGAAATGAACATGCACTGACCCTTAACTAACACACAAACCTGCTGGACACAGGAACGGTAGTATTCCCACAGCCCAACCCCACAGCACCTCTACCTGCACCGCTGGTTATTATAATCATCTCACTAACAGAGGAATAAAGGAAATTATTCAAGGGCTAACAGACTGTGTATGTGTATTTTAGACTGGGCAGACAGGACCTTAATGCATATAAATGACAAGATAATGGTGCCATGGTTTTACCTTGAAGGTCATCATGGGTAATTTCAGTGTAGTTCCAGCCTGTTTTGTATAACTCCCACTGGCCCCAGAGATCTGTGGACATATCACTTGAGGTCCACCAGGCCTGGGAGAGACACAAGATTCCATACAGGTTCTTTAGGTTCTTTTGTTCAGGACAAATTTCACATCTTATATGTATTTAAATATACTACATTTCAACCTATAACCATGTACTTGCAACATGAAGACAAGAGCATAGCTTGGGGGTTGAAGTGCAAAAAGACACCAAGGGAGGAAAGTTCCATCCCAAAAACCAGAGCCCCACATGTCAGTTGCATGTGTTATTGGCTTGCATTAAGTCTCCAGGATTCAACATGTATAATCTTGGGAGAGCAGCTTTGCATTTCCATTTTACCTCCACAACCATATTACAGTCACCACACAGATCCTGACACCTGAGTCATTGTTGGCCCCATGTATTACAACCTTTATCAGTAATTTGAAGAAGGTTAGTGTAAGCATTTAAGTGTTCACCTAGTATAGTCCCAATCAAGCATAGTTTTTGAAGAAAGTAGATGTAAAATGATTAAAAAATAAAAATAGCAACAAACAACAGATGTTACAACAAACATCCATGATGGTACAGCTGTAGCAAAGGTCAAAGAGACTGATTGACTTAATCAACTCCTATCACAGAGACAGTGATCAGTGTTATGCTAAAGCACAGAGAAAACTGACATTTGTGAGCTGAATGTGTTCTTGACATGCAAATGAACCATCCTAGAGTGCAGTCTACATTGTGTGGAAATCCATTTTGTGAGATTCAGCAAAAGATCATGGTCAATTGTCTGTATTCAAGCAGGGAGTGGCTGACATGAGGCTATGATACCAGCATGAAAAGGACTGATGGTGAGGACAGGAGGAAGATAAGGGAGGTAGGGTACTCACATTATAGATAGTGGCAATGAGGAGAAGGATGATGGTGGTAATGTGGAGGATGAAGATTCCAGCCAGGAGTAATAACATGGCGGCTGCAAAAGGAAGAGAGCCAGGGATTAGCATACTTACCACATCATGGGACTGGATCAGATATCAGAAAACGCTACATCTCATAGTCCAGAACACTCGACCACCTCAACCCATATAAATGCCAAGTAAATGTGGGAAAACCTGGGACTTCACTGGAAGCCTTGAACTGAATGCCATTGTAGGACATGGATGTTACCCCGATAAGATCCAAGCTATCGCTTTACTATTTGACTCAGTAATGTCCTTAATATGAAGACTTAGTACCTGTCACTGTCATTAATAGATATCAACAGTTATTAAAGACAAGTTCTTTTTTTGTTTCTTGAAAAAACAGTGAAAATCAGCTGAAGGAAAATCTACATTACTGGTTGATTTGCAGGCGGATGTGATTTTTTTCTGTACTGTACCACATGTGTAAAGCCTTAAAATCATGCCATGCCTGAAACTACCTTTAGAAAGAAAGTGAGAGGGTATCATAACCTTTTTACCTTTGAATGAACACTTTTGTGAGGGGCACTGGAGGATTACTTTTAATCTCAAATTGGTAGTCACTGGTGCATGTCTGTAGTGGTATGGAGAGTCATGGAAAAACTCTGCACAGCTATTAAAGAAGCTAAACAGGTGCTAAATCATGCACTCTGTCCCAGGGTCTATGCAAATTGGTAGCATTTACCAGACAATCACTACAGTGTATTAGTGATTGTATATGTGTATAATTAATGATTCTGCAAATCTATCTTTCATCCCTGGAAAGGTTTACACCCAGAAATGGAAACTGAGAGAAAGAGGTCTCACAGCAGAACAATCACCAGGAATTAATTCAATCTTATCACTGCAGGACTTAAAAAGCAAACCATGCTACTGCATCCATGTGTATAAACTACACTAATTCAGATTCTGAGACAAAGCAATCAAATAACCCAATAAGCAACTTCCAGACCTCGTTCCACTTGGAATGTGTTTACGGTCTGCCACTAAATACTGGCCAGAGGTGTATTCCAGCCAAAAATCAGTGTCTATGAGTAAAATAGTGAATAGACTTCACTGATATTGATCATGGAGGAAAAATATATCCATACAGTGTAGAAAAACCATTCAGCCCACAATGTTTCAAATCTTTGTATTGTGTCACTTGTGTGTCAGCATGTCAACAGTTGAGATTGATTAGTAGTGTTTGTTTATTTCCATTCTACCCCACAATTCCCCTCTGATTTTTTTAGCATGCCAAAGGCACTTAACTGAAACAATGCTCTTAAAACTTGTTTATGTAGCAGTAACATGACGTAATGACATGGGATCAGGGAAAACCTCTGGAATGAACCCAAAATACAATCAGAATGACTTCCTGTCTACTTACTGCTGCTCAGTAAGACTGCCATACAACAGCAGCACTGGTTATGGTTATGGTTATGAAGACCATTTTTCTGAAAAACTAAAAACATAACTTTGGGGCTGACCTGGATGGTAATTATTTTTGAGAAGTTTTTATTTCAAAAGATAAAACCTCCTGAGATGCAAAATGTTGTATTCAGAGGGGTCCAATAGATGACAGATTAAATATAAGGTAACACACCGAGGCAGGGGGAAGATTTCTAATAATGTATACAAATGAGACCAAAGCATGAACTATGTTCAAATATGTTAACACAGCTATGGTGCTCAATGACAAAATGACCAAATTTCTGTTCCTTCCCAGTAATGGGCCACAGAAATCAAAATGACTGACCAAAATCTTTCAACAGTTGGAGTGGGGTATATATTACATCACATTCACTGATTATTATGTTACTTTGAGAAGTATTACATTTGGTCACAAACTATGGATCTTGGTTTACACTGAAGCACATGTTGTTTAGAAAATGTTGAGCAATAGCAAAGACACTGCTGAGGATGCATGGTTATCATATCTTGTCCCTACAGAAGTGGTAAGACGTGTCTCCACTAATCAAACCATCACAATCGTTTCCAATCCAGTAGGCCTATGGAACATTCTTAGAATACTGTGCTACAATGATAAAAACATGATATCTTGAACTCTTTGTTAGTTTACATGTACTTCTCTTCAAAACCATCACCCTTGCATTGGACAGACGGATACATGCACATGTGTTTTTTAAGCTAATTCAGTACAACATATGCATCCAAAATATTAATGGTTAACTACTTGTGAGAATATTATGCTTCTTGTTTAAGAATAGATTGCAGGATAAAATATTAATGTATCAGCATTTAACGCGACAGAACTATTACTATCTTCCTGATAACCCAGGATTGCTGTGTTAACAGCGTTTCATCACAGTATCATTGGCAAAACTGGAGATGAAATTATGACACTATTAACCTCACAACGATTCATATACCGTACATGGCCGAAAATGCTAATAAATCACTACTTACCTGTGCTCTATGAGGTGTGTCCACGACAAAGATTTCGAATCTTCACGCCTAACAAAATGTTGCCACTTAAGATATTTAGAAAAATAAAGTGGAATTGTAGTTCATTGATACACAGACCTTTGTAAAAATCGAGGTTCTTTAATGCATAAAATATTCTCGATATTTTAAAAGTGATAAATATTAATATTTCAGCTGACCCACTGCGCTCTTTTATTTCCAAGATCACTGCACAATAGTTGTAGCTTATTCTACAAGATGTAACAAAGTTTTACATTATTTCGTAAACACCCACTAAAACTCCACATACAAAGACAACAGAAAACAACTCCAACTCGGTAAAATCTCTGAGAAGTTTACGTTCCAAAGTAGACGAAAAACAAGCTCTCGGACAGCTTAATTCTGACGCCCACTTTTTCACCATCAAAGTTTGGAAATCCACGAAACTTTCAACAGCCGAAAGCAGCACTTTACTAGACAATGTAAGCCCCCTCCCACCACCTTCCGCCTTATCTCATTTGAGCTCCACACCCGTCCCTCTGTTTTCGAAAAAAAAAAATCATAATAATAATAACAATCTGTTTCCTCTACGACTAAACGATCTTTTTACATTATTATTATTATTATTCACAATTCTTTCATGCATATTTAATAATAATAATAATAATAATAATAATAATAATAATAATAATAATTTTGAATAGGGAAAGTAATTGGACTTGTTATCAAAAAAAGGTTGGATGTTCAAGTAACACTGCATGTTACTTACGCTGCTCCCAACAGTAAGCATGTGAAATTAGAAAAGTTCCATTGGCCATTGAGTGCTGTCAGGCTAATATATGAACACAAAATTATTTGTTAGTGTAATGAAAATTCCTACTGTAACTAGATGCTGAAATGATTATCATGTTTTTTTAATGTTATTATTTGTTGCCTTCATGAAGAGTATGCAGAGTACTCCCATAACACTTGAAGGTGATATGTGTCTCACACTCATGGAAAAATTTAATCTCAGTAAAAGCAGTTCTTTTCTTCACATTGTCGCATTTTACTGTAATTTTCACATCCAATAAGTTGCAGATGTCATCTACATACATCTCCCTCCTGCTCTCCTGCCGACCCCCCTTCCCACTCTCTCAGGAAGGACAGTAACTGTGAAAGAATGCAGTCAGATGGAAAAGGTCAAAGAATGAGAACACAAATACTATGTGCACAATGACTGTTGCTGCTTGCTGTGTTTCATTGTGTAAAACATCATGCATGCAGTATTCTTTGTGTTTTTCTTGCTTTTATTTGGGGATGGGCCAGCTGGCTGACGCCTGACTGGCTCCTCCAGAGGCAGGGGCCGGATATCCAGCAGCAGGCCGCTGGAGCTGCAGGAGCTACTGGGCTGATGTCCTCAGCCTCCTCATGTTGCTGGGTGATGTGTGGGCAGAGGGGGCACTCCACTCTGATCACACCCCCTTTTCAGAGGACACTTCATTCACTGTGGTAATAACAGCCGTCAGTGCAATAGGACGGTGAACTCATCTATTTTCTCAAATGGATGTAATCAGGGAAGCTTGTGTGGTGAACACAGTCATACTTTCATTTGCGCCTGTGTAATCAATGTCACTTGTGCCTAATTTGTAAATGACAAGGCTTTGGAACCTATGCACACGTTAAACTATCCTCACTGTAACGATGAGTCAGTCCTGAGCTCCAGGTCACAGAGCATGGACAACCCAAATTCCAGAGGCACTGGAGCAGAAATCTGGCTTGCTCTGGCACGGACTCCAGCATGGGCACTGACTTCAAATACTCGGCTGGACTCTTACATCCTCTTACATCCCCCTGACTGAGGCTTGGACTCTGGAGTTATGCAGCTGCATGATGGGAAGAGTCGTTGCTCCAGGGCTCTGAGCTGCTGCCCTAGCTGCGTTCCACCTGCTAGGCCTGCAAACACACGGACAGAGCTGCACCTGCTGCTGCAGGGCAGGATCATGCAGCAGGCTGCTGCTCTGCTGTGCTGTGTGGCAGAGCCACGACTCACAGAATGGAGAGGTATAAAGAGACAGAAAAAAAATTGATGTTTTTTCAGCCTTCAAGCTACTTAAAATATCTCCTGTCTGAAATGTCTAAATTCAAAGAGGGAATCTTCTTCCCATTTTCACAAATGCAGCATGTATTAATTAAAATTAAACATGATTCCAGGTATTGAAATTAACCCCCCCAGCTACACATCTTCACTCCAGTGCTGCTTTGTCCACACCCTCTCCTCCATCCTCCTTGTGTATCACATAGGCCAGCTGCCTGTATCTCTTTAGCCAGGGTTTGTGCTTCCTTGTTCACTCTCAAGAATTACATGAAGTCTGGTGCCAACCTCACCCATCATTGAAGGGAGCAATTTCTGCCTTATCTTTTTTTCCTTCTCCCACATATGAATGATTTCCAAAGAGTGGTGCAGCTTGTGCTCTTTGGCATTTAAAAAAATATCTTGGAATGCTGTTTTTTTTTTTTTTTGCATTTGCAAAACCTGCCAATTTTTGGTTTGGTAATATTACTTTCTTTATGTATGTGAAGGGGTAGAGTTATCACTGCAGCATAATGGTGCTCAGAATATTATTTATTGAAGGTTTCTGGTTTTTCTGGTGATAGGCTTTTCAGGTTCAGCACAAAAGGTACGCTCAGATGATGTCACTTTTCACACCCTGAGGATATACTTTGAGAAAGGGAACACTTAAGTGCCGAGGCAGTGCATATCAGCCACAATCGGAGTAGGCTTTCAGAGCCTTATCCCTCCGTGATAAAAAATGCAATACTCAGATTATTCGATTATCACTTCCTTCACTCATTGTTTGCTCAAGATTATATCTGTCATCTTGATTGCGTTCTAGATTTTCTCAAAGTTATGATGTCTGTCTCTTCACCTCTATTTCAGTCCTACCCTCACTCCCTCACATCCCCCCTCTAGTAATGCTGGTTTGTGCAGGTCTCTTACTATGTCCACTCCCTGCCTCGCTCCTTTTGTTCTCCACACCCCACCCCCCGACCCACCCTTTCTTTCTCTCTCATTTTCTCTAGGTCTCTCAATGAAATCCAGACACATATTTTTCTTCCAAACATTTCGAGAGAAAACAACCCCTTTGTGTAACTAGGCAACCTAGAGAATTTGAGTCACCCGGCAGCCCCACCCATCGGCGGTGCTTATCTGATCTGAATCTGTCAGGGCAGTCTTCCTGTGCTGGAGCTGGCAGGCTGACCAGGCTGAGCACACGCTGCTTTAATTCTGTCTGACTCCCATTCCAGATGTGTCCTGTGGCACTCATAGCAACCTTCACCACACCGTCGCACAGCACACAATGCTGACTGAAACCCACGGTATTTTTAGCTTGAAATGGCAAGACAACCGGGGATTGCTGCATGGGAGAATCACACATTGTGCTCTCTCCACTGAAATCAGAGTCTACCATGGTCTCAAATACTCCAACCCCAACCCCCACACAAGCGCTCTCGTTTCCATCAAAAACAGATGTTGACCCAATGTGGAGACGTAATTACCCAATTTATCTAAGTGACATTCTTGCATTCTGCTAGGTTGCTGGCAGAACAACTGAAGTTAGAAGTTAGCCTTGAAAATAAGGGCAGTGCTGGGTGATTTCAGCTGTTGGTGGTATGGATGATTGTATCTTAACATAAAGTAAAAAAAAAAACAAAACTGTGATATGAATCATGGTATTGGTACTGTAGCATGAGGGCTTATATATAGTCTTATATATAGGCTTCTGATATAGTTTGTCTAAACTAAGTGTTTGCTACTGGCAAGATCTTCATCTGTCTTTATCTGTGACATGAGAAATCCTGAAGAAATGCTTCAGAAATGCTTTGTTTTTCAACTTCAAGGTACAATTCTATATACGACTTGAATCTATATAAGACCGATTCTATATATTATGTCCTTTACAAAAAAACTACATAGACCACTGTCATGTAGTTGTTTTCACAAGTGATTTTTTGACTGATATCCATAGCATACAGTAGAGAGGAATCAGCCTTGAACTTGCATCACTGAATCCCTTTGAGTCTGGATAATGGATTGGACTAACACTATACTGTAGAAACTATGGTCAAATGGTCCTCTTGAATTCCACTGGCACTGGCATTTTCATAGCTGAATATATTTCTTTCTAATTTTAATATCACTGTCATGCTCAAACAGACATTTTATTTCATATGAAGGGTAAACATATCATAACATAACTGTAGGAGTTTTTGTATTTGGTGGGTGAACACTAAATTCTCTAACGTCGTAATGTTCCACAGTGATCTATTCTACAGGTACTATGGCAACGGTGGCGGTAACTAAATTGATTGATTGACAGGTGAAAACCGGAGTGCTGAAATTGTGGACACCTGGCTGGAGAAACTAAACACCAACCGATTCAAAAGAAAGTTGGAAATGTAGTTATGAGCCAAAATCTACGTTTTGTTCAAATCAAATTTAAAGGCTAAGCAAAAATATTATGTAATTAAAACGATAATGTTTGATCCATCAATAGTTAGATCCGAACAATACAGATCCGCATAGGGTCGGAGGCCATGCAGTGGTGCTTCGGTCACTTTATTTTATAACAATGTTTATTAGTTTACTTTGAATTTTGCCTCCTCGGTTTGAAGGGGCGTGTTTGTGCATCCACATTTGTGAAATTAAATGCATAACTTGCAATGTCTTCTGTAAAAAACATAAAAGTAGTTTTATTTATATGTACCATGACATTTATGCTTAGCGCTCACAATACTTCAGGTTCAACACTACCAAAGGATTTCAAGAAATACCGAGAAAGTGGAGTCCTCAATGAAAGGGGAATGGAGGGAAAAGACTCAGGAAAGGATATCCGCTTTGGATGGCAATCACTTGGAGGCGACTTTCCAGCAAAGTATCAAAGTTACAGTGGAACGAAGATAGATGGACTGCGAGGGAGCAACAAAAAATCGCTCTTCAATGTCATCAATTCTAATATTCTAAAACCAGAGGAAAAATATGTTGAAATCGACGGACACGCCGAAGCATCCGCGATCACAAGCGACAGGCTCGACTCTCAAAACAATCATAACGGCAGCGCAGGTGATTCTCTGCTCAAACCTGACTCTCTCGATCCCTCACGTAATATTACATTGAGCAACGACACTGAAATTGTCAAGCCTCTGAACAACGAAACGGGATATCAGTCTGACTCGTCACAACAAGCAGGTGAAGCTTTTTTTTTAACTGAAAGCTGAGAGATCTTGTGAATCGTTATGGTATGTACCAGTGATCAGTCTGTGTGTTAAATCTTGCAGAATTGCCGGGATTCTGGCAGGGTCCAGTAGAGGTCATTGGACTACCCTCTACATCCATGCCTCACCCACCTGAATCAACACCATTTGTATTATGTGGGAGTGATTCTATGACACTGACAGTAAATGAAAATGTATTTGAACGTTTGAAGATAGACAGAGGTAAGCGTGCCTCTTAGTGCTTGAATGAGAGGATGAAGTCTCCCTTTCAGCCCTTACATAAGTCTTGGTGGATTTGATGTTTATCATAACCACCTCTTGAATTTCCATGGTAACATACCATACTCCTACCCTCTCCTCAGCGGGCAGTCCTCCACTTTTGCTGTCTCAGCTGTCCTCTTCCTGTGAACACACTATAGAGAAGATGAAGAATAACTTTGCCTTAATGACAGCCTATGATGGCTGTTATGTTGTAAAGAAGGTACTTACCACTTTGGGCTGCATGTGCAAAGGGTGATTTACTTTAAGAACAGCAGCAGTAGACTATTTTAAATGGGAGCCAACCTGGGACAAGTAGTTATTTTGGAATTACCAATTATGTTTAGCATAACAGTTTTACTGCGTTCACTTCTGTACTCATCCAGCTAGTGCTTGATTGTGATTAGGGGGAGGGGGGATGCATACATTTTCAACAGATGAGAATGAATGTCATTGAATCTTTATATGTATCTCTCTCCCTTAGGGTGATAAGTATATCCTGCCGTTGCTCTGGTTGGAAAGCCCTGTGAATCTGTCTTGCCCTGCCCCAGTGCCCTCTCCCTCTCCATTCTCTCGTCTCTCTGTCCTGTGCTCCCCCTTTGGTATGATTTTACACTTTGAAGGAGGACCTGAGGCAGCAGAGAAGTTTCAGATCATGAGTAAGTTGTGGATTGAGTAACTGATGTGCTCACTTATGTTTAAAGCAGCACTAGATTGTGGGGCTTGACGTTTTAAGTGACCTTCCTGCCATTGAATCCTTAATGTCTCAGTGCCTCTTGATTTGGGTAAATGTTCCTCCTCCTCCATCCTCAGTGCAGGGTGTGTGGGTGCCCTTTTTGTATGCACAGTGTGGCTACCCAGTCCAGGGTAATGCAGGAGAATTGATCGTCTATATCCCATATACAGCGTGTGGGATGAAAGTTGAGGTAAGAAGCATTTGCTACTGGTTAAATGCAATTTATCACAAATAATTTATATATATTTTTAAAAATGATATGTATATGTATGGATTATTGCATGCGACTGAGTTATGTATTATTGGTGCAAGCTACCATCTTCTTTCTATGTTTATATATATATATTCATGGACTTTGTTGTTTGTATGCGGTTTGTGTATGCACTTGATACTTTTTCATGTTTAACAAACTAATAAGAACACATAGTTTTACTTCAGGAAAAAAAGGTAGCTGGTATAGGACTTTATGCCTGAACATTTTATGTCTACAAGAAAACTTTTCTCTGCACTAAAACTCTATATAGTAACAACTAAATAACTTCTTTCTCAGGATGGAATGCATGTCCTCACACTTCATTCTGGAGAAAAAGAGAAGCCTTTTGCTTGTCCTCTGGTCTTTGTCCCTTCCCCTCCATTCTCTCATCCTGCAGCACCTGCTCCATTCTCTCATCCTGTGGCACCTGTTTCATTCTCTCATCCTGAGACTTTCTCTGCTCACCATCCTCAGCCCCCAGAGGCAGAGGCTACTCTCCCCCCACACCTATCTGATTCAATGTACAGCAGCTTCCACTCCCATCCACAGACAACCTTCCCAGGTCACCCTCCAAATACTGGGTATTTGGGTACGCATCAGAGTACGCATAATGATGTCCTTCAAGACTACCATCCCCACAACTCCATAATTCCCAGCATGCCCTTGCATACCTCTGCCGACAATCCTTCCAGTGTGCCTTTTGCCATCCCTCACCTCGACCCCAGTCACCACTATCCTCCTCTTCCTCACTACTCCCAACCACCTCCTGCACCCCTAGTTCTGCCTTTCCCTCCTTCCTTTCAGCACCACAGTGCTGCTACTGCCCCCTCTGTGCCTCCACCCTCATTAATCTGCACAGCCAATACTCTGATGGTCAGCCTGCCTTCTGCCACCGTGGGTACTATTGAGGTCAAAGGTAAGTGCTTTTGAACTGTGGTGGTGTTAGGATTTACTGGCTCTTTTGTACTGCCCCTTGCTCTGACTGTCTTATTTGGATACATTGGGCCACTAGGTGATCGATATAGCCATCCAGCATGAGTAAATCCAAATGTAAGGGGCATCTGGATGTCTGAGGCAGTATGACTGTGCTTTGGAAGCAGACATGAGCCTTATGTCTGAGGCTAAAAATCCCAGCCACACCATTACTGGCTGTGACTGGAGGTCTGCAGTGAGGGGAGAGACACAATTGGCTCAGTCTCCCTGGGAAACGACCAGGGGTGAGCCAGCTAGTTTTGTTATCTCATTGATCTCTAGCGGTCAAATGTAATGGAAAATATAGTTGTAAATGTGCATAATTTAAGGGGTTAGATGAATTAGCTGTTTAAGTAATTGTAAAAAGTTTCTTAATTTCTGAGGAATTATTTTTTGTCCTGTTCTGTACTATTATAGGTCCAAATGGTAAGTGGATAAATGTTAACAGTGCCCCTGGAGACTGTTTTTACCACCTGCAAACATTTGGGATTAAAGGGGCAACACTGTCCTCCCCTCTTCCTCCGTGCTACGCACACACCTTGGTGAGTCAGCACCACTGTGGCTGGTTTGGAAGGACACCCCTCCCGTGGTGCATTGAATTTAACACCCCTTCCTCCCCCAACAGACTCCCGGTCTGATAACCTTACCTGTGAAGTTCTTTGATGCTGAGCTTGGGCAACATCGGATATTCGAGCTGCAGTGTCCATATTATTCACCAACTGCCACTGCGTCACCACCAACCCCCCATCCGAGTCACATATTCCCTCCAAGTCTGCCAAAACTTCAGCCATACTGTTCAGAGGATTCTATGAGTGTGCAACTGCCCCCAGGTTATGAGTGGGCTCTGCAGATTCAGGGTAAATGGTGTCCTTTGTAATATGTCGATTTAATCGTCTGGCTTAATCACGGGCACACAGGTAAAAAGCTTCCCAAAGAATAAATATCATTACTTTTTCTATTATTGGAAAATCGTAGGTTGATAGAATGTGTATGTGGTCTTAAATGTCAGAGATGGTAATATATTCGGTGCCTTAATTTGATATTGCTGTTCCCCTGCATTTCAGACATCAGAGGAATTGGAATAACCCAGAGTGGTGACCGCAGGAATTGTGGGTTCTCAGTGAATAAGGAGCTGGATGGTACAAAAACCCTGCGTGTCCCCTATAATTCCTGTCATGTGTCTGTGCAGGTCAGTGATAGAGCAATAGCTGATCAGGAATGAAGCCCAACCCAGATTTGTGAAATAGAAGAATGCAGCAGTGGTTTAATACAGTATTTTCCCTTGTCGAACAGGGTAATCAGAGAGTAATTGTTCTGAAATATCGAACACTGTATGGACAAGAGGGAGAGGTGCCTCTATCATGCCAGCTTAGACCCCCCATCAAGAGGCAAGGTGAGTGGGCTGCACTGAACACACTCTTTTTTCATGGATTTAAAAACTACTGTAATGGTAGACTTATTTGCTGTGTGTATTTCTTCAGTTGGTTTTGCTAATCAGAATGTTGTCCTGCTGTGTACCAATAAAAATGGTTGTGCAAGTGACATAGGATCACAATGTTGTGAAAATGTGTTTAATGATTCTGATGTAACTTGATTTCACACCTACATATTACTCTCCTAAAGCTGAGAACTAAGGCAGTAGTCCGCTATTTTAAGAGTTCATTGACCATCTCTGTCGGGCTGTATATGCGGTGTGGCATGTAATATGTAAAGTGGGCTTCACAATTGTTCGCTGCCCACCTCTCTGAACAGCGTAAATGTGTTCTTTGAAGGGTGTGAGATCAGTTTTGACATGCGCCTCCCGTGTGGGTCTGGCTTTATCTCCCTTGCCGAATGTGAGACCTTGGGCTGCTGTTACTGTCCCCACTCTTGGAGCTGCTACTACCCTATGGATGGTGAGCATCCCTTTGGATCCGGAGGCGGGGTAGGGGTGTCAGACTCAATTCCTGGAGGGTTTGGTGTGTATACAGCAATTTGGTCTTGCTAGCTATCCAGACATGCGGATCCAATATGAGATGGCATGTCTGGATAAGACAGTGTAATATGCACCATATTTTAACCTGTTTTGCATGTCCCTCTCTTGTAGAGTGCACTGCTGACCGGCACATTGTTTTCACTGTACCTGCCTCTCTCACGGACCCGCCTCTGTCTACCTCTACACTGTTCACGCCCGGAAACACTACATGTCTCCCCCAAAAGTTCACCCCCAGCTACGCCCTGTTCAAGATCCCACTGGACGACTGTGGGGTGCATAAATATGTAAGTCCCTCTAAGGACAAATCTCCCATGAGTACTAATCGCCATGGCAGCCTGATGACCTGTTGCTGTGCCAACAGGACATTGGACAGACTACAATCTACATGGTGGAGGTCCTCAACACCCTCTATGCTATCAGCCTCAACTATGGCACCATCACCAGAGACTCTCCTGTCAGGTAAATCTTTCAAAAGGCCTTTTTACATACAAATGAAATATATAAATACATATTTATACATAACCACTGTATTTCAGGGCCTACTTGACTCACCCTGGTGTTTTTCTGCTGTTTCATTTAGTTTGAAAATGGGTTTGCATTCTTTTGCACATGAAGTGAAACAAGGTTGTTGTTGTTATGGATGAGAAGGAACCTTGCACACTTAACCCATTAGATGAGCTTCTCACCTGCTTCCTCCCAATTAGGCTAATAGTAGAGTGCAGGTACAGTGCTAGCTCCCATGTGAGTGTGGCTTATCTGGTGAAATCCCCCACCCTGGGGCCTTCCATTCACGCCCAAGGAGTGTTTGGTGTCCAGCTACGGATTGCTAAAGGTACATTATTGTGGCTGCACATGTTTTCCTCAGTTAATTGGCATAGGTGTAGCTCTATGCTTTGCTCACATGAAGCACATGATTCTATTGCCACACCCCCAGACCAGCACTACACCGACTACTATCCCCAGTACCACCGTCCCCTCAGCCTGCTGTTGGGACATCCGCTCCACCTGGAGGTGCGTCTGCTCAACCCCCGAGACCCTAGCATGGCGCTGCGGGTGCTCTACTGCCTAGCCTACCCCCGCTCAGGCCAGGCTGTCTGGGTGCTCGTTTATGATGGGTGAGCTGGCAGTGTTTAAGCCCTTGCATTAAATGAGAGCCTGAATAAATGAAGGCCTGCAGAATCAGGCTAATGGATACAGGTTCTTAATTATCAACTCCAACTAATGTCCTAATGTATCCTTGCCTCCATTTTAGCTGTGCAAACCAACTGGACACTACTCCACATCACCGTCCTGCTCCAAACCCATCCCCATTGAGTGCAACTCGGAGGTTCACCTTCGACGCATTCCAGTTCATCTCTGCTGAGAAGGGAACCTATTTAGATGAAGAGGTGAGAACAGTGCCAGTGCCTTGTAAGTGAAAATGGATTTAGGGAGTGCGGTCAGAAAGCCATTGAGCACGTTTTCCATTGCTTCCTCCAGATCTACTTCATGTGCTTCACAGAGGTCTGCTCGCTCTCTGAAGGCTGTGCTGAAGAATGCTTTATCTGTAAGATTAACATGCTTTTGGGGAGTGTTGGGTAGGGGCAATACAATATAATAATGTATACTGTGGGACCCTTTTCTGCCTGCATGACATGAGATACAATTCATTTGCTGAGAGCTTAAGACCAAAGAAGGTAACCAATTGCACTCTTGTTCAAGCTCCTAGGGTCAGATGTCTAATAGGATGTTTGTGGTGTTGTACTGCAACAAAAGCTCACTAATTAACCATGCTAAGTCTTATGGAGAAATGAAACGCTACACATAACATGGACATTTGTAGAATCAGTACAGCAAATGTACATGAAATGATATAATGCTGTGCATTTCCTTCCACAGCACCCTCATCTGGCCAGTGAGTGGAGGACCATTATTCAAGCTCTCCGTGGTAAGGATAGTGAACTGCTAGTGTTCAAACTTGAAAATACAAATACCGATTGCACTGTCAGATTAACTTTTTCAACCCTTTTTGTTCCTTGCTAGGCTCAAGACAATAATAACCAACAATAAAATGTCTCAAACCAAAGCTGCTTTTTGTTGTTTTTTTTGCTTTTGATCTACATGTACATTTTCCCCTACTTGAACTAGTTTTATCAAACCAAGAGTGTGTCCCAATACTAAACAATGTCTCCTTCCTTCTTCCAATGTAACAATATTTGGGAGAGGAGACAAGGATACATCTTCCATGTTTTGGGATGCTATGACATTACTGGAACAGGTGGAGCTTGAACACAAGTCAAAGGATTCTCAGCCACCCGGAGGACCAACTTCACATCTATATTTGATTAGCAAATTCTCCATTATTCATCTGAATTGCTGAGCTGGCTAAAAGCCTATCATGTCGATGCAGAAGAAGCAACCTGAAATTCTTCTTTTGTTGAAGCCGTGCAGTGTTTCTGCTCACTTGGCTGCATACCACGTAATGGACAATAGCATCTACCACAAGATCGGGTCTCAATCTCTCTTGCAATTCCGTATAATTTAAATGAGTGAGTGTATTAATATCAAGACAGGGAGTATATAAAACTTGGCGTTTCATAAAACTTTCTGGCAGCAACTCACAAAATCCATGTGACATGGTTTCAGTCATCAGTTAATACAATACAATGAGAGTGACTACCACAGTCTATCTAGAATTAAATTCTGAACTGCATCAACAAGCTCTGGTTCTCTGTTCTGGAACTTATTACTGGGGAGGAAATAATCAGGAACTCATATATGGAAATTCATAAAATTTTTAAATAGGTATTCCATGGCAAAATAAGTATGGTTTCTGGCAGAATGTAAGCCCTTATAGCCTCAAAGCCTACCCTTTGTAAAGTACTTGTAAATACAAAACTTCTATAAGCTGTGGGCATGAGTTCCTGCCTACACAAACCTGGAAAGTAATCAGATATTTTTAATTTCTGTCAGAGTGAAAGGAAAACTCAGAAGCTGTAATGGAGTTTAAAAATGGAGCTTTATTTACTGTGAATGCACACCCATTGTATGTATGGGGTGCATGTCATCAACCATTAAAACCTGTGCCACTGGCACCCTACTAGGAAAATCATATACTGAATGACAGAACTACCACAATCACACATAGTAAAAATATTTACATAATCCACTCCCCATTCAATTTAAAATATGCATGAATGCATTATTCCCCCACCAAACACAAGCAACCCAAACATAAGGAGGAGCATTTCTCTCTCTCAATCTTTTTAGATCTATTGAGAACCAAGATGGCCAAACCCTGGTGAGATTTACAGTGGAGAGACTCAATGAATGCACCCTGCCATTTTGCTCAGGTCAGGTAGGACAGAATGATAGCTTCATACAAAACATACACTCACATTTAAATGAATGGAGTAGTTTCAGTTTCGGACCAAAGCATCAATGTGTTACTATTGGCCTCAGTCCCATTAACCATAAATGGGCCATGATACACAAAAACAGAACCAGTAAAACACTATCCTTAGGGATGCTTAGTACATGTTGATATTCCAAGAACAAACTAAATTTTGAGTTTACATAAACCACATGGACTACCTAATTTCTGTGGATTATTCCCATAGAGTTATTAGGGTAATATAATATAAAACAGTTTGACAATTTTACATCATTATGTAACAGTATAAAAATATTTACACATTTATAAAAACAGGCTTCCGTCTTAAGAGGTCAGGGTGTTCTAAAATCAAGCACAATTCTACATGTTGTGTTAGGGCACTGTTGGTAAAGTGGCATGGGGAGGGCACTCAATGTCACTTCCGCTCATACAATTGCCATGAGCTGCTGGTGGGTTTCCTCCGGTCTGGTGCACGGCAGGTGATTAGTTTTAATATTTAGGAGCAGCCTGGTAAGTCCGGATGTGTTTAAGCATAACTCTGCAGCAGACCAAGGCACAGACCTGGAGGGAGAAAAAAATTCCCATCTCATGTCACAACACTATCCAGATGCTAGAAATATATAAGGTAGTTGGCATGCCCTATTTTAGGTGTATATTATATACATTTGTATACATTACATACATTTTCAAAATGCAAGTTGCTCTCTTACTTTTAACTCTGATAATAAAACTCACTTTGTTATTCCTACACTGTAAACACATTTTACAGATATGTGCATACATTATAATGTGGAGTTTGGTAAGAAGCACTTGGATGCCTTTCAGAATTAAGTTGGCACAAAGTCAGCAGTGGCAGGGTGGGGGAATCTTTATGCGAGATAAGAACTGGAAGGGAGCTTGGTGAATTTCAAGGGAGAAGCAGAACCTAAAGCAACAGAATGCAAACTCAAGACGAAAACCTCACCAAAGAAGAAATATGCATGAAAACATGCACAGAACATAGGGAGAGGTAGAGGATTAAGGAGAAAGTATGATTAAAAGGGACTGGAAGTGAGAAACTAAAACAAAAGGAATTACACATCCACTGCAACTGGAAACTGGCTAGTACAAGTTGAAGTGACATAAATAAAATTAAAATGATCTACACGTTATCATGATGTGTTATACTGTCATTAAAACATAATGACACATGTAATCATGTATTTCTGTGATATGGCATTGTAGTGGTCAACAGATAATGATACTGTGAAATCGAATAGTGACAAACAAAACAGAAGGCTTAAATAAAATAATTATAAATAAAGTAACCTCACTCGGGACTCTTCACCTCTTAAAAAAATCTACACACCTACATTTCTAATCCATTATGTATGTGATGTATCATACTGCCTAGCACAACTCCCATAAAGCCCCTCTGCCAGCTCTCCCCTTCATTTCCTACTGCATCTCATCCACCCAGCCAGCCAAAACATGCTCATGTTCCTGTGATGCTGCAGTGAAACGATCAGGTTACAGAGCAGGGTCACTGCAAAGCTGAGAAAGTGTTAGCCTTACCATTAGAATGGCTGCTGCAATAAACACTCCTAAGACCACTGGAGCCTTGGCCTTAAACAGGTCCCTAATCACCTTAGGACATGCCTAAAGGAATGATGGATGATAGGAATTAGAGGTTTAAGCAATGCAGTTGCCAGATACACAGCTAATCAACACTTCAATGCTAATGAGTTTAAGTCATTCATAGGCCATATGGTTTGCTCTCTTATAAATTTAAACATTTTTAATAGTAATGATTTGCATTTATATAGTGCTCCTCATCTCATGATTTAAAAGTACTCTATACAGTTGAGTGAAAACATACATGTCAGTGGCTTGAAGGCACTCTTTGAAATGTTTTGCTTTGACATCTGACCACATCTTAGAAAACCATACACTGCTCAAATTATATATAATTAGCCCATGTTATATTTTAATTACTCCTGCTATTCATATAATTAATATGGGTAATATAATATCAATGAGAAATCTGCTGTTGATTTTCCTGCCTTCAAAAAGACTGTTAATTTCATTTTTGTACTAATTCTTCTCAGATTAATTTCATTTGACTGAGGTTCTCTTTCAACTTCCATCTTAGAACTTCAACATTCTCAAATGATATTAGGGAATGTGGGATGAAAGTGTAACTCAGTGAGTCTGATAAAAGAAAACCAAATATAGAAACGGACAGAAAGGACTTTCCCCACAGCACTGTCACACAATGAATATGCAATACTGTACTCTTTTCACAAAATTTTAGAAACTAAAGAGCTTGGTTAAAAAAAATGACAAATGGGAAAATGGACTCACTGGCTTTGTGATGGCTTCTATGAAGTTTCTAGAACTGGGACATGTTTCACGGACGAAAGGCTCCAGAGCTCCCCCAATACCACAGCACTTCAGCTGTTAAAGACAGAACTGCTCAGCCGTTACTGCATTCAAGAGAGCATAACAGGAGGCATAACTAGCTAAAGCACAGTTTTTGTACAATGATGAGCCCCATGGTGGAAACTCAAACCCTGAGTGTGCAAGTGCAGACTTGCGGGGAGGGTTCCAGGACAGCTAAGAACTGGCCACAGTGTCGTGCAAAGAGGGAAGGCTTCATTCCACAGGTAAACCCCACTCCAGCGCACAAAAGCAGCTGCCCTGCTTGACAGGGCACCGGATACCTGCACCGAGCGCAAATACTGTGCAGCTTAGCCTGTAGATTCTGAAAAGCAATGCCAGCTGCATAGGACTATATTTGAAATACAATCATTTTCTCTTTGCATCCTGAGGTTTCTTTTTATTTTGATCCATTTTAATCTTGGCAAACAGTGTCATCAGCAGTACTTATTTCAGTGGGATATACCAGTTTATTACCTTATTAAATGGTAGCATGCTAAATATTCTCCTTAAGCCTTCATAAGTCTGTCAGTTCTGGTTTGGAAATCAACCTATATTTGGGACTTTTTTTTTTTTTTTTTACTCACAAATTTACAAAATAGCCATTAGCATAAGTGAAAGGTGACTTTGAAAAATGTCTAAGTAGAGGAAAGGGGAACAAAGGGGATCCCTGGTATGAGCTAATCAAAGCTGGCTAGCAGTGGGACATATAGACATGGGCTTGGCAGTGCTAGCATGTAGCAGTTAAATAGTTGAGGCAGTTCAGTTGTTTAACCAACAAAGTGCGACAAAGCACCTTTTTTCACAGCTAAAAGACATAAAAGCTGGACATTTACTGCATTGTGGAAGATCTTCAATGTGACAGCCAGGCTGGATTCTCCCCCCTTGTTGATATACTGGGCATACACAGTGGAGTAAAAGGCAGAGAGCTCCTCTCCCACCTGCACAAAAACACATCATGCAAAAATTACAGCCTTCATTTATGTCTCACACATGAAAATGTTGTGTTCTCCCTCCTTCCATTCTTCCTTACCTCTGCCCATGCTTTATTTCTGGACTTATTTCTGGATAAAAATTATTTCTCTGTACCTGTAGCTATGAAATAGCTTTATTCAGTATTATGATACATGTATAATTTAACATATCCCTAGAATAAATTTATGGCCTCTTAGACACAAGAATAAATAACCTCTTCTCAAACCTGTTTTTAATCACACTGATCAGATTTCCTCAAATGGTTATCCCTTACTTACCCCCACAAGGAGAATGACCATGCAAGTCCCATCAACATGGATTTGCAAAACTGATTTTGCACAACAAGCTACATCTTTCATTTTTCCTTCTCTCTCACATACCTCATCGCTGTATGCGAAGGCCAACACTCCAGCTATGATCTCCGCGACAGCCACGATACCCAGTGTAAAGGAAAACTGTTGATGATAATGAATTTTACACAGTCAATTCAGCTTCCAGCACCAACCACCAGCCAAGCTCTTTTGAGGGCTAAATGGCAATGGAGTACACCCACACACAGCACAGAGCACCCATTTTTCACACGAAAGGTTCCAAGAAAAACATTAACTGAAACACAAGATTATACATACAGTATATCCAAGAGTACTGAGTGTCATTCAGGGAAAGTATTATCAACTTTGTGTGCATGTATATCAGGTTGAGTGGCATATAGTATATCCGTTTAATGGGTCCTTATGAAGGCACTGAAGATGAATGTAATAC
Source organism: Albula goreensis (assembly GCA_022829145.1). Classification (NCBI taxonomy): domain Eukaryota; kingdom Metazoa; phylum Chordata; class Actinopteri; order Albuliformes; family Albulidae; genus Albula; species Albula goreensis. The sequence continues at coordinate 9,820,922 of CM040759.1, forward strand.
AATGCAATGGTGTGAAATTATCACTGTCAGCTCAAGCAACAACACAACCAAGCAAAGTCTAGGCAAATGTAAGAAGAGCACAATGACCCATAATGTGTTCATGGAGTGTCTTTCATCTTACAATCTCAATATGGTTTGTAATTAGTTGCGTGGTGTGTATGTGGTGGGGGTGTGCTGCACATTTAGGCTGAAAAGGGACGGATTTGTTTAGTCTATTGTCAAATTACAAGGTCAGGGCGATAATTTGCTGGTCAAAACTGAATGAGTCAGGATGGGAGGTTTGCCAGAACAACTGGGAACCCTCTACCCTTTGTCATGTTTGCCAGAGGAAACACTGCCCCCAGGCCCACCAACATCATCACAAGCAGAAGTGTGGTTTTCTCTGAAGGTTTCCAATCCAAGATCTCATCAAGGCTAAACCCAGTGTAGCCACTACAATGAACTGATGTAGTATGCAAAAGTCAGAGTAGTATGGCAGCTGGCATTAAACAGTACATAACGCTTCTCAGTAAACAACATTCCAATCTCCTGCTTAACAGTCGAGCTGGTAAGAAATCAGGACCTGAGAAATCAGTGGATCACAAAAAGCTGAAATGCCTGTGGTGGCAAATGGTCAATTGAGAGTATAATCAGGACTCATTGACTCACACTGATTTAAATTTTATCAGTAAATATATCAAGTGATCTGACGATTTAGAGATGATGGTCAAGTAGCACTTGATTTTTCAGGATGTGGTCCGTTTTCAGATTTAAGGTTTAGGAACTATGTTATTCTTTGCCTCGGGGCACGTCTCACTGAGGAACTATTTCGGTTTACAAAATGGGTGCGTACTTTTGAATATGACCCTTTTTACCAACAACACACATGCCACAAATCATGAGCCCCTGCATTGGATGATAAAGGGTAATAAAATTAATGGCTGTATCGATAGTCAGTTTTGAGAACTGATGATTTAAGATGGAAAATTAAGATACAAAGAGTGTTCCTCACTCCTCCAGTGCAATCAGTCCCAAAGTGAATGTGTCAGGTGTGTAGGAGCTGTGTATTTAATGTCTGTTACCCTCATCCAAAGAAGCTGATTATATAATGGGACTCGATTTTCAACATGGTTGCCACTGCAAACCTAAATTTCCATTAGGAGTAACTAACATGAGGATGAGCCTTCCAAACAAGAGGTACCTGACAGCCTTCTAGAACAGTTTCTTCTCATATGAAGTAGGAGTTAGCGAGGAGGAAACACATTGTAGGAATGAAATGTCCTAAAGCAGTGTTTTCATTTGAAATAATTTGAAAATAAAATGAAAATTCAGCTCAATTAATAAATATATTGGTAACACAACTTCACAAATTATGCCAATAAGATAATTTGCCCTCACCACTTTCAATGCAAACTTGTTCTCATTACAGGCTCCAAAATCCCCAAAAGCAGCAACGATCAACATTACTGCTCCAGTGGCAATCAACACTGTCACCCCTGGGTGAAGACAGAAGGATTACAAAAACAAGAGGAAGGTTAGAATGTGCCTCTTTTCACACATTCAGATTAATGATAAAAACAAGAGATGGCTCAAACAATACATATAAATCAACTCTGCAGAATTATGTCAGAACTGTTCCACACTGAATTGTGATTACAAATTCATGCTAATTCTGCTGAGGGCCTAATGACCAAGACTGTTTGGTCTCCAAAAAAAAAAAAAAAGGAGCACTCAAAAACTGATTATGAGAGAATCTCAATTTGTCATTTCAAGCTAGCTACATATCTAAACAAAGCCATAGAGCTAGATAGTGAGAAGAAGAGGTGATAAAGCATATGTACACACACATACCAATTAAAAATTGTTTTGAGTTAAGATCAATGCTGAAGAATCCTCCAGTCTGAGAGCTGAACCTCAACCACAGGCCCAGTCCCAGCATTGCAATGCCCATGAGCTGGTAAGAAGAGACAGTTATGTGATACGCTTGTGTGGAAATAATGAACACATTTTCACAAGTATACATGGTATATACTCCCACTGAGATCTCAACACATACCTAAAATGTACAGGAATGGTACTTTTCATGCTTCAGTGGAATGCAATGAAATTTTAAGGTTAAGAACCAAGTTCCACCTGCTAGGCTGACACTGAGGGAGCAGGGTAACACACCTCTTTACACAAATGTAATTTTTGTACTACAATAAAGTCATCTACTGTTCCAGCACTTTGTCCCCTTTACAGTACACTGGTTTAAGTATGACAAACATGCACATACTGGGTTAATATAAAATTGGCGACTGTTTGATGACATTTCATGAACCCCGTAATAGATGGCGCTTCAATTAGTTGTCCTTCACTATTTTGTAAACCTATCAAGAAGTTTTGCTGTACCCGGCAGAGCTCTTTTGGCTGAGCCGAGATAGAGGCTAGTTGCAGAAGGAAGCGCCACCCAATAGTGATTTTAATAAAACATTATATCATCACTATTATATATAATAAACTTTCCTTCGTACAATGTACAGGACTATCAATAATAATACTCACAGCAAACAGGGTGTTGAAAATAATGAGGAGATACTTGCACAGCTGGCCGCACCCGCTAACAGCCATGATATCCTATGTAGGTTTCTGGGGAAAGTCTTGTTTTTTTCCGTCTTGGTTACCAAGTTATTTTGTCCTGTTTAGTTTTTGTTTGAGTCGCGTCGGAGCTTCTCTCTTGAGTGGAGCAAGGAAAGTTATCAGTGAGGAAGGAAGAGGTGCGAATGTGGCAGAGAACGGAGAAAAACAAAATGAGGAAAATAAAATTGGGAATCACGGGTTGGGCCAAATGTGGGCAAACATGAAACGAAGGCTCAAGTAGGTTACACGCAAGGTTCATTTGATTAAAATAAGATGAAACAGTATATGGAAAAGTGCTTACTATTAGTTTAATGTGAGTGAGAGAATGTTCGTCTGTAGAGTAGATGAGCACGGGAAAGGGATTCTCAGAGCATACCCATTAAGTACAATGAAATACAAGTGTTAGCATATGTAAAATATGAAGGTAAACAATTTTCTCGTTTTTATACTGTGATAGGATACAGAAAACACTGTTGTTAAATATTTCAGTAAGTATGCACAGATAAAAGTATTATATTAAGATGTATTTTCAGTAAAACTTACCCAGTGAGTAAGCGCTTTACGTTACTGGCGTTCTTTCCGGCTTTTACCTTTCGAAAACCGAATCAGTGGGTGTGGGAACTTGTTTAAGCTACAACGTGAAGGCTATGTGTGAATTTTGCAGGAAGCTAAGCTCCACCCAAATTTCTCATCGTATAACCGTAAGAAGAAAACGCGAGTCCAACAAGTGCGCCTGGGAACTTGTAAACAGACTGAAAAGTGTGACAGTTGCAGACAATGTTCGCGTGAATCCGTGAGAGTTAGACAGTGGTCACACAAAAACAGATGATTTGGGGACAGAAAAAATGACTGACAGTGATACTATAAGCAGCCTTGTGCATCAGTATTTGTGTTTATCAGTAACAAATGTTTTGTTTTTTTGTGTCCTTTTGATCCGCCTTGTTTGCTGGCGGATTTTAATTAAATTAGCTGGTTAAATGTAACAAAAAATAAAAACGATCCTGTCCATGTACTTTGATACTTGTGTTTATGTCATGATATTGCAATATATAAACTGAGAAGAAACTTTATACAAATAAGTTCCAACTGTTCTCCAACCCATATCCATTTCACACTAACAATCTGTCAGCACCCCCTCCTCTGACCCCCTGCACCTTAGAAACTGAATCCCCTCCAAAGCCTCCAGGAACCTGTAGAGCAAGATTCCATTCATCCACAGTATAATATATTAGGGCAGGAACTGATATAGCACAGAACAGAAGAGAGATTAGAAAACAGCAAAAAAGGGGATTGCCTTACCACAGAGATGTAAGAGGACAAAAACTGTTTACATTTTAAATGACCATAGATGGAATTTCTCCCATCCAAATAAACCCATGCATTATTGAAATTATTTATATGGAGTCAGGAAAGAGCCCAGAGAGGCCCTTTTTAAGGTGAAGGGAGAGCACAATGACATCGGCATGTGCGGAGCACGCACAGATGAAACAGATGTGATATGTGTCACACCGCTGCTAGAAAGGACAAATGGCCATGGAAGTATCACAGTGGTATGTCCCACTGGGCTCAGGAAGAGATATGATTCACACGCTGAGATAAAGACAAAAAATCCCCGGCTCAGGGAACTAGTCACATTCCGGTACCATGGGGGTGAGGTCAGATGCTGCAGAATAATTGCCAAAAAATAATTTCTTACCTCCAGCCAGCTAGGCTATGCAAAGAGGGCCAAGGATAGATATGGCAATCAGATAAGTATATGTTTTTCATACTGAGGAATGTCTGATTCTCTCTGTGTGTGTGTGTGTGTGTGTGTGTGTGTGTGTGTGTGTGTGTGTGTGTGTGTGTGTGTGTGTGTGTGTGTGTGTGTGTGTGTGTGTGTGTGTGTGTTCAGTTTAACTGTCAAAACAAGAGGATGAAACAGTTTTTAATGTGAAATGCCCTTTACCATAGAAAAGGGGTTAATTTACCATTTTGTACAGATCTTTTGACCAACAGACTTATCTGCTCTTTCTGGATCTTAAGATCATAACTGTCCTTTGCTGTTTTCCTACCCTGGATGGATCCTCTGCAGAAGGTAAACCTCCGGCCCTCAGTCCTCTCCTGACAAGTGCACTGGTCAATTGCCACTTAATCTCTGTGCCAGAAAGGTTGGATTACTCCAAGCCAATATACAAGGGGAGAAGCAGAGACACTGACTATCTCACTGTAGCAGCTGTGATGAGCGGGTGATAAAACTAGAGATATTGAAGGACTGGATCCACCATTATTGTGTCAATCTACAAACAAAATATCATTGGGTCTTATTTATCAAGCATTACATTACATGTACATATATGTAGATCTGGAATTTTTTTCTACATGCAATAAAAAGCAATTATTTAGGATGAGGATTGGAAATTATTTTATTTGAACTTTTCCTACATCGAGTAATTCTATTTATAATATAAATGTTTACATTTTAACACACTGTGTATATGCTTGATAAGGCCCAATTTACCTGATACTATTAATATTGCTAACAAGAACAATTCAACATTCATTATGCCATTGGGATTGTTGATTAATATTGGGCCCTACAACTATATAGCATCCATGATGCTGTGCCACTCTCATTCTCATTTTTAATCTTTTCTCACTTATTAATGACAGATGTGTGTAATACAACTGACTCATTGCACCTCATTAAGAGGTGAGGTCTTAAATCTGTTCTCACTCTCACAATGGCACATTTCTACTCAGTATGACAGACATCAGTAAAAATGTTTTGTCAGAACACTGATGGAACTGATTTGACTAAAAGCCTTTTAATACCATTGGTTACATTTTTCCTAACATTAAAGCCATGAGCAGGGGCTTCACCAGCCCCTATTTACTGGGACACGTGCCCCAGTAATATTTTTTTATGCCCCAGTAAATGATCATGAAAAATAACTTGTTTTTAAAAATGTACCATAAATTGCAAATGTGAGGATGTGGGCACTGGGGGCCCGTGCCCCAGTAGTGCCAAAAGTCTAGCAATATCCCTGGCCATGAGTATTTCAGTACTTGCAGTGAGTAATAGGGTTTGGTGATATCACTGACTAACTGCCTTGACACAGCTATTGTTTACAAGGAATATGCAATGAAAATATGACTTCAAAAAATACCTTTTCCCCAATATTTGTGATCACCTATTTTTTTTTTTTTTTTTTGAGGGTTGGGGGCAGGGATTGCGGGAGTGTGTGTGTGTGTGCGCGCGTGTGCTGAGGACAAAAACATGTTTAAAATACATATGCATATAAACACTCACCCATCATGTGAATTCTTTTTGAATTCATTTATCATTCTGAAAGCAGATTTCCAGAGTGTACAGAAAAAAAGACGGACTATTTTTGTCTCCAATGTAAAAAAAAAATATGTTTGGTATCCAAGCGCAGGAGGAGCTAAGAGAATCTTTATCATGACAGCTTTACCAGCACATATTGCAAAAACACTCATTGATGACAGTAATGAAAACAATTAATTAGTCCTGGAAACCGGAGAAGAGGCTGGATTCAAACGTAGTCCCTAATCAGCTACACCTGAATGATATGTGGAACGAAAACAAAAATTACTCTGCTAATTTCCACAAGGTGTCGCCCAAACACTTATTAAGAGGCCTTTAATGCCTTTCCGGGGTTCTTTGTATGCAATTTTACACGATTTGTTTAAAACGACGGATACATTGGAATGCTTAATGTAAGCATGCATGTTTGTGTCCTTGACGGTATCACCTATCACTCATTTCAAATTTCCGTATCTTTTATGAGCATCAATCACGAACAGGTTATGCAGTGCCACTGATTTTTATATTAGGCTGTTCTTACAAGCGGATACTAGACGTTGGTCATAAAATTAACGCACCATCATAATAGGCTACATAACTCTATCTGCGCAGCTGCAGCCCTATACTGTGGACAAGCATCTTATTATAACTCAGACTGAGAAGCCAGTTCCGGTTTGTACAGCTACGGAAATTGCCGAAGCCCAGTGTTCGTCTTCGTCTCAACTTCCGAGATGTCGGAAATGTGCTTGTAACATACACTCTACCCCACCCCCATCATTATTAGCCTTTTGCGTACAGTCAAGCACATGAATCTTTCCAAAGGTAATTGTTGTATTGTGCAGGTTCCATACACATAGCAAGAGAATTAATTATTACGAACCGATGAAAGAATTGAATAGCGCAAGTAGGGAAATAATAAATAAACGGGGAGCAAAACCACTTTTAGGGACCGGAAAGGGAAAGGAATGGACTTTTAACCCCGCAAAATCCTGTCTGACTCTGAAAACCACTGCAATGAGGCTAATGACGAATGGCACATGGGCAATATTATAGGTTATTTCTACAAGGAGTCGGTCACACATATATTTAATTTAAATATGTACTAAACAACCACTGTGACCAGATTTCGTGTGTGTTTGGCAACGATAGGACGAGGAGAGGACAAGAGGGAGTACGACCAAGGGGGAAATAAGGAAGGGGAGTGGGAGATACATTAAGGAGAGAGAGAGGGGGGGAAGGAGGAAATCGTTTCCCTGCAATAGCACACACGCCAGAGGAATACACCGAACGGATCGGGAGGGGAAAGAACGGTGAGAAGAAAAGGAAATAGTGAAAAAACGGCAGGATTTCTTTGTTTGTGAGATCATCTATTATGAGAGAAGAAAGGAATAATATCAACAGGAATCTTAAATCAAATAATTCTCCACAATAGCCATTTTGGACTGTACGGCGAAAGAAATAGCTTTTAGCTAGCCACTGTTTAGCAATCGAATACAGTTATTTCGTTGCGTTTGGATTTGGTCTTTGTTTTAAAAGTATGCTTTACTCTTAATTTAAGGCAAATGCGGGGCCATTTGTGAATTACCAGGACAAAATAGCTACGTACATACTTATTTTCAACAAGAGGCTTTATCTCTCAATTTGGACAATTTACATTCTACAATTGTACTACCTTGCCATAAAATCTATTAATGATTACCATTACTATTTAAGTAGCTAGTTTTCCTACAAAGACCTGTTTTAATGCAGCCTTAAGGTAACGTTTTTTCCGTTCCTATTCCCATTTAATTAGCTACGGGAAGGCCTATGATTAACGAAGGATAGAGCTGAATGCACGAAAACGGGACATTAGGCTACAGTACAGTTAAGGGAAAGTGTACGTAACAAGAAATTGGGTCTACCTCGAAATTTAGATAGTCCCAGTAATCGCTTCATATGTCCTTTTTTCAAACATCGGGTTAGAACAAAAGGCTTATCCCCTTTTATTTTGGAAACTCTATCTAGTTTAAACAGACAGAAAGAGCTGCAGTTGTCTGAAAATAATTTAATTACGCTGACGTTTTATTGTGTAGGTATCAGGCTAAGCAATTCTAAATTAAACCTATGCGAACGAGAAGGAAATATTGAGAGATCTATCCTATGTTCAGAAGCAGTGACGAGTAGACCGCTCTTTATATCACAAGCCACATCATAAGGAGTAAGGGAACAAGGCAAAGGTGTAGGACTTTAAAAAAACTGTTAAGGAGGACGACCGCGAGTTTCAATGTTAATGTCGACAAACGTAGCATCCATTATGCTACCTGTAACCCGGGGATTAATGGACCGGGAAAGGGACTTGGATACGATCACCGGAGTGCACTCGAACTCGGCTGGTGCCTCGGCGGTGGTCAGGGGGATCAAACGAGGGGACCCGGAGCCCGATGCTCAGGCTGCGGCAGCTTTGGCTAATTCGGCTGGTGCGGAGTGCAAGCGACCACGGATAGATGGGTCGGTTGGGGTCGGTGAGATTGGACAGGTAAGACAAACGGTCATTGTGTTACAGCTACTATTTGTGATAGTAGGCCTACCTGCTTTACTGTTAACCTCTATTTTACTCATGTACCCATGTCAATATAGACTCATTCTTGCTTGTGTATAAAATGAAACGGCATGGACTGCAACGGCAAGCTGTGCGTGGTTAAATTATTTTCTACACCAGGCCTCCATGATTACACAGGATACGTGTCCCATGTTATAGGCCCATTGCATTGGAGTTCAGGCCTCAGGACGTGTACCTGAAAACGAATACATTTTATAAAAACAAATAAACAAGTAACGTTAGGTTTGCTTACGGCTGGATCTGTTTGATCTTCAAAGTGTAGATAGTTTGCCAAATAAAGTTGTCAATTGCGTTATGTAATCTCAGTGGAACGGAAAGAGGAGATTCAGTCAATTATTGTTGTATCATTTTAATATATCCATCTAAACTAACATGCAGATGACTTGTTTGGGAGGCCCTCTTAGACCATCTTGCCGAGCACATTAGAAATCCAATTGCAGAGAGATGGAATAGAGCAGTCACAGTAAGTGGATAGAGGGGTAAAGGCCATGAGAAATTAAAACCTAATTTCGATTCAATAGAAGTTTTATGTTTTAAGGTGGTTGTGCTGGTAGCATACACGATAATAACAACATGCATTCCTATTATTTTTGCGGTTCACGTGGGCCTGTTGTTGTAATTACAAGTGAGGCAGCGGGGAGATGGAGATGGGGGAGGGGTCATGGCTGAAGGACAAAGAACAGGCCCACTGCCACTGTATAACGTGGGGGCTGGGGGGTTGGGGGAAGAGTAGGATCTTGGGATGAAGTCCATATCACTGGGTATGCTTAAAAATAGAAGGCTGCAGTAATGGCCAAATAAATCATATCTTCAGTGTTTGTCTGGATAACCACCTCCATTATCTATTACATGATAATTCACACCAATATTTACCATTAGTTGCTGTAACTGATACGCCTTGAGCCGAAAAGAAATGTTGCAACGTTCTGTCTTCCGCTGTTTGAAAGGGCAGCTGAAACCAGGCAGCCCCAGGCTGGTGTCCATGATGGGAGCTCTGATAGACAGGCTGAAAGACATAAAGTACAGTTAACAGATGGCTACAGAGATATGTGCAGATGGCGTGATGAGACATTATGGATCTCGGCCCCACGGCCAATGAGAGCTATCGATTATCCGCTGGGAGAGATCAGGCTGGATCGGCGCCGGAGGGAGAGAGGGGAGAAAGTGAGGGTTATAAAGGCAAAGTGCACTGGGGTGGATGAGGAGAGATGCATAAGGAGAGATGGGCGGAAGTGTGTTTGTAATCCAGTTACAAAGATGTGATCAATGAACTGACTGATTTTTGTCTGGAAGTCTGGAACATAATAGGAGATAGTGTTCATATTAGGCATTCACGCCATCAGGTAATTATTCACCGTCCATTTTAGGAAAGGTCCTCATAAATGTAGATGAAAATCTTTATCTTTTAGATGTTGATTGCATAGGTTTCCAGCGTTTCCTCAAACCATAATCTTGCCCAGTTATTTTGGAAGAACCTTTCAAATGAGTGATACCTGCTAGGTAGCAAAAACTGTGTTGCACTGCATTCTGTGCACTACATGCTGGAGGCTGTGAGTCGACTACGCTTTCATCACTAGTGCAAACATGAACGTGTCCTGCATGTGGTGTAGTGTAAACAGATGGAAACAGTTGTGTGCACAGTCCTGCTGAAACTGGAAATCCACTGAGTTATGAATTTTACTGCTGAAGCCATTGTGGGATTAAGACCCCAAAATGGTAAAAAAAAAAAAAAAAAAAAAAATGCAAACAGAATGGTGCCTTTATGTAAGTCAGACTGTTTTAGTCTCTGTCCACCACATGGTCTGATTCTTATCCTTCCCTCTCACAACATACAATGATTTGGTGTATTTAATTATTAAGTCTGGTTAATCATGGGGTATTTGCTGTATTTATCCTCTCCACAGAGCTGATTTTCCCCTATCGTTAGCAGTAAAGAGGCTTTGTGTCATAGCTAACAAGATCACAACTTGTTTAGTAAAAGGCATTAGTTGGACTGATCACTGAACGGATTTATTTTTAAGGAGGAATTTATGCTTTCATACATTTTTTTTTATTCCTTGCATAATTATGTTAGACACAATTTTTCTGAAATGTCAATATTATTTCAGTTCGTAAACACAGGTTGCGTCAGCAGACATTTATGTCTGTTTGGTTCTTAGGACCCTGCTTCTGCTACAAACGTCTGTTGTATTTTCCTGGTAGAAACATACTGAGCTAGCTTGCTGTACCAGTGATGTTATCAATACACACTTTTTAAAAACTAAAACATGAAGACCATTTTCTGACAAATCCTGTTTATGACTAGTTATTTATATTGTGTATGTTCGGTATGGCTGTGTACATCTGATATTCTTAGTGTTGCCATGGGAACATATTTAAGCCCTACTATTGGCATGGTTATCAGTATTATACTGCTTATAGTGAATAGTTTAGCAAAACAACACTAAAACACATGGTTGCATTGTTTTCCTTTGTCCCTGCTGGGCAGTTAATGTGGAAATGTAATATGTTTGTCATTGCTGAGGGCCTGTAGCATCAGCGCTGTAATGTCACATGGCACATACAGCCATATTCGCTCTCTCGTGCCCTCGCTAGATCTGCCCTTAGACCAATTTTAATTGCAACTCCAAGATTTTTCACAGAGATCTGACTCTCCATATCAGCGAAATAGGAAATTCTGTCCACATTGTAGCATTGTGAAGGTGCATCGTTAAATTTAATAAAATATTTCAGTATGAAATGAAAGAAACTAAATTTGAGAACTCCCTGAAGACTCCACGGTGCTTACAGTTTTGTCAGGTCAGCAGTAACAGTCTTGGCAGAACTCAGAATTAAGAAAATTAACCAGTGTAGAATACACCCATACTCAGTAAATTAGCAAGTTAAGTTAACACCCAAACTGTTTTAATTATGATGCATTTTGAAACTGAGTAAAAATAGCAAACACACCATACTTTATCTTTTAAGCCTTTAATTTGGGAAAGAGGATTAATTAAAATGTAGTGCCATTGCTTGCCAAAAGCTGTACGTGGCTTGCTTTGTGGGTGGGCTGCGACATGCGGATAAGTTATTGTATGTGCAACTAGTTACATTATTTATTTTACACCCTGCAAGACCTCCGTCTCTAAAATGAACATGCTATTTTTAATTTATAGGCTATATTTACTTTATTTCTGGATAATGTTTAAGCAGAACCCGCTTCTAAGTCTGTATACAGAGAAGCCAATTATCATAAGTCCAAACGTAAGGACATTTGTCAATAGGCAATAATAAAATGTATGGCCCTTTTTTTTTTTTTTTTTTTTTTTTTTTTGGGAGACCAGTAATTCAGATGCAGGAGATTACCAAGACTGTAGGGGATTACTGATCTAGTGAAAACAAACTGTTGGGCGTTGTTGATGACATTTTGGTTGAGTGTGAATTCTCGCGCACAGGTAGTGTCCTTTCAGGCCGTGTCCTCTTGGTTCTCTTTCATCCAGGATTCCCCTCCTCCTGTCTGCTTTCTGTTCTCATTCCATTAATGTCCTGCTCTCCTCTCCTGCCCCCGCTCCCGCTTCTCCCCTGCCGTCTGTTGACCTCTTGTCGATTTGTTGTTTTCTCATCTAAGCTCTTTTTTCTACAGTTTGCTCAGTGCTTCTCTGTGTTTACTCATCTTGAATAACACAACACACAGACACACACTTTCGATTTGTAGAAAAAAACAGCTCTTTTTTTTTAACAGTACAGTGATAAGAGTACATTTCCATGTAGGGTAGTGCTGCAGTGTATCACTGTCTTATGTCACCACTCTTTAACCGTAGAACATCTGTGCAAGATGCCTGGTGGTTCTGCTGTAATTCCATTTTAGTTCATTTGTAGCCCTTTGTTTAAGTGTATGAAGATGAATGAGGATGAAGCTGGGAAGGCTTTCATAAACAGTCACAGGCTCTTGAGCACAGTGACACAGTACTGTGTACCTGGCTCAGCTTTCATTTTACCTTGCTTTGTTCTACGGTGGTCTCTGTGTATCTGATAAATGGATAAAGTGTGAAGAATGTGGAAAAAGATGTGAAGATCAGTACACACTTTTCCAGGAGAAATGTTGATGAGAGTGTGTGTGCGTACGCTTGTGTGTGTGTGTCTGTGTGCGCATGCACACGCATGCGTGGATCTGTGTGCGTGGATATGCATGCAAGGAGCCTGGTGTGTGTGTCTGTGTGCATGCGTGTCTGTGTGTGCCTGTGCGCGCGTGGTGTGTATCTGCATGTGTGCATGAAGTGTGTGTGTGTGCGCGTGTGTGTTTGAGGGAGCGTGGACTGAACAGGGACTGGGGTGGGTAAAGCAGTGCTTCATGGCACCACCCTTCCCCTTTCAGTATTTTTACACTGGAAATAGTTCAGCATGACTCTCCTTAAGAGTGACTCACCGTCGCCATTTCGCCATCCTCCTTTTTACTGTATTATAACGCTCATTTTATTTCTGTGCGGTCCTATTTCGCTTCTCCCCTGTGGGCCCCGTCTAGCTCCTCTCCTCCTCCCTCACTTTTTTTTAAAGATGAATTGATTCCAGATGTTTGAAAATTCTTCCCTCCTTTATTTTCCTGTCTCGCAATTCCTCCCCCACCATATTGCCTAGCAAATGGCACTTAGCAGAGCGCTATTTCTACCGTTTATTGACAGAAAATGTGACTCTATGTGTGTATATAGTGTTTAATAATGAAGTAGGTCCACCCTCGCAGTGCCTCTTTTTCTCAGGAGTGACAGTGTAGAAGTATTTTTACAGTGCAACTCCTCAAACCTCAGCGCCTGCTTTGAGAACTCAGAAACTTCAGGTTAGCATTTAAGAGTTTTCCACAGGCCCTAGCCTGCTTTTCTGACTCTTTGATTGACAGCCAAGTAGTTATTTTTAAAGGATTTAAGCAGAGATGGGACAATTACAAGACAAGAAAGCTGTGTCCATTCAGGGGCTGGCTGTCAACGGGAATAATGGGATTTGCAGAAAATGCACCATTCCCTGAAAAACTGTAGCAAAAGCTCCATACCAAGGAGATGTTGTATGAACTTGCAGATGACAGAAGATCTTGTTGTTTTGGGAAATGGGTTTTGGTCTTTGTGTTATAACTTTTACATAATGCTCTGCACATTTGTATGGTAAGCAGGTCATGTGGAGATGTAACTCCCTACAGTAAGGCACAAACATGCCTCAGGTCTGGTTTCCCATGAAACGGAACCCAGAAATAAAATTCAATTGGCATATTATGCAACAATCCACCATCTCTGGCATAAGTTGTCCTGTGCTGTAAGCAGAGTCTTTCTCAGGGGGACAAGGCACAAGGGAAAATTGGTTCCAGATGAAGTAAGATGCATGGAGGGGGCAGAGAGAATGGAGTGATTCTGTTTGGAGGGAAAGGGAAAGCAGAACCCCTTTTATGTAGGAAGGGAATGGACCATAGGAATGGATTAGTTTGTTCCACTTTTGCCTGGATATGTGGAAGTGAAAATTAGCTTGCGCATGGAGAAATGCTATACAGCTATACAAAATGAAATGTTTTGTTGACCACATCTTTTTAGGTGTGGTAAAAGTAACTGATCTTGAAAGTGTGATGGATATATAAATGAAAAAAACTAGCTGAAATGAGTTTCTGCTGAATTGATTTGTAAGGGGTGATTCAGGTACATCTTCTTTGTGGAGTAGCTCTGAAACACGGTTGCGTAAATGTGCAGTTCGTGACAGCAGGGACATTTTGTGACTGGTGTGCTGTCATTTGATTACCAGGCAAAACTCTCCATGTCATTACCTAAGGTTATTAGACAGCTAAACATAGCCTATAATTGACCAGAATGACAGAGTGGCCACTGGCAATATAAACAGATAGCATGAAAGTTTGTAACAAGGCTGCAGGGAGCTCCTAACTTATACTGACCTGGGGTGGTTAGCTTAATGAGAATGACTGCACAATTACACAAGCTTGCTAAACAACAAATAAAAAGCAGACAGGCTAGCCGGAGCGCTGATGCCGGCTCATTAATAATGTATTTCCATTGTGTACACTCATAGAGCTGGCATTATTTTTCTCCACAATTTAGCTTTGAAATTATCTGCCATCTACAACATCTCACTCTGTGTTTTTGTGTCGGGTTATGCAGAGTTGTGTGCGAACACATGAATCTCTTTCATTGTCTGTGGTAGTCGACCCTCCATGGTGCCAAAGGCAAACAAAACGGGTTTGATAGCTTGCAAATTAAAGCTCTGAACCTGTGCTAAACAAATGTGGGTAACTCAAAATGGATTCAGGTTCATCTGTGTTATTGAGCTGGGGTGCTTAAATGATGTTCTGTTCTGACAGTCTATTCTGTATGGACCCCATTTTCCATATGTCATGATGGTTTATACATAATTGTTTTATGGTAGTGTCTACTTGAGAAACCTGTTCTTAAACTAAATATTTAAAGTATTTAAACTAAACATTAAAGTAATGTTTAAAAATGTTAAAATGGGACATTGTTCATTTTAAATACCGCTTAGAAAAATACATTTTGTGGAAAAATAATGCCCACTGTTACGATTATGCTAATCTTTGTAAATGTACAAGATAACATTATTTCACAAGTGAAAGGTAAAGAGCTGTACTGTACAGTCTTTACTGCACCTACACCCCCCCGAAAAAAGGAGACAGATGTTGAGTGTAAGATATCCATTCCATAAACCAATAGAACATCATGGGTGCATTTCTCAAGCTGTCACCAAGGCATCCTGCCCCACCCACCTTCTTTGATTGCCTAAAAAAACACAGTAACTTTTCTGCTGTAAAGTGATCCCCCTTTACATTGTAAAGATTACTGGTTAGGGAAGCATCATGTGTATAAGCTGGCTCTAAAGAATAAATAATCACAGGTGCTGTTGCTAATTTGCTGTTGCTTTTTTTTTTTTTTTTTTTACATTTTTAGTATTTATTTTATGATAGATATGAATTTATGTCATTCTTAAGGATGCTAAATTAATCTATTGCCCCACAAGAAAGTTGACAGAATAAAAATTAATTAGGTGTGATTTTGAGATATTGAAGTACCAGCATGGCAGCACATTGTCCAGCAAAAGATAAATATGTGAGTTCATTTATGCTAATGTTAGACTTGAGTTAGCTTTGTTTAAATCACTTAAGCTACATTGTGCATTTTCACTGCCTCCCTGGTCCTTCCTTTCTGCTTTGGATGTTCAGTTTTTACTCTCCCACATTGTTCGATCTTATTTTTGTCTTGATATTTTTAAAATATTTCTGTTTATTTTGTTAATGCATGGTTGTGTCCTTCTTTGTCTTACTCTCCCTTCCTCTCCCTCCTGCCCCCCTCTTCTGTTCTCTCACAATGGCTCCACTGGAGTGAGAGATGACATGACACAGGGATCAGGAGCCAGGCGAAGAGACGAGTGAGAATTAATCTAATTAAAATCAATTAAAGAACAATTAACCAGAAGGCCACATGTAGGGGAGCCTGGGGGATGGGGGGAGGAGGGTGAAAGACAGGAGCAGGAGTGAGGAGAGGGTTTGTGCTTTCATGACTGAGATTAGCTCTGACACTTCAGAGGGACAGGACTGCTCGCTGCAGGGCTGTCTGCCCCCTAGTGGACCGGGTCAGGTAGAAGGAACGGTTGCGGTTCACAAGACCGCGGAATGAAAGTGATGGAAACAAATTCTCAGACGGCAGTCTGAACCAGGCCAGCACTGAGAATGATGTGGTTTTTGTATGTAAATACTTTTGTATGACCTGAAGCATTTTTTTCTGTCTTTTGTAGAACAATGAACCCCTGAATCCTGGGTATCATGGATACACACCACACAGTCAGGTAAGGCACTGTGATTGGCTGTAGTGTATGTGGAAGTTCTGCATAGTTTGTCTGGAAAAGATTACTGCCTTTGCTTAAAATATTTGGATGTTGGGAAATAATTCGGCCATTCAGGGTATTATTTTTTTATGTTGCATTTGTATGCCTGAATTCACTCATGCTTGCCGAAATGTATCTGGGTTTGGCTGACCTGTTTTCATCGCCTAGCTATACAGGCAAGATCAGTGATTCAGGTCACTGGCTTAATGTTTTTCAATTTTTCCTCTTAGTATTGTGATAGTTAAAACTGTTTCCAAATTTATTTTTGCCATTGTCTGCAATGTTATTTATGTTAATACAAGTGGTATCACAAGTGGTGCACAAATGTCTAATAGCATGAACTCTCGGGGGTTACAAATATAGTGTACCATACCATTTGATACCTCTTTTTCCCCTATTTAACCTGCCAGCCACTATCATCAACGAAACATTAAGTTTGGGATGGGATAAATGGGATAACCTTAGTAACGAGTGAAAAAATTAAACTGTATCTCGTATGGTTTTCTAGCACCAGTGGAAGTGGCAAGACAAATTTTTCACATGCCAAGTTTTCTTTAAAAACAAGCTGCACCTTTATTTACCAGTCCCTGTGAATGAAAGGGAAGGTGACTGCCGCTCCCGTATCCTGGATAGTTCTTGTACTTTAATGTATTTGTCACCCTTCCAGTTTTGCTTATCATTCCATTATCCTTTTCTTTATGTAATTTTTGTAACTGATAAAACTACCACAGTGTAATGAACATGGAAAGCCTCAGCCAGTGGGGTGGGTAATTCATTTGCAGTTTCTCAGTGGCTCCACCGGAGGGCGTAACTAAAACTCTTTGGTCAATACAGAGCTACTCTTGGTCTCTTTGACTTTCATCTACGGTCCCTGAAGGTCGTATCTAACTCCAGAGTAATATCTGAAAGCAAGAAACGTAAGGTTTTAGAGAGACATGAGTCCCTTTGCTTTGTTTCTGTTGTAGTCTGCACCCCTCATTTTGTTCCAGGTGTCCTGACTTGTAGTGATTATGTAATGTTTACTTCTCTACTTTAAGTATATCCAACCACTTGAATTGTGTCATCTGTAAAATGCTCATAGCTGAAGGACAAAATAATGTACAAAATAAATACTAATTATGAAAAGATAACTGAACAAGTATGTCAGAAATCAAATGTGTATTGATATATAAGCATAAATACATTTTATTTTTATATTGATCGATGTATTAATATGCTGTGTAGGAGGCACAATCACCTTCTCAACCATCCTTTCATGTAAGTCACACTGAAACATCAATACATGCAGTAAGTCTCTTTCCCTAAGCAGACGTCAGTAGAAAGTGTTTTGACTAATTATCAAACTGTCAACTATTTGACTAATCAGGCAATTAGCCTGATTAAAAACAGAATCACAGTAATAATTTGTGACCGCTTCATTAAGGATGATGTTTGGTCATTTTGAAGTCGGTGCTGTAGAGCAGTGTTTTCACCCTGTCTGCAGGCCCCAGAGCAGCCCTAACAGGTTGGCTGTGGCCATTGTTGAAACTTGCCACATGCACACATAAATAATGCACTGGCTCTTTAGTGTGGAGGCTGATAGGGGGCCACTCTCGAGCACCTGCAAGCTGTCATTAGATTTCTGCCAACCACCAGCTTCTATGAATCCAGCGTAGTCAACATGTACACTTTCTGCATCTCCATGTATGATTTTTAAGTAGTTATCTGATAAGTGGGCTTTTTCATATATTATTCCCACAAAGAGTAACGTATTTGCCGTGCGTATTGCTTACGGAACAATTCCTTATAAACCTGTTATTCAGCAGTGTTTTGGTTTGTATTTGTTTATTTTGGCAGAAGTCTGTAAGTGTAATTGGCTGAATCCTAAAATACATTTGATTGACATTCAGTTCAGTTTATGTCCCAAGTTAAAATCTGTCTGGGTTTTAGCAGTGTGTGCTGGTTGTCAGTTTCAGTAAGTCTGTGTTTATCTAGAGAGAATAAATCCAGCAGGGTGAGTCTGTGAAATAGGCGTGTGTGTATGCGTGTGTGCGCATGTGCATGTGTGTTCCTGTGCATGTGTGTGTGTGTGTGTGTGTGTGTTCATGTATGGGCATACATGCGTGTGTGTGCATGTATGCATGCATGCATGTGTGTGTGTATGTGTGTGTGTGTTCACATGAGGTCATGCACACACCCATGACCATTCACATGTGTGTGTCCCTGCAAGCTCAAGCGTGTGTGATGAAATGGACATTTTCTGTCTGGTGGTGCAAACGTTATGTGGGTTTAGCATGTGACAGCAGCAGCAGGTGATACTGCGCACACTGAAATGCCAGGGACCCCTTGTTATGATTCAGCAGTGATAAAGCAGAAGCAGCTGCTCGCTCTGCAGATACACGTCTCCAAGCATGCGGTGTAGTGCGCTCTCGGAGAATATGGCAGCTTTGTCTTAATGTCTCAAGACTGGCAAAGAAGAGGAGTATTTTCGATGCGTCCTTGTGCTCACCAATGCATATGTCATACAGATGGTAGTGACACACCAGGTCCACTGTGTCACACTGCGCAGTCAGGAGCCCATAGCTGTGATTAAGCTCTCATAAACTGAATGAAAAAGGTAAGCTGTCGCCCTTTTTCCTGCTGGTTTGATGGTGAGTGCAAATGGACTCTCCTGATAGCCTATTTGTAGACCATTGTGTTGGTAATCTGAGTCCTATCAGAAGGAAAGGCCTGGGGATGCGGCCTGGTCGAGGTTTTGGCTGCGCACATTTTTCAACAAAATTCAAGATGTATTGAATGAGCTCACACAGGCATGTGTGCTGTGATTTGAGGCTGAGCATCACTGTGGAAAACACATCACTGATCTTTCATGGCAGCAAATGGGGCAGGATTTAGCAAGCGTTTAACCACACAGATTTCTCACGTCTCGTTTTGCACTTACGTGACGCAGTAGAAGGTGATAGACTGGAATTCAAATTGTGAATGTGAAAGGGCTCTCTCAAGCTCCCTCCTCAGGGGCCAGAACCCTCTTAACATTTGGTATTCAAATTCTGACTTCTCACCTCCCAACTTATCACCTGGGTGCAAAACAAGGTGTGAGAACGTGCATTTGGTTTCTCATTGGTTAAATCAGTTAGCTGCTCCACAGTTATGTGACGTAGTTTCTTTCTTGAATTTCTCTTCCCAATATGCAAATATGTTGCTCAGAATGAACAATCTGCTCATTGAGATTTCTTCAGCAAATCATTTAGTCTTTTAATCATTGGATTGTGGGAAAAGAAGAATCCAGCATGTATTTAAAGAAGAGAATTTAAACAGTGTCGTCTTTGTGTTTTTTTTTTTAATACAGTAACTGTAATCGGTAGCTATTGGTGAAATGTAAGTAAAGGACTGCTGGCTTCTTTCTTCCCAGAATGCATTTGTTATAGATATTTTTGGAACTCCTCCTCCTCGAGCGAGAGTTTACAGTCCTCAGTGCCTCAGATATGCATGGGTTTCACATTAGCCCCGTTCTGAGTACAAACAGATGCTTCTCCAATGCTGAGGCTGTATGTGTGAGCTGCTTTCTGAGAGCCAGCTAGGTGCTGGCCAACATGTGCTTGGAGCCTGTTCACATTGGATCAAATGGCTCCTACTCTGGGACAAAGCTGGCAAAAAGGTGGCTTTCACTGCAGTGTGAAAGGGGCTGGGTTGAGTGTCGGGAACAGTCCTGTATGTTTGGATCTGACCATGTGTATTGGTTTGGATCTTTGAGTACATGTGTCTGTGGAGTCAGGCCCATGCATATAAATCTACCTTTGTGGGTTTTGGCTTGTGTTTGTCTGAGCTTGTGCTGTGTTCAGTGGTTCCTTTGGGAATTAGAGAAACATTTAGATAGATTAGAACGAAAAGGTGGTGGACCTAATTATGGGGAAAAAAAACCCATGCTTGTACATTTCTTGGATAGAGGTAATTAGAGATAATTATATCTGTCTTTGTCCACCATTAAAATGAAATTGTAACCTTACAGAATTTAAATATCGATCTTGCTGTGGAGATTTAATTTTGCGCTCCGTGCACAGACGTCTTGTGTGAGACTGCGTGGGTAGATGTGAATGAAACAAATCCACTGCTGCTGTCCTCACGAAATGGGCAGTGCGCTGATCACCGATGGCGCATATGCATGTGAAGCTTTGGGTTGTGAACAGTATGCCAACAACTGTGCCCCACTGTATCTATCTATGTGTATTTGTCATAATCTGTGTGTGTGTGTGTTTATTTGAATGTGTGTTTGTGTGTGCAGAAGTGTATACTAGCGAGTGTGAGGGTTTATCTGACCATTCAGTCCATGTAGTTAATCCTTAGATCATCCTCTATTCATCCTCTCATCCTCCACACTCACAGCTTAATCCTGTCATCCCTCGCTCTTTTTCACTATCCCTTTATCCCTTTATCTCAATCCTGTTTTCTCTGCAGCATGTGCTCTACCCTTTCTCCCCCCACACACACACACACACACACACACCCCTCCCTCAGCTTCTTCTCACATCTTTCCTCCCTCCTGGTTTGTCTTCTGTAGCTAGTGTGGCAAACGTGTGTCTGTGCAACAGTATTCACACTTCCTGTCTTAAAATAAAATAGTGCATAGCAGACAGGGCAGAAGCAGGAGTAAGCAGAGGCTGCAGGAGCTGGACTGCAGCGCGCAGATTTACCCTCTGCACATCCAGACACGTCACACAGAAATGGTTCAGAGGAAAGTTCAAAAATTTATAGAACCCCTAAATTGCTGCTGAGCTTTTTGCATTTTTTAAAAGACTGAAGGGAAGCCGTGGTGGAGGTAATAAACGTGCCCATGAATAATGGAGGGGTGGGGAGCTGTGCGGGGGTGGGGTGGGGTGGGGTGGGGGGCCATGCTCAGAGCAGAGCAATCAGCCCCATTTTACTCACCTACATGGAGAACTGGAGCGCAGGGAAAGAGAGCGAGGGAGGCGGGGGCAGGGAGTGAGGGAGGCAGGGAGATTTTGAAGGTGGGACATATGGACGGGGGGTGGGGTGCAGGTTATATGGGCAAGAGAATGGGGGGAGGAGGAGAAATGAAAGCTATCAGGAAGAGCGAGGTGAAGCGCAGGGAACGGGGCAGGACAGAAGGTAAGGGGGGCGGAAAGAGGGAGGAAAGAAAGAGGAGTATCAGAGTGACAGGGACAGAAGGGCTCAGAGGCGGGAGGAAGGGATCGCATGGATACTGGAAGAGGGAGAATTCAAATCCACGAACGACATGGACAGAAGGAGAGCGTGAGAGGTGAGGCGGACCCAGCTATTTGAGAGTGAAGGAAGAGAAGAGGAGAGGGGAAAGAGGGCTGTAGCAGGAGGCTTTTTCCAGTTGCTCCCATAAATACGATGATGGGACTGTACTATCCTTCTGTGCTGCCGGTGAGTCCATATCCGACGCCTGCTCTGCAGTTTCTGTACTGTGTTGCTGTTTTTTTTTGTTGTGGCCCGTTCTGGCAGTGGTTTAAGTAATTCAGGTTAAATATAAGTAATGTGAGAATTTTCTTTAAATGGGAAAGAGCGTCAGGACGTTGGATGTTGATAATGTTTCCAGCTCTTGGGATATCTCGCATTAGTATTTCTGAACACAAAGCTGAGTTACTGAAGAACACTAATATCGGTTGTCCATGAGAAGTGAGAATTGAACTGTCACGGGTTGTGTTGATGTGATCGAACATTTGTAAAATGCAAAAAGGTGGTAAATGGAAGCAGAGCGTTTTTAGGGGAAAACAGGGTGGTGTGTCACACACTCCAGCCTCAGGCATCTGCCGACTGTGAGAAACAATTAAGTGCATTGCCTACCAAGGGTTGGATGATTAATCAAATGAATTGAAATAAACTGCGGCAGTGAATTCCACAGTAGTTGTCTGGGCCTGTGAAGGCAGGCCATCACCACGCTAAGACTGTGACGCGACGCTGGTCTGCAGCTCACAGACTGGGGGGAAGGGGGAGGGTGGAGGGGGTAAATAAATTCTTTGTTGTCAACCCAGCTGTCTTTGTAAGTCAGCCTGTGCTTTGAATGAAGGAAGCAGGTGCCAAGAAACAGTTGTTACCCATTCTGTGCCCCCCAGTCCCTATCTTATTTCCTCCCCCATGTCTGTGCTGTAATACTGTACTCCTGAGGTCCAGTGTGGTTGGTCAGTCAGTCAGCCTGTCGGTCAAAGTGTACACCGTATTTTCCCATTTCTTTTCTCTTATTTTGTATTTTGGCATAGCATGGGCTTTTGCTCTCTTTACAGTTTGACCTCTTTCTCTCCCTCCCTCCCCCCTTGTCTTTTGCCTCAGGCTGAAGCAGCTGTTATCTGAATGTTTTTCTTCAACAGCCAGAGTAAGGGGGGATGGTAAGGGATAGAAAGAGAAGGAATTGATTTTAAAGGTGACACAACCAACCCCTATCTTCTGAGAGGCATCACTGAAAATGAGAGACAAATATGTGCATTACATTTAAACTCACACATGCCTACATGCATGCACAAGCATGTGCTCTCCCTGTCTGGGTGTGTGTGTGTGTATGTGCATGTGCGCGTGCATGCATGGCTGTAAATTTGACATTAACACAAACTGAATGCTGTTGTTCAAAAACACACAATGAAGGAAGGCCTTCAAGCTTATCCTGTGCATACACAACAGTGTTTCTGCTGAAGCACTGAACCAGCAGGCAGCTGAAGTATTTTTCTGCACTCCACCCAAGCCCATGGCCTCAGGGTCTGCAGAGAAGCTTACCTGCCGCTCACCTCGCAGATCTCGGGCGTCATGTTGGAGGTAATAGGAACAGAGTGTGACAAACGCGCGCACACACACAGACGCGCACAAACTGTGGGAGCTTGTCAAATTAACGCTGCTCACACACGCTCATATCATCAGCAGACACGGTTCAAACCCCTGCATGCACGGCCAGCTTAGTTTACCTTGGAGGAATGGTTGCCGTTTGGAAATGCAGTGCGTCGTCTTTAGCCCCTACTGTACTGCACTGCAGCAGTGAAGCAGGCCGCTCTCAGCTGAACTCCGTCTCCTGTCTCATTCTGTCTCAATGCAAATGTAATTGCATTGAAGTGGCCACTGCGTCTACATATTGAGTGGGCTCCATCTGCCAGGGCTGCTCTTTGCTGTCCATGTGAATGAGGAGTGGGCTTCTGGGAGCTCCTGGGCCCATTACAGCCCAGCTGCTGTGGTTTGCTGGCAGGCCTAAATGTTAAGCTAAGACTAGGCTGAGATGCGTTAAGTTTTATCCTCACAAATCTTCAGTGAGTTTTGCGCAGAACTGACATCTGCATGCCTGTAAATAACCAACAAAATTAAACTTTAATGGTGGAGTATTTTATATTAATTATCGACTTGATGGAAACATCCAAATGTATTTGCGTTATCAGAAAACTATGCCAACAAACTATAAAAAAAGTTTTAATATCACCGTATAGACTGGATTGACATATTAAGTGTTGAATTTAAATGACTGCTTCTGTAAATTCTCAAATCCCCTCCAGCCCCTGGGAGTTGAAGGGAGTTTGTGGTCCTGCCCTACATTCAGTTTCCATGGCAGATTCCCAGGATTTCTGTATATTTTTTTATATTGGTCTCATGGTTTGCATTTTGGGTAAAATGAGTGAATGTGCATAGCAATATGTAGAAATATTCCAAACCGAGTTCCTCCTATAGTTGCTAACACAAGTAAATTTGAGTGAACTACAGCAGACATTTAAGAAAGAAAAATTGCAGCATGTTTCCTTTAAGAAACTGCATGTGCTGTCTGGGCCACAGTACCTTGAGCCATTCCAGCCAATTAGTTCTTTTTTCTATAACACAGTGGGTGGAGAGAATAAGTCATTTGTACGTTTGATTGGTTTAGAATTGGGCGGGATTGGTGTGGAAGGAAAGCACAGGGAAGCCTTATTAGGAGATGGAAGGTGGTGATATGAGAGTGCTTGATTGACAGGCAGGGGTCATATTTCTAGGTGGTGGAAGCTTCCAATGACGTGGTGGGGGTGGGACAGAAGGCAAAATTCCCATCTGGGCTTTCTGAAACAGGAAAGGAGTCCAGAGAGGAGGGGGAGAGCGGGGGAAGGAAAAAAACAGAAGGACCGTAGACTGGGCATGTTTTACTGTCCTGGGGGACTGAGTGAAAAAGAAGAGGAGGGGAGGAAAAAGGAAGACAGAGAGGGAAAAGGAAGAGAGAAATCAATATTTTTTCTTAACCCCGGAGAACTACGACATCACTTACTGGACTAGCTATGACTTTTCTCATTGATAGCTGTTTTAGCAATCTATAGTGCTAGCTATGTACCGCAACACTCTCCTGATATCAGCTGTCACCTATGTTGCGGATTGAGGATTTTACATGAAGTTACGGGCTGAGAGTCACACACACTCATACTGCTACAGTATAAGCTCACCTGGAGAAAGGAACCAGCTCGCAGTTTCTGTGAAATACATGCCTAGACTCAGACGCAGTGTAGAGATTCCAAAGGTTCGCTCGGTGTTCTGATCCCTTGTCTTGCCCTTGCTCTTCTTCCCTCTGGGTGTGCTGGAAAACACATGGTGTCTCAGGTAACCGCACGGTCTCTGGGGAGTTTCTGTGCTGTGTGGTGACGGTGGAATCACCAGTGCAAGCTGAGGACAGTGGCGCTCATGCTTTTAAATATTTGCAAATTGTTGTGTGGATGGGGCATTTGGAACAGTGTGCTCGTGTGCTGGGCAGTGGGTTTGCCTGCAGTGCTGTTGCCCCAGTGCCAATGTTTACACGTATGTATGTATTCGTTGAGGGTGTTGTTAGGGGTGCAGAAAATACAGTGTGTGGAATGTGTGTGGGTCACTGTTTGTTCTGCTCTGTATGCAGAGCAGTGATTCCCTTTGTGTGGTGCACTGAATTTTGGGTCATGTGTGCTCCATAGCTGAAATACTGTATTGCCAGCGTAGACTGTGTGCACTCTTCAGCATTCTGATAGCTCCATGGTAAGAGCATTGATAGATATGCAGAGTGCTGCAGTTTCACAGTGTTCAAGTAGGGCAGGATGATTTTAACCTGTCGTAAAATGGCAGCAGCCAGTGCTTAACTGTGATAGCGCAGTGTCAGTAGCTCTGAGATGGTAGTGTCAAACAAAACTTTGATATTCAGTTTTTCCAATAATTACAATTCTGCATTGATACCATAATTACCAGTCTGATGTCTTAATAGTTTGAAATTGGACACTGCTGTGTTACCAATTGAGTGAAGTACTATCAGTTCAGCACTCACAAAATACGCAGGATGAGGAGTTTCCTAAGCTAGTTATGGTTTCGCTAAACAAATTATTATAAAAGAGTATAAGATCACACTGATCCAAATTTATGAATATATTAGAAAGGTTTGATAATTATTGTTATCATCCTCCTCATTCCTCTGGCTTTCCTCTCTCTCTATGTCTGCCTCTCTCTCTCTCTCTCTCTATCTGCCTCTCTCTCGCTCTCTCTCTCCTCTCTCTCCCTCTCTCTGCCTCTCTCTCCCACCCCCTCCCTCTGTCTTGCTTCCTCTGTACAATACTACCTTTTAGGGCTACAGTGCCCTCTGTCAGGGGGCCAGGAATGCACATTTGACAACTGGCAGCATCTGTGGCCGGCTGTGGCGCGCTGCGCACTGCGAGCCTGCAGACAGCAGTGATGCAGCCTCTGCTGCGCTGTGCACATGGTTGCACACCCGCTTAATCATGCATGCAGGCTGCGTGCTGCAGGGCCTCCATTTTGTTTAGTGAGGGAACAGAATGTGATGTGACTCCCTGGAAAGATGGAAATGAATTTGGACAGTATTCCCTCTCTCTCTCTCGCTCTGTGTGTGCATGTGTGTGTGTTTGTGTGTGTCTTGTGCCATTGTTATGACCATAGAGATATAGAAAGGACTGATTAAAAAAAAAAAAAAAAAAAAAAAAAAAAAAAAAACATACCGTAGTCAACATATGTGCAGACCATAGCTGTACGGTGCTAGTGTTAATTCAGTGTCCCACACTCGGTGGTCTGTGGTGGATCTCTGGTAGCATTAAGTATAGAAGTATAAAGAGGCGCCATGCAGGCCGGGCCGGGCGTTCATCATTTTGCAGTACCGCGTGTATCAGACTTTCAGACCCTCAATAATAGATGCGGCTGTAGTGAATATTTGATGTTAGTCTGACGGAAAAAACACTCACTGTCACAGAGATATGGAAGGAAAGTCGGGGGTGGGTGCGGTGGTGATGGAGGTGGAGGGGGGGTGGCTGGGGATGGAGTGAAATTTAATATCAGTTTTTTTTCAGGGCAGAGGTAATGCACTCTGCACATCCGTGTGGAGTAGGGCAGCCTGAGGAGGCCCTCTCTTTGACAGGGTACGGTACTGTGTGGCAGACTTGTGAACGCACACGACTGAACTGGCTCTTATTTCTCTCAGGGCTCCCAGGACTCAACAGGGACGCAGGAGGTGCTCGTGCCCCCGCCCTTCTCTGCCTTCCCACCCCCGCCACCCCCACCTCCACCGCAGAACGGGCTGGGGCTGGAGTTCGGGAGTGCCGTCTTTGGTGCCGCGGGACAGGGACCGGCAGAGGCAGGGAATGCAGCGAACGTCACAACAGCTGTCCCTGCCAGCTTAAATACCCAAGTGAGGGGGCTTTTTAGTCTGTGATGTCATAGTCAGCCCTTCAAATCTCAATT
Source organism: Albula goreensis (assembly GCA_022829145.1). NCBI lineage: Eukaryota > Metazoa > Chordata > Actinopteri > Albuliformes > Albulidae > Albula > Albula goreensis. The sequence goes on from CM040759.1 coordinate 9,847,939, forward strand.
CAATGTTTTCCAGACTTTCTGAACTCAAAACCCTTTATGTTTTCTGTGTCCCACTTATTAGACCTTTCAAACATAGCCTGATATTTGTACAAATATGGTAATATTTCTTTTTTTATCTTGTGTAAACAGCTGTGCGTAGATTGTAAATAGTGTTTAATTTTACCAAGTTAACATTCCTGCTTACATTTTTTATCAACAGTGAGTTGTTTGTTTTTCATCTAATGCCCATCTTTGCCATCTAATGTCCTGCCTCACCCTTACCACAGCATGGTAGGCACTGGAGGACCATTGGCTAATGGAGCCACTAAAGCAGCCATTTTGTTTGTCCCTTCCTCAGCAGACTGATGGGTCCTCTCAGATAGAGGGTCAGAATGTGGCTGGGGCTGCCAGCGGGGCAGGCGGAGGCGCGGGAGGGAGTGATTCCTCCGAAGAGAAGGGGACGCCCAAACGGCTCCACGTGTCAAACATCCCGTTCCGCTTCAGAGACCCAGACCTGAGGCAGATGTTTGGGGTAAGAGGGAGACTAAGCCAGCTGGGGCAGATACTCAGTCATAGCTGCACTGCTCTTTCACCTCATGGCCTGTTCTTTCCTTTTCAGTGTAAAGTCGTGATGGAGTGATATGGAGAAATAGTAATGAGAAAGAGAAGGGAAAGAGCTGTAAATGCAGTAAAGGAGGTATGCAGGGAAAAAAAATCAGGGAGTGAGATCAGAAGCAGGTGAATTGCCTTTATAATACTGCCCCCTGGTGTTTAGAACAGCAGTTTGTTTGTTTTATAGAAGTTATTATATACTGTAATTTACCCCCAGATCTCCAAAAAGAGCATTATGGAAACGGATTAACTGCTTTGAGTTGTCCTTTTCAGTGTAATTAGCATGTCGACTGTGTGTTCAAGCTTTTTTCTGTTTTGGTGATTTTTTTTATCTTAGACGTTTTTATTTGTTAATCTTTTCAGCAATTCGGGAAAATCCTAGATGTTGAAATCATCTTCAATGAACGGGGATCAAAGGTGAGTATGGCAGTGATATTGGATGGAGGAATATTTATCTTGAATACATATTTGGGCCTCTGGTTAATTATTTACTTTGTCCAATTTGTTCCTGCTACTCCTGTCCATGATTCTCCATTTCGTTTCCATATTTTCTCACATTTCTCTCCTTTGTAAAATTCCATCTTGCTTCTCTTCTCTGCCCCCCCAACCCAATCTCTCACTTGATCTCTATCTTTCTCTTGGCTAACCATCTGTCTCTCGCCTTCCTGCACCCCCCCCACCATGCACACACCCCCCATCTGTCCCCTGCCCCTTGTGTGTGTGCTCTCCGCTGTCTCTCTTATCAGGGATTTGGGTTTGTGACATTTGAGTCGAGCGCAGATGCTGAAAAGGCCAGGGAAAGGCTGCATGGCACTCTGGTGGAAGGACGCAAGATCGAGGTAATTTTTCTGCGTTTGACTTCCATTTCACCCTGCTTTCGCTATAGATTGGATGCATCTGTCCACACACACATACAGACACACACACACACACACACTGGTTTTGCTTTGGTGTTGCTGTTTTTGCCAGTGTGCTGCAGTGAATGTGTGTCTTTTTATTTATTTTTTTGCCAAGCCGCATCACAGAGTCGCATGTCCTGTTTCACACCATCAGCTTTTGTTCTTTCATGCAGACTCTCCCTTGTTTTTGTGATTTACTTGGTGTTTTTCCTCAACTAGATCAGTGCATGTATTTTTATTTTTTTGTTTTAAAACTGATTCCTCATTGGGTTCACTGTCACTGGTGCCACAGTTATATTTCAATTATGCATCAACGTTTACAATTCTGCATGGGCTTACAATTGTGACATTCTCTCTTTTTTTGAGTATTTATTGATTATGGTAGATACACAGTAGAGTTGTGCATGGGGTCATGTGGCTGATTTGTCCATTATCCAGCTTTTATGATGCAACTCTCCCAAAGCCTAGCGCGGTGTGACCGCCTGCAGCCTGGCGGAGCAGGTGTGGCCCACAGATCCCCTGAGCTGTGTAACCCAGTTGGGGGACAGGCTCTGTGCTCAGCCAATGGCAGGACAGAGTGCACTGAGGCTGGAGGAGATAGCGGGGTGTCAGTGCCTCATGTCTGTCTAGTGCAGGATTCCCCATCCCTGGTCCCTCAGACCTGCAGGGGAGCGCTGGTTTCTGTTGTTACTCGATCCTTAATTGAAGTAAAGGTCTCAATTGCGTAATCTCCCCTGGTTTCCTGAGTCTAAATTGATTGCCGATATCAAGGTGAAAACAAAAGCCAGCACACCCTGAAGCCCTGTCGGACCTGGGTTGGTGAGTCCTGCTGACCTGTAAAAAACATGCTAATGTTCCATTTCCTGTCTGTATAGGAAGTGCTCATGTGCAGAGTGCTCTTCTTCATCCTGGCACAAGCTGACCAGTGTTCAAAATCATATCATTTCCAAGGTCTTGCAGTTTGTTCTCACTGAGTAAATTGGCTTAGTTCATTGGCCCCACAGAGAATCTGTGCCTCCCCAGGTCTGTTTGAGTAATGGTAGACTTTCACGGGTTGCAGTCACTTTCACTTCATTGCTGCTGCATGGGGTCTGTAGTTCTCACAGGGCGTGTACTGTTGCATGGGTCTACGCAGGTCTGTCTGGCTGTTCTGTTAGTTTGTGAGTTACTGCATGGTGAGTGAAACTATCAGCTCTACGCCATCAGCTCAGGATGCGTAAAGTCTGAGTGGCGTTTGCCCGTCTGTGCCATCGTGAAAGATGATGACTTGGACTTTCCTTTGAAGCAGCGTAATCTTGTCATGATTCAGCTGTTTTGTAGATAACGCTTGCACTCGCCAACCCACCCTGCCATATCTGCGACACCCCTCCAGAGATTGTTGAACCGTGACTCAAAATACTGTAAAGATTCCAACACACCAACATCGTGGATTGGTGTATTGCACATGCTATTTAATAAGTGTGTTATTAAAGTCTGTCGGAATGGGGGGCTCCTGTTGTTTCCATGGCAGCAGTTTACTGTTTACACATGCAGACACACACATGCACACTCAAGCTCCTCTGGGGGATTTTCTGTGGGTGGAATCATAGCGGTTCTTGTCTCAGAAATGAACCCTTCGTTAGCTCAGTGTATGTATCACTTGAAAAATGGCTTCTGAGCACTGCACTGCTCTGAAGGGCTTGTTGTGGTGCTGCGCCCTCCTCCATATAGTTAACAGCACCTCTGTCCTCACGTCAGTCTGTTCACGCATGGGCCGTCTCTCCCATGGCATGACTGGGGTGGTTACTGTGTGTAGTTGGTGCTGCTGGAGTTTGTGAGCGGAGTTGTTCATGTCGGTGCATGTGCAGGCGTTGGAGCCTCCGTCGGCATTCTTTCTGATGGACGCGCGTTAGGGCGGTGTCTTTCACCCACACCATTACTATTTATGGCTGTTACGAAAGTAGTGCATGGCGATTTATGGTTGTTATCTCTGTGTGGTATGTGAACAGATAGGCTGTCCAACCCAAACCCCAACCCCCCTCCCAATGGATGACCCATGTTAGAAGCACAAGGAATTTCTTTGGACTGTGGAGTTGGTTTAGCTTGCTTAAAGCATGTTTTTTGTTTTCTTTAAGTGATCGCTATGGTAATGGTAATCTTGTAGTCTCTGGTCACTGTGCTGTTCTGATTTGCATGGAAATTGGATGTTCAGACCTGGTGACTTTGTAGTAATGACCAGTTGTACCATTCAATCTCGCTCCTTGTCTGATGAACAAATCTGCACATTACATATCTGAACAAATCTCTTCCTTAGTTTCATGGGGTTAAGAAGAATCTCTCTGTGTGGGAGGACTAACATGGCCCTCTGGTCTAATTTCCCAGTATGCTACTCACAAAGCTGAGGTCCTCCTCACCACATGATGTCCCCATGTCTTGTCATGTCTGTGCTGTTCTGATAGTCTTTAACAGGGCTGGGTTCAGCCTGGTGCAGAGCTTCCTTCAGACTGTGGAGCTGTTGAATTGTAACACTGCTCTTTTACAGCTCAACCAAAAGATCAGTATTTGCATGCATGTTCACCTTCTTAATGCAGATTTCCAACCAATGAGAGCTCGGTTGCTGTACTGGACCTGCATGTTGTAATGCTGTATGTGGGGAATATAATGGCCAATGAAATGAGTTTCCATTAATCAGTTGACCAATGCCATGTCTCTGGATCTGCATGGCTAACTGTAAGCCGTTGCTGGGGAAACATGGTCCCAGCCATCATTTGAAACAGTCACAAACATGAATTAGTTGTGTTTGTTTGAAAAGATTTGCTGTGATGCTAAAAATGCTCTCACTCGCTGTCTTTGTCAGTCAGAGAGGCTTGCCATTCTCATGCCAAGCTCCGTAAGGTGTGGAGATAACTGCGGACACCGTTAAACTGTGAATCCATCGCCCCATGACATTGTTTCAGATGACGGTTGTGAATGCTTCAACCCCGCTTGTGTACATAGATTTATCTCCACGCTGTTGTGTCAGGCACTTGCTTCGGATGTAACCTCTGAAGTGGTCAGTGGTAGATTTGTGTTTGATGCTCTTTGCATGATGTAAGAACTTTGAGCTTGTGAGTGTGCTGGTCTGGGTGTGTGCATGAGCCAGAGAGAGAGAGGGAAGGAGGGAAGAGGGGAGACTGAGGGAGAAATATTTTACTGCTCTCTCTTTCTCCCCTGCATTCTCTTTCCTTATCTCTTGGACACTTTCTGGCCTGGTCCATCTCTCTTTCCCTCTTTATGCCAGTCGGGTTTGTCATACCTCCTCATAACCCCGCAAAATCCTTCCCTTGTCTCTGTTGCCCAGTCTTCCCCCTCACACTTGTCTAATCTCTTTGTCTGTTTTGCCTCCTTCAAGCCTCCTTTCCCTCCGTCACTTATTCTCACCTGTCTCTGGCTCTCTCATACCTGGTTTTTAATATTGTCAGATAGTTTTGAGAATGGGTTTCAAATTATTCCACTTCCTTTCATCACTTCCTCTCTCTCTATTTCTTTCTTTCTCTCATTAAAAAATAGCTGGTGAATGATTTTTTAAATGATCAGATAGCTTGATATCACAGTACATATCTATATGGTAAATCATATGGTCTTAACACAATATCTCATGTCTTTATAGTGCCATCTGGTGTTGACAAAGGAAACAGTTTTTGGTTGCTGAACTTGTTACCAACTGCCTCCAATTAATCAGCTCTGATTTATGTACAATTTACATTTACTGAAAGGGAAGTCGTCTTGGTATTTTATTGTGCTCTTAAATTAAAATTCCCAAAAGATCTATTTGATTCTGTGTCACCTAATTGCTGGGGTATTAATGTTAAATTGCTAAGCATTGTGAGAGTGTTTTTCATTTTTATTTTTGATAAAAGTAATTTCTAATGTTTATAGTTTTGAAATGTAGAGATGTATTCTGGGCTACATAAAGCAAAATGTTTTGTGGCTGTGTCTCTCAGAACACCAGGTCTCAGAGGTGAATGGTGTAGTCTGTTCAAAAGCAGTCCTCCACTGTCAGTTAACATTATTGACCTGTGTTTATTTTGTAGCCCTCAACTGGTAGACATTTTGTGCTATTTACGTTTTTAAAAGTGTCTGGGCAGACCTCCTCTGCCTGTCTTTGTCTCTTGCTGTCTCTGTGTTTCTGTCTCCCTCTGTCTGGCTGAGTCAACTCTTTCTGCCCCTAGAGACCCCGGGCGGTGCTCGGTAACTGCACTGCAGAGCTCAGCCATCTCAGAAACACATCACACAGTGTGACCCCTTACCTTCATTTCCTGTATTTGGGGGAGGGTGGGGGGGAGTGGAGGGAAGGGGTTTATTTTTCTTTGTTGGGTTGTTTGTTGGTTTATTTATTCATTTATTTATCATATTTTTTCTGTTTCCCTGATGACTTCTATGTGTGTTGTTGTCAGTCTCCACGGTAACTGCTCGCGTGTCCTCACGCCGTTCCATCGGCAAGGGTAAGTTTTTGTACGTATGACCCCATCGCTGACTGACCCCACCCATCCTCTAAGAATGTAGAGAAACACAAAATAAAACTTGCTTTACAACAAGGGCGTTTCCCAAATGACAAGTGTTCATTCATTCTGATTCTTGCTTGCTTATTTTGTACAGGTAGACAAGAGCATGTTTTAGAGGAGGCTAGAATAGAGACAAAAACATTAGATAAAGCACTAACCTAGTTTTTAAACCTGTCTAATGAATACATTATTCCATACTGGAGTACAGTACCCTATAAAGTTAATTACAGTGAACATAATGAAGTAGACACAGATCCAAGTCCTGCATATTTTTAATTTTTTTTTGACCTCTGTGTTTTCTCGCTGACCCATTCTATAACTAGTTCCTAGCATCTCTAGGTGGTGTTTTTGAACATTTAGTTGTAAAATGGTGACACTTGCTTTGCTGAGGACTAAACTGTATCCTCGTGTTCTGAATGTGACTGGACTAGACTGGACTGCAGAGGACTGTCCTAAACATTAGTGCATGAGGCCAGGTTCTGGAGGGGTGTTTTAAGGACAGGTTGGATAACACAGGTGGTATTCTTAGTATAGCTTTGTAGTCTGGATGTTGTCTGCAGGATTTTGATAAATGGGGCAAGCCATAAATGTGAAGTGGAGTCAGCGAGTAGAAAAATAGAGTACATTTTCAGTGGAATGATAGGATGTAGGGTAGTGCTGTCTGGCACAGTGTGTCTGTTTACTGGAACGCACCGCAGTAATGTTGTAGTTCAGTTACAGTTGAGTTCAACTGAAAAATAAATGGTTTTTGCCTTCGTAGGCTGACGTATCATAGCAACGCAGACCTCAGGATGTAGAAGAGAGAGAACCACCCGCCCCCCCTACCCACCCTCATCATTAACACATAAAGTATTGTCGCCTTACTCAGTGCAGTGTTCTGGCAGACTAGATTAATGTGAAACCGCTTCCATTCTCCCAGTTGGCTGTAGTCATGCTGTTGAAACTAACCTGTAGCTTGGTAAGCTGTTTCTGATCCTGCTTTTATTTATTTCTGTTAAACTGAAACAACAGCTGTGAAACCCAAGGGTTTTCACCTTTTAAACAAATTTGTCCCTCAAATATTTGTATTGTTTTTTCCCTCACTGAATTCCTGGTTTTATATTGCACAACATTCTCTCTTCAGGGGTTTATATTCTTTCAGAAACACATCAAAGAAATGTTATCTAAGAATACCGTTTGCTAGACTGTCCTACGTTTTTACAGCATCCTAGTTTTTATTAAAATAAAATAATCTGAAAGGTTGTTTAGCCTTGCCCATAATTAACCTGTGCGTAATTCATCAGAGAAATAAATCTGACAGCCGCAGTCCTCATTCTATATATTGAGTGACCAAATGTTTTTAATTCATGCACACATCATCCGTAATTTCACTGATAGCTCAGCTGCTGGTGATGGGCCCATAGAATGTCCCTCCCTCCTCAGTTTTGCTCAGCTTGCACCCATGTGAGGGCCAGCTGGTTACACACACTTCCCCCTGATTTTTCCCTTGAGTTCACTTTGGTAGGTGTGGGTTTCTGGCTCACACAGACATAGGAGCACCTGTTCACTGACAAACTGGAGTGACACAGGGATCAAAGTTTAAAAAAAAAAAAAAAAAAGTTTTTTTTTTTTTTTTTGTTATTACTGTTAAGTGTCCTCTTTGTGTCAAACGCTCGGCCTAATTCCAGTGTTGTCTCACACCACACAAGTAAATTGTCACTAGTGCTCTTTGTGTTGGAGACTGCAGGCTTGCGTTCATGCCCACGCTTTGGTTTGGCCCTGGCTTTTATGCCTTTATGTCGCTGTTGTAGGTAGCCACACTGAGAAACAGGGAAAGCGGTCCATATCTTTGTGAAACCAGCTGAACTGATTATATTTTTTTGGGAAAATGAGGTTGGTCTGGGACATTTATTCTGAAGGGGGGGGGCTCTTTCCCTGTCTTTCCTTTTTTTTTTTAATTCTGTGGTTGTTACTTGGTTTGGTTTGATTTTTGGATGGTGTGTGAATATTTTGCATACTAGTCATAATTTGTGACACCAAATATGAATGCCTGGCAGTGTTTCTCCTTTTACCATCTGGTTCATTTTTTGGCTATGATGATTGCTCTGTAGTCTCCTCTGTCTTTTCTCCTCCATCTCTCTGGTACACCCTCTACCCTCCACATCTTAGTGATATTTCTAGGAGAATGGTCACCAAATCAAGTAGCCTTTTTTGTATGATGCACCATGGGATTTATTTTAATAGATCTAGATCGTCTTGGTGTTGCTTATGTAGATTAAATGTTCTCTCTCTTCTCTTTTTCTCTCTGTCCTCCATCCATCATTTTTGTGTTCCCCTATTTTTGAATGTGGACTGGCTCTGTCTCTTACCTGCATCTCTCTCCCCCATCCCCCTCTCCCCCATCCTCTCTGTATGTATTTGATTGGGAGTGCTGCAGATTGTTTTGATTGGTCTCTATGCTGCATCCAATGCTTGCTGATTGGCTGTTTTTGGTTCTTTATGCTCACTCTTAGTCATGTGATGCGCTAATATCTGGCTGTGTGCAATTTCTGTATTTTACTATTGCAGTAATTTTTGTATGTTTTTTTTTTTTTTGCCTCCCCTATTCTAATTTTAGTTTGAGGTCTTAAAGGAATGTTTTTTTTTCTTGTTTTATTTTCAATTTTGGGTTTGTGGTTGGTGTGGGGTGGGGTGGGGGGGTGGGGGAGTAAAGGTATGTAACTTTTCAGACCCATGCAGAATTGTAAGACGTATAATCCAGACAAACATTTTTGGATGGTATGAATATATAAGAGTGCCCGTAGGTGCAATGGTAGCACCATACTCAAGCAGGTTTTTCTTCTGGTTCAAGGAGGGTTGAGAATTCTAATTCAGTTTTTGTAGAAACAGATTGAGGTTAATGGTGGCTCACAGTCCACGTATGGATTTTAATCCATCCCAGAATTGCCGGAGTTTAATAAAATAGGACAGCACCATCACACTTGCATTCAGGTGTAATCAACAAAGTCCTTTTTATTTGCTTAGAATTCAGGTGGGTGATTGCCAAATTCTCAGACTCAGACAGTTGTGCTGGTTCTAAAACCAACAGTCCCATCCTGGAAATTTTGTTTTGTTGCATTTGTTTCCCTACTGAATTTGGCCTTAAATCAATGGTCCGTCTGATGTTGCACGAACCATTAAGACATCAAGCCCAGCAAATGCAGGTTCGATACAATGCTCAGGCAATGCTGTGACGTTATGTGTGCACGTTTTCATTTATGGAGATGATTGTGTGGTAGGAATGTAAACAGTCCGTATGAGCCTTCAGTAAAAGAGTTTTAAATTCTGAGGATTGGATTGTCTGGTTGTGTTCTCAGACATAATTCACAACATATATCCACCCCATCTCAGCTGTTTTGTAATATAACAGATGCATTATATTGAAAGAACACCAGGTTATTGAATTAGCTATATCAGTTGCAAACATTTGGAAACATAATGTAGGATAAATTGAACAGCACCACATCTTTTTACAAAGAATAAAAAGATAGCACTGTTAGCTTCTAGTAGACTTCCATTCTCAGAGCATATCTAGACCTTCTCCCATTGTCTCTCTGGTATCCATCTGTTTGCATAACCAGTGACCACTCTCAAACCTTATATGATATTTTAAAATGAATTGAAAAGCTTGTCACATTAAGGAAGGGTGAGTCCTGTGCCTGGCACATGCAGACTGTTCCACACAGTGCAGTGCTGTCCTGTGTGCTGCGTAGTGACTGCAGCATCCTACATTATACTTTATTGTTTGAAAACCCTGATTCTACCGTCACATATTGTTAATTTAGGATTAAGTCATAAAATCCAGTGATATTTGTAGTATTTTAGTTGCTACTCACCTTTCAATGGAAACAAAAATGGTTAGTCTTGTCTAGTCTTGCCTTATGTATAACATGTCAGTCAGTCACACAGTGGTTCAAACACTTTTAGAAGTTTTGTCTTCTCTCCCTTTTTAATGTTAGCAAAGCTTATTTCCGTATAAATCTTCCCTCCCTTCATCACACCCCCTTAACTCCCGCACACACCCTCCGATTCCATCTCTTATTCACTGGGTGTGTGCACTCGTTAATCATAGCAATCATAGTAACATAATCAACCATCTCTTTGCCTTTAATTGAGATCAGTGCATCCATTTGACTGCATGGCTATAATGTCCACTGACAGCCATACACTCACTAATAGATGTAGAGGGTAGAAATACCAGTCTTAAAATCAGTGGTTAGTAACGGTCATGTTAGGGATAGTTTCAGTAGCTCTCTGAACACCTGAAACAAAAAACAACGAAAGGGGAATGTGCTCAGAATTTTAAAACTGAAGAATAATGCAGACACATTGACTGGTCATTATGTGGGCTACACCTACGTTCATACCCCAACAAATACAGAGCTCAACGATGATCAAAGAGGACAGTAGTAATGTAGGTGTAAAAGCAGTGAGGATTATAAACTATGATCAGGGGTGTAGAAATTGAAATAATTCACTGACTTACTTAAAGTGGTACTAGATTGTGTTTGGATGTGTGTGGTGCATGGTCGTGAATGAGAGTGTGACATTCTGTGTCTGTCCTCTCATTGGCCAGTTTTAATGTGACCCTCACGTTGGTCCTTTCCATTCTCTCCCAGGTGAACAATGCCACGGCTAGGGTGATGACCAACAAGAAGATGGTCAGCCCATACTCCAATGGAGAGGCACTAACCTCCCTGCCTTATGGTAACCCTCCCCCTGGCCACGCCCATGCCACGCCTCATTACTGACAGCTGCTCAAATCTGGAGCTTAATGAACTCTCACAGCTCATAAAATGCCTGCTGCTTCTGCTTCTGCTCTCAAACATGGCTAAACCAATGAGATGCTATGTGTGCATTTGCTGGATTTTGGTTTTCCGTCTTTCTCTTCCTCTTGCTTTCCTTGGTTTCCTGTATTTCCTTCCACCAATTTTTTCCCCCTCTCTATTTCTGGCCATCGTTTTGCCTCTTTTGTTTGCTTTTGGGTCCCCATCTCACTCTCTTCCCTCCCCTCCCCCCCTTTTTTCTGGCTGTCAGCTGGGTGGAAGTTGAGTCCAATGGTGGGAGCCATGTATGGACCGGAACTGTACACAGGTGAGGTGCTTTGTTATTGTACGTCGTCCTCCATTTACCCATAGTCTGCATTTGCTTCAGTGTAATTCGTGCTTTTCAGTGAAACATTGGCTGTGTTCAACCAGGGGTGTCCAGTCTTACTAATTAAGAGCCAGTAAAACTAAAACGCCTGATTCAACTAATCATGTAATTACTGTCTTTCATCAAACCCTTACTTGGTTGAATCAGGGGTTGAATCGTGGGCTTTGGAGCTGTGCTACAGCCAGGGCCTGCACATGTACCAGCTGTTTTTGGGTATGATTGGACGTGCCTGTTTGACACAGTGTGTGTGAAGGAACACGGCCCCGAGGCCGGCAGTCGTAATTCACTCTTATTCTCTTGCTCTGTCTCAGTTCCGGGGTTCCCATACCCCACTGCAGCGGCTGCCGCTGCCACTACCGCTGCAGCGTTTCGGGGGGCTCACCTCCGGGGGCGTGGCCGCCCCGTCTACAGCGCTGTCCGAGCTGCTGTCCCGCAGCCCACGATCGCGGCCTACCCTGGGTAAGGCAGTATGTGCTGCATGGTGTCCAATCAGAGCTTATTCTAAACATACACACACAGTCACACATAGACATGCCTGCATGCATGCAAACACATACATGTGTGTATATATACACACACACACACACACATACACACATATTCCCCCCACATATGCAAGCACATACAGGCATATACGAACACATAACACATACATACATACACACACTTATACAGACTCACAAATACTTACACATTTCCTGCATGTTGCCTGTGTTTGTGATTGGGCTTGGCAGTATGGGGGATGGGGCAGCACATACACAAGCCTAATGAGGAATCCTCAAATAAAATTCAGGCACGTTTTTGTGTAATAGGAAATACCACTTCCATAACTAATTGGAAAGGGCTAAAGGCTATTGAGACATGTGAATTAACAAGTGATCTGCCTACACTTACTACTACATTTTTATTCATTTGTTTTTATTAGATTTACTGTATACAGCAGACTGCTACATCCAGGATAGCTTGAAAGGTTTTTTGTACATCCGTAGATGTAAGCTAGATGTCTGCAGAAATGTCTCTTCATTCAAGGGTGCAGCTGCAATGATATAACTTGCCACTTTTGAAATAGTGCCCCTTCAGTTACACTAGGGAGCTTTAAGTTCCCAGAATTCCCTGAATGTGACCATCAAGGCACACAGAGGTCAAACACTTAAAGTGCAGTTTGTCCCGATTGTGATGCCGTAATTGTGTCTTCTATGTTAGCAGTGTAGTAATGTTTAATGTAATTCAGTGCAGTAACAGCTCATGGAAGTTGTATTTCAACACGCATGCTGCATGGGTGTGAAATAATTTTCTCTCTCTCTCTCTCTCTCTCTTTCTCTCTCCCCTGTCTTCTCTCTTTTTTCTTCAATCTCTCCTTTCTTGCCTCCAATCTTTTATCTGCACATTTCTCTCACATTCCTCTTCTTGACTGCTTTCCTTCACTGCATTTTCCACTTATACTTTTGTCTCCCTCCACCACTTCTTCATCACTGTTCCTCTTCCATTCTTTCTCTCCCTGTCCTCATCCACCCCTGCTCTCTGCTCTCCTCTCTGTGTCTGTCTGTATCTCTCTCAGTGTGGTGTATCAGGATGGTTTTTATGGAGCTGCAGATCTGTATGTAAGTAGTAATCCTCACCTCCTTTTTTCGCTCTCTTTCTCTTTCCCTCTCTCCTCCTCTGTCTCAGAGTGATTTTGCGTGTGTGCATACGTAAACAAAATGCATTGAGCCGCATGATTCTGGATGTTCTAGCATACCTACAGTCTTCTAATAAAGCTTTTATTTGTGTACCCATCCTAAAGTCACTACCACACGTTCTCACTGTCTTTGCTTCAGGTGGCCTACTTTCACTAGTTTGCATACATGTATACTTGCGTAACCAGAATTTTCAGCCCAGATTTGTTTTTCTTTGGGGATCTAATGCATTTGACATGCAGGTACATTCATAATCGAGCAGCTCAATGTGTGTGTGTGCGTGTGTGTCTCAGTGTGCGTGCCCGCGCGAGTGTGTCCAGGTTGACAATAGCTGTTTCTGTTCTCTCTGTAGAATAGTGTTTCAGGACTCTGTCATTAGTGCCAGAATGCCCCAGGTAGGGTCCACATGAACCTCAGTGTGGATTATTATCGTTATGATGACTGTTTTGATATTGATCATTCTGAATCATAACAGCTTCTCTGTTTTTTTTCTACTAACTCACTGGAATCTGACAATGGGTGGTGTTTGGAAAGGGGCTAGGAGTTTTGACTCTATGACTTAAACATTATCCAAGAAATTACCATTACTTCTGCTGCAGTTATACACAACCATTAAATTTTCTGTGGTTTTCAAGCCAAGATATTATTTGTATAGGACTCTACATTTTCAAATTACATTTGACAAATGCATTTAATGAATTTTACCTCTCATCTGATTTTTTTTTTTTTTTTTAATCCCAAAATATAATACCCAGGTCTCAGATACAGGCGCTTCATGCCTCTCACTGACTATAGGACATTGTGATCCCAGAACAGATATTTAACCGAAAAGCACACAAATTTTTTATTCATAACTACTGCAACTAATAGGAAAGGAACATGCATCAGGACCTGCTCACTCCAGGCAATATAATTTTATTGTCATACTATACATAGTATCTGACCATTGGGAAAAAAAAAAAAAAAGTAGGATATTAGTTTTGACACATCTCACATAGTGTACTGAAGTTGCTCCTCTGTGATAATGTAATGAAACGGTGCCTGAGTGTGGTTTACAAATGGTTTCCATCCCAGTTGTTCTGTTTACTGGCATTCCTGTGGGAGGTAGGGAACGCAGGCTAGAATGCAGGAGGGAAACCGTTTCTAGACCACTCTGGCGTGTGGCTTCTGAGTCCACACTTTAAAGACCACATCCAGACCCCTTCCCAGTGTCTCCCTGCATCTGTTTTTCATTTGAAGCATGCTGAACTGATCAATGTCGGCATGCAGGCACACTTACTCCCCCTCACCCCCCCGCTCCTTTTTCCTCCCCTCTGTTGCCCTACCTCAGTATCCTTTTCTCCTCCTTCCCTCCCCCTCCATCCTGTCTTTCCCTAACGTCACCTGTCCCTTAATAATGTTTCTCAGTCCCCACCCCCTTACCCCGCCCTCTCTTGTCTGAAACCCCTCCCCTTTGTGCAGGTGTGCGCAGGAATGCTGGGAGTTGTACATGATTAGGGTAGAATGCAGTGGCGTGTTTGATCAGGATTGCCTTTTTATTAAAAAAACAAAAGAGAAAAAAAGAAAAACGTCTGGGATGCATGCTGTCTGTGTCCGTCTGTCTGTCTGTGTCTGGTTGTGGCCATGTGAGTGTGTCCGTCTCCCTGTTTTTTCTGTGCCAAAGAACTGAGTCTCCCCCCTTTTACTGAATGTTCATGCATGGGGGAGATGAGCACCCGGTCGACGCACAGTTTCGTCTTCCCCTTCCGCCCCTCACTCTGGCCCCCTTCTGACAAATAAAAGACAATTTGGTTCCTTGAAGTAATTGAGAGCAGGTGGAGTCCTGAGTTTTGTCACAGTGCCCATCTCTTTGTGACTAACTACTTTATTGACAGGAGCTCCACTTTGTTTTGTTTGTCATTGTTTGGGCGGAGCGGTGGGGGCGGCCGGGGCGGTGCTAACACGAAACGTTCCCCCTTTACTACATAATCTGTCCGTACGTTTGCCTCATACTATGTATGTGAGTGCCTGTGCTCGTCACTCTGTCTCTGCCATTCTCTCTCTCTCATTGTGTTTTTGTGAGGCCGTTGCTGCTCTCCTGTCCTCAGTATAGAGGGGGAGTTCAGTAGGGCAGTTTCAGTGACGCGCGCCTCTGAACTCGTTCTCTCGCCTCTCTCCCACAGGGTGGCTACGCTGCCTATCGCTATGCTCAGCCTGCCGCTGTAACCGGGGCAACCGCTGCCGCCGCCGCTGCTGCCGCCTACAGTGACAGGTGTGGGAGCTATACACAATGGCATGATCCTCCAATGAACAGCCTTGTTGCTGCTTGTTTGGTTGATGCACTTTCATGTTTCAGTGTAGTTATGTGCTGCTGGACTTGTTTTACACATTGGAACACAACAGCTTTTTTTTTTTTTTTTTTTTTTTTACACATATGCACAGCATGACATACTAGGTATTGGTATAAATTTGCATAGTGTGCTTAAGCTACAAAGATATAAAGGCACGTATGTCAACTACTATTACACGTTTACAGGCATGTGAATACCACAGTTAAGCTGCTGTTATGGACTGTGCTGAATGTCAGTCCAGTGCTTCCTTGGAGGTGGTGTTTTTGGATGGTAACTGTGTGTCTGTTCTGTCGTAGCTATGGGCGGGTGTACACTACAGACCCTTACCACGCCTTGGCCCCTGCAGCCGCTGCGTATGGAGTTGGAGCCATGGTAGGACCCCATTCTTTTAGATGGAAATGATCATTTCTGTTCACAGCGGCTCTATTTGCCAATTAGAAATTTGTTTTAGAAATTATAATGGTGAACATCTTAACTTCATTTTTTTTTTTTTCTTTCTCCCTTTTCAGGCAAGTTTGTATAGGGGTGGATACAGCAGATTTGCCCCTTACTAAGTGGCCACACCCCCACCTCTATGGATTTCCCCATTCTCTGAACCCTGTGTGCATTTGCAAACGGCTCCCTCCGTCTCTCTGGGTGGGAATCGCACATTGTTTTTGGACTCAGTACAAAGAAAAATAGCAACCTGACTGAACATTAAAAAAAAATAAAAAATCCAATAAAATTTCTACATAGCCCACACAGGGGAAAAAGGCGACGCAGTCACAGAAACACTGTGAAGCACCAGGACAACTGCACAAAAGCTACTGCTCAAATTGGACTGAATGAATTTGCTGCTCAAAACATTTCACAGCTGAGTGCACTGCAGTTACTCCCTAACCAGTTACATCTGCACAAACATGGCTACGCTCAGCGTGTGCTACTATTATACATCAGTCTAAAAATACATCACTTTTTTACATTATACAGTCACACATCTCACAGAGAGTGCAAAACGCACAGCTACATGTATAGACACTTCCCTTGACAAGATCCACGAAGGAACGACAAGACAGGACCCCAGCACCATGGCAACAGAAATGCAGAAACAGGCGTGACAGCGGGAGGGCCACGCACCTGATTTAAGCTGCAAGGACAGTTTTACTCCTTTTTTCCTCTTTTTTTGAACATGCGAGCCAAAAAATGTCTGTCAGCAGAAACAAACCATAAAAATGTAATGACCAAAACACCCAATATCCCACAACTTTTCAAAATATTATTTCAAATGTTTTGAAGACAAAAAGACAAATTTTGCCTCTTTTTGTTGAGCATTACCTCAAGTTTTATTCTTTTCAGTTATAACAGTAATAATGAAAACATAAAAGAAATTATCTGGCAAGTATTATTACATTTGGAGTTTATACTCTTTTGCTGGCTAGTAGTGTCACCTCCATGGTAACGGTTGCTGTTTGTGTACATTGACTCAAGTGTCAGGCTGTATCATGAATGTTCTTTTCCACACACACACACACACACACACACACACATACACATGTAAATATAGGCTACTGTTTACCCTCTTTCTTTAGGAGATGGCATCTGTCATGTGGGAGTTATGTCAGTAATGTAAGTGGGAGTATTGCAAATGGGAGAGTTTGGGTCACATTGTCTGTAAAAGGCTATATTACCTTACAAGCAGGTGTGCTAATTCTAATGTGTGGGTTTGCTGAGGGAGAAAAGTAGTTTTACTAGTGGATTTCCAGACTCCCCAACAGTGAGTCCTTACTTGAAATCATGGTGCAGTTGAAAATGTAATTACACAAATCAGAACGTGCAGACTTATCTTCAGAAACACTAATAAAATCACTGAGAATACACTAATACTCCTCTCTGAAAAGTGGAGTAATCAAATTCAGGTACTCACTATATGTAATATTTGAAACTTTTGTCAGTATAGTTTCAATGAGTACAGAAGTGTCTGCCATTTTACTTTTAGACAGTGATAGAAAGGGAAGAGGGGAAGTGAGACAAAGTAAAAATACAAACTTTGTTCTTGTTATGCATATTTTCCATGTATGCTGAATAGATATTTTTTTCATTTTGTCCCAAAGATTTCTTTAACAGCACATTTTTGGTGATTATTATTATTATTAATTATTATTATTGGTAACAATAATCTTGATTGCTGTTTGTGCAGTTATCTTGGCTTGTTGTTTTAGTTAAAATTGTTTCTCCCAAAGTATTTTTTTTTTTTTAATGAAGCATCTCATTAAGGCTTGTTATGTTTTTATATCCACACGTCTGTAGTGATGATGATATATCTGGATTGTTTACCTGCATGTTGGATAAATATGATCTCATCACATCTGTCAGGAGAGAGCTTTCATGGGGAAACGTGTGAGGGCGATGGGGGTACGGTAGCATGTACAGTCCTGGTCACCATGATCTGGCTGAGTTTTGAGCCAATACAAGAGCTTTGTGGCATTGTGTCAGCCCCAAGCATTGTGTCAGCTCTGTGTCACTCAACACTTCAGTGCAATTTCTTTTACATCTGAAAAACAGTCCGTTACTATGTCATATGCATGCTAAGGTTATGAACAGTTATATAGTGACAAACTGAGTTTGAAATAATGCTGGAAGGGTGATATTTGTGGTGTGTAACAAAGCAACGATTGATTAGTGGTTGATCTAAAACTCCAGTAACATTTCAATAGAGCATGTTTTTTAAAGCAGACTGAGTCATCCCCTCCGGGGTCTTTTTTGTGAATGGGAGGGTGGGGGTTGTGGTTCTTATAGGATTGAGCCATATTTAAATATCCTGGGGTCAGAGGGAAATCGGATTACCTGCTCAATTAACCACGTCCAATTTCAGTCAAATACCAACAAGTCTCCTTTGTGGTCTTGCCACTTTGACGTTGAAAGATGGGAAAACCTTTCTAGAAGGAACTATGGAGATTTATAGGTGAAAGACTGAACCATTTTGTTTTGATGACAGGGGTCAGACTGAAGACTACCTGTTTGTTTTTTAGTACCATATCATTAAAAATAGTATTGGGGACAGAGACCGTTGCGTTTGGGGCAAATGCTGTGGGCTGAAGACAAAGTTTATTGCGTGTTCTTCCAGAAGTAAAGCATTACATTTTTACATTTATTACTGGGACCTTATTGGTGGGCTGAATCCTGTATAACATCATATGTTTGTGTAAAGCATTTGACACTGAGCCCAAAGCACAAATATAACGAGTCCTGAGAGGTCACAAGTATAGGCTGAACCCCCTTTTTTAATAATGAAATGAATTGTATGTCAAAAGAGAAAGTGTAATTGCATTTAAATGTTTAGTTATAAATATATAAATATATTATGTGGGGAAAACATTCAGCATTTTCAAAGAGCTGCAAAGTATTTTTTTTTTTTTGTTTTCTGTATGCTTGTCCTTATTTTTGGTTTCTAATTTTTCTTGGGTATTGCAGCCATTGGATTCCTCTTTTCTTAGTGTTATATTGAGCTGGAACATCAAACTACATTTTTTTTTTTATTGAGTTTTTGGAACTGTAACATTACACTACAGCAGGGGAGGCGTCGGCAGTGTAGTTCAGTGCAGTGCGCAGAGGTATTGTGTGTGTCGCACGCGGTGATCCACTGTGCTTCAGCACCGGACACTACTCCATGGTGCAGACACACATGGCACAGTCCAACGACATGTCACCTCTCAATATATATTTTTTTTGTTCTCGGGATAACCACAGTGGGGTTTGAACAATTATGGGTTCAGTGGTTGTCACCACCTCCTGTTTCTTTTTTTTTTTTTTTTGTAAACTTTTCATTCTTATTGTTATGGTCATTGCTCCTATTACTTTTGGGTTTATAATGAAAATGGCTGTTGTGCATTCCCCCATCTGGTCCCTTCCATTGTGTTGTGTTTCCCACTCTGTGTTCTCGCTGTTCTCTTTATTGTTTATCATGTTGAATGTACATATAAACAGTTTGTTTTTATAATCAGACCTGGATTGCGTGTTTCATTTTCCTCACTGGTACACCGCTGCTGGGATATTTTTTTTGTATGTCAGTGCTGTAGCAGCAGTAGCTTTTGCAGGAATAAGTTGTTACCATGGAAATGCCCGCTGTAGTTCCTCAGGAAGAGTTGAAGACCGTGTCTAATTAGTTCACTAGTTTCACCTGCATGGGTTAATCCTGCTATTGTCTGAATAGGTGAATAATAAGGTGAATTTATACCATGTCTAAAACATGGACATAGTAATTTGGTTACTCCTGCGAAAATGACTTATGTCCACAGTTAAGTCCTATAAAAGTTGAGTTCAGGTAAGGTAAACCCTCAGAATGTAATATTATTTCATGAAATATCTGTTCATCGGAGAGCAATATCCATACACCACTTTTGACTCGCATACGGTAATTTTCCACTCATTTTCAAATTGGAAAATTTCCCATTTTGTTTTCAGACTTTCTGATATTATCTGAAAAGGGAGTATCTGACAGTCACATCCAACTAAAATACGATCCGGTATTTCCGTTTCTTCGTCTAGTTACAGGCCTGTATATGTATTTGATGGTGTGGTATTCAGTTAGCTGTGTTTTGCTTCAATACCGCTGATAAGGGGAACAGGTGAACTTGGCAGTAAAATTGGTCTGCATAAGCTTCTGTAAAAGCTATAAATAAGGGATTCCCAGTCCTGTTCACCGCTATTACATACAGATATTTTGTATTCTGCTGACAACTAGCCCGCATAAAATTTACATCGACCTGTCATGATTAGTGCGCTAAATCCTCTCCAATTGACGTCTTCTGAATGGCAATGGACTACCTGTAATATCGCTAACTTCCTAACCCAGCAACACTTAAAGGGAGTCCATCAGATAATAGTTAAATAATAGCAAAATAAATAGTGAACAGCGCCCCTTTCCTCTACAATTAGTATACTTCGTAGAGCTAAAGGTAGTGTAAAACAAAAAAACAATTTATGGCCATCTATAATAGTTACTCACCATTCACAAGTGTTTTGAAATGGAGAAACGTACCACACACTACTGTCAAAAACGTTACGTCGACGTGACGAATTGTGTTCAAACCCAAGTGCTATCGTAAAAGCGTTATCGTTGAATGTCATATGGAAAATTATCACTTAAAAAGGAGTTATCGCTATTACGCAATATTACCTGAATATACCGACTCATAGACCCAAATCCATTTTATCTTCGATCTTTAATGAGTGTTCCCAAGATCAGAATATATAGATAAGCGATTAGTGGATGTTTTAAAGTTTTAGCGTACACGTGTAATACTACATCTATACGCAGGGTGGCAGTAGGATAAAACAGAAAATATTACACAGACATTCACCCAAGAGATCTTGCCAGCAGAATCTTAGTGATGGAATTCGGACTTAAAGTCCATGCGCACACTAGTCCTCTGGTCTTTAACCAGAATTCCACTTCAGTAATTGTTGTTATCAGGCCTTGATACCTAAGAGGAAAGGTTTTCATTGCAAAATGCTGGTCCCTTCTTTGTGAGTGTGTGGAGCCTGCCCTCAACCAAGCAATGGGTCATAGGGCACAGGGCTGGTGGAAGGAGCCACTGAACTCTGTGACATGAAAATGATCATCTTCATCACAGACAAACAGAAAAGAGAAGGTAGAGGAGCTAAAGAAAGAAACAGCATTGTCAGATTCCTCTCAGGAAGGTCACATTTCCCTCTCAAACTCCACACAGATGCTGATTCAGAAACCACTGCTGTGTCACTACAGGCTGTTGAGAGTACTCTGCTGCTCTTCAGACAGCGAACAGCATTAATGCAGACAATAGACATGTAACAGTGGATAATTTACATTATGAGATCATTGATAATGTGCAGCATGGTTGCACTTGTGTTTTAGGGGTGTGGAGACAACGGCTTTGAGCTTGTGCAGAAGGGCTTTGAGAGGCCTCCACAGAGCTGAGGTGAACAAGGTCAAGCCAGATTTTTTTTCATGCCTCCATCAGGATAATGAAAGTCCAGTCACCAGTCTGAAACCTGTGATTATGAGTCTGTTTTGCTCCGGAACTTGTGCTACTTACAACCCAGACACAGGTCTGCTGTAAGCAGAGATACGTCAACCTGCAGAGAAGGTTGGACATGAACCTTCATCACAGTGGTCCAGTCTCCAGCTTAGCTGAGGTAAAATCACAGCTGTTTTTACAGAACCCAGACCCTCAGTTTTTTTTTTTTTTTTTTTTGCAGGGCCAGACTACAGCAACTGTAGATATGACCATTATACAACACCAAAATGCATTCTTGTCTTAACATATGCTGATATATATTATTTTTTTAGTGCTATAAACATTATTCATTATATTGATTGAATTGTATTGATTGTTGTGTTCCATGGTCTGTTTATCTCATCACATTTACAATTGTGTTTTTAGACTGCCTTTTTCATTCATTTTTTTATGTCTTATCTAACATGTTTGCATATTTTTTCAGAGACCAAAATTTATGGCCAAAATGTTGTTCAAGAAATCATATTTAGAATGCCCAAGTGGAAGTGTATGGATGAATGTTCACAAATCGTATGTAAGTCATTTGCATTTGAAAAAAATATTATATTTAGCAGTGATTGTGTGAGTAGCTTATGAGCCTGTTTAACCCACATTAAGGTAAACAACTGTAGTTTGCGACCATTTTTAGCCTGATAAGTAGGTGAATGCTGCAAATCATTTTTGACATGTGTAAAGTATGTTGTCAGCCATGTTGGGCATGGCCTTGGACCATGGCCCTCTGGAGTAGAAGAGTAAAACTACAAATGGTGCATCATTGTGGAATATGCCAGTCAAGCATTGGTGTGAAAATATCCATAAGTACTGTTTTGTGACATAATGTGAATTGGCTGTTGTGGCCATAGACTAAGAGAAATAATGTGCATCTATGTGGAAGTCATTCACATCCATTTCAAATGAGGTGAACTAACTGCTCTGAAGAGACCAGTGTTTGTACTAACAGATTTATTAGTAAATACATTCAAATTGACATGTACAGTTTTTTTTGGAAAATAAATTTCTTTGTCAATACATAAATAAATATATTTATATCTGTGACACTATATTATGCAGTGCTGAGGGAGAGTGTAGATGCCAGAGGAAGACTGGAGAGGGAAAATGCTCCATCATTATTTTACTTTGTACTGCATTAACACTGGTGACATCAGCACATCTTACATCCTTTACAGATACAGACAGTTCAATTCTCTGTGCTCACATTTGAACATCACAGCATATAATGCATCAAGAGGATTTGAAGAATTTGACTGGAGAAGGACAAAGACAAGGGGGGAAATCCTCATTAAAAAAAAAATCACTGCAAGACCTTAATTTGTGCCATTTTAAATTCTTCAAATTTACATTAGTTTTATATGAATATTGGTTATGTGTGGGTATTCATTTTACAATTTGCATCATAATATTGCACAATTTAATAATTGGTAAGACAAATGTTTGTGCTCTTTGTCTCTTTAGAGGCTGCAAAAGATTGTATTGCAGACATTGTGAGCATAAGTGTGTGCATGTACCAAGTGAGGTGTAAAACCATTATGACAGTACAGTATATAGCTTTACTCTGATCTGTAGGCCACACTACAGGAGAAAGGGAAGGAGAGAGAGGGAAGGGGAGTTACACAATGCCATATTTCGCCAGGTCGCTGAGCTCCATGTCTCCAAATGCCTCCCAGGGGCACACAACAGTGATGTCTGAAAGAGAGATAGTAATGGTGTTATTCTGTGTATGAAAATGCTTGTTTTTAAATAAATATTCCACTGCTGTAAAAATATATCTGTCATGTTTACTTTCGCATTATGATAATAATGCTATTACTATGAGTCCCTTCAGGAGTCCCTTACCTGTGCCAAGACCCTCCATCCCGGGGATGTCATCACCAAATCTGAGAGAAACAGAGGGGAAAAGTTGCATCAACAAGGCAGCAGAGGAGGAGAACATGACAAGGTAAAGTTGATTAAAATGATTTATAAGGTAAATTAATGTACACTTATGTGATTTAAATATGTGTACTGTGCTTATTTGATTGTATCCGTGTTTCAGTTTTTTTCTGTGGAAGATTGTACAGTATGTCAGTGATTGATTTTGTTTAGTATTGTTAAGAGGGTGGATGTATACTTTGAGCATTAAATGTTTGTGTGTGTGTGTGTGTGTGTGTGTCACTCACCCCTTCTGGCCAGGCTTGGGGGCCTTGCTCTTGAAGGTGCGGGCGGCCCTCTGCTTGAACTTGGGGGGTCCCTTGCTGGGGCCAGCGCTTCCTGCGGGTCCTTCTGCGTTCATTTCTGCTGTTTACTGAGGAAGGAGGAGGAGGAGTCAACACCGCACATGCACAGTGCAGTCATATATTTATACATGCAGACAATGTTTTAATGCCTGACTGCAAAATAGTGAGGTGCGTTCATTTTTTAAAAGTCCCTCAATGTTTCCATTTTTCTTCCCCACTCTGTCACATTGCTCTATCCATTACCAGTCACCCAACGATGATTTGTTAGTGTTGTACATCTTCCACATTCATTCATTTGTCTGCCTGACTTCACCTCCTCCCCCATCTCTTAGTTGATCTGTCAACTCTTTATCTGCCTCCCTCTCCCTCTCACTCTCTGTTAATCCAAGTCAATTACCTGAAATTGTGCAAAAGAGTGAGGGATTATGTCATCCTATTTAAAGCCTCAGTACACTAAATACCCTATTTAAACCTCCGTAATAACCTGTGTACTGTTTATAACCATTATCTATTTATGGAAGCAGCCTAGACACAAGAACACACAGGCATAAATATAGCATGGCCAATCTGTGTTACCTAATTCAGCTAATTTAGAGAATTATCTGTCAGAGGGAATCTATTCTCTTAAGAGCTTATAACACAGCAGGCATTTAATTCTTTCTTTTTCTGTCTACCGTTGAAACCCATGGGTCAGGATTATAAGGTAAGGTAAACAGCAGCTCCACTTCATGGTTCATAGTGATGCATTAAATGATTAATCTCTGTATCCCTCTTCTCTATTGCCTCAACTATGCCATCTTTTCTACCATGACACTTTTCTCCCCTCTCAGAAATATCTTTTCCTGTCTTTCTTACACTTAGGAGATTTTACATTTTTGACACATTAGCCATTTATACCAACTGCAGAAATTCAGGTTAAGAACCTAGTTCACAGGCACAACAGCAGTGCCAGACCTGGGCATCAAACCCAGCCCCCTAACCACTACACTACACTGCTATGCCTCTTCATTTTCTTGGTTTTTGATCTCGATCCCCCAGCCCTTTTGCCTCACCTATCCTTCTTTCAGTCTCTCAGTTGCACATTCGAGTAGCACCAGAGTCGATGCTGCATAGGTAGCAACAAAACACTGAAGCATTCATATTTGTGTGAAACAAACCCTCCATAAATAAAACCCTCCAGACTAAAAACATTTTATAGCTTCATCCATCATCTGTTTCTGTTCAGCTCCTGCACCTCTGATTCTGGTTTTAGCTAGGTTTTAGGTTTTAAGCTAAAATTGTGCTTATCGCTCTTTAATCGGGTTCTCTTATCTATGTAGCAGTTTGAGACTTGTATGTGTGTATACACAGTTTTAAACTGTGTGCCTCAGGCATGGGAATAAACTTATTGTTACTTTTCTTCACTGCTCATTTCCACATTGAATTATTTCACTGTTCTCTGCGCTGGTATATTCCAGGCCTTTAAATATATACACCCCCATTCAGTTAAAATACGAGTTCTCTTCTTTACAAAACAGGCAGTCTTCTCAGCTTCACGTGTTTGGCTGTATTATGTGTCTGTACTATGAGTCAGACATGCAACTGGTAAAACACCCACTGTGCATGTAAAACCTCTCTCATTACTATTATAAACACAGTCAATCCAGTTTCCTCTTCCAGAGCTCAAGCCATGAGACAGAAATTGTAGTCCAATGCGAACAGCTCTCTCTGATCAAAAAGCAAGCACTAGAATGATTCTTTCAGGCAGAGCAGTGAGCTCTAGGCGAGGCCTCTCACAGTGCCAGGCAGAAGGCAGAATGAGCACCCAAGACAGGCCAAATGGCCAGCTCTTCTCATCAAACCGAAATTCCAACAGAAAAAAAATCACTTCTCTTACCTTTTTTGGGCTTCGAGTTTCGAGAACAAAAAGCTTCTCTCTCTTGAGAGTCGGCAAATGAAAGATGCAAAACAAAGACTGTATCTTTCTTCTTGCAGCCTTTCTTCAGCACATGCTTCTGTGTCTCTCACTGCCCTTTATATACCCTGGATCCCTAATCCATCAATGACACGCTGTCTATAGATGTCCACCCCCCCACTTCACCCTCATGCATGCAGCCTGGCCAGAGGGATCAAAAGATTGTGGGGAGAGGTGTATTTTAAGGTAGACTTATGGATGAGCCTGTGTGTGTTGTGCTGGGGATTTGTTAGGAACATGTGCTCTACAAAATGGGCTTTAGGACATGTGTGCGTCAGCAAATTGCTGTTTACTGTCGCTGATGGAAATAAAATATACTGTTGTACATTACACTTTTGTAAGGGATATATTTGTCTGATGTAAATGTGTTTTGGTGTAGTTTAGGGTGGCCATAGGGGCCTGTCGTGGAGCTCAGGCCTTTTTGAGCGTAAGTTTACATTTCAGCTTTTTTACATCTGTATGCATGCAGAAAATATAAACATTGGTTGTTTTTATAACTCAATTTCAGGATGAGTGACGGGGTCAGCTTCAGGGACAGGGTGTGTGAAAACATTAATGGAATCCATGATGAACATTACACATTTAAACATTCCTCTGATTATGCATTTTACACCACTTTATTTAATATGAAGAGCCAAGTGGTGATACATAGCTTAGCTCATATGTGCATTTCTGCAAGTGCTGACTAAGAAGTAAGAGAAGCAAAAATGAAGTGAAGTAAAACAAAGGTGAAGGAGTGAGAAAGCATAGCTCTGTGTGAAAGGCTAATGAGGTTAACTCGTTTTAGGGAGATCCGTAGACATATACCTGTGCGTGCTCTGGCCTTTCAGCTGTGAAATGGGATTATGCTTGTTAAAACAGATGGGATCATCAGTGATATTTTGTATTCTGGTTCTGGGACTAATAGGAAAACACCATGATAAATCTTGTCTAATTTAACATCATATAAAAATCTGGTTTTTTCAAACAAAGTATTTTACGTCAATCATGATATAATTGTGTTGAAGATCCCCTTCTCCAGGCCTCATATATTGGAAACCCAAGAGTTACTGTGGGGTCATCACCCTGGCAGTTCACTTACTGTTTCCTCTACATTACTCTAGGTAACTTATTTTATTTATGGAGAATGCTCTATCATTCCTGAACAATGAGTAACTACACCCTCTGTAACTAGTATGTGCTGTCAGTAAAATTTCCACTCAAAAACTCTAGTTCTATGTGTGATGCAGATTGCGTGCATGTTTACATTGTAGAGAATAGCTATGGATTTAGATTAGGTATGCAATTCCCTTCCATGTGTCATGCACCCCTCCTATATCCCATGAGAGGATTAGAAAGGCTTGCTGTCTATGTCTGACCCCATCCCATCTTTTGCTTTTGACCTGTAAACATCTCAGCATTGAGCACAACATGTGAATTATCCCACCAAGTTAGCAGTAAATAATGAACCAGCCTTAAGGCCTGGGTACAACCCAGCACCCAAATGATATGCATGTATCCCACAAAAAATGAGGATCTTTAGAGTCAGCGCAAGATCTGGTCTAGTACATCAAGGCACTTCAATTGTTCTTCATTGTTCGCCAGTCCGATCATATATAACTATATGACGCATGTGAATCACGATCTGTGCTGTACAAATGATCCACGATGTCAACAGGCCCTTGTGATTGGCTTACCCATGGAGGTTTCTCACTGCTAAGCCCGCTCGCAGAGATATATCCTACAGCACATGTACCAGTACACTGCCTTAAACCAAAGCACAGTCGTAAACCAAAGACTCATAATGTGGATTAAATGAAGGCAGCGAGAAACTCTTAAGTGTCCTACTAAGTTAATGTTTCAGGTTAATGTTGTATTAAGTTCATGCAGTTCCTAGAAATTAAACATCAAGTAGTTTTGAATACACTGATTAATTTAAATATCTGTATACTGAGTAATATACATAACTTAAAATACATTCTTTTATGCATTTTATAAACTATATTTTTTGAATCCTTGTTTTTTCAGTATGATTGTTGTATTATGTATGATTCTCTCTCTCACTATAGTGTTGATGTAAGATATATATTGTCTATATCTTTCAAAATATAGTTTAAAATGTTCATTTTTTACCTTAGAAGTGAAGTCTTTTTCTGATTTATTCATTAATATTTATATATGTCAATTTATTTTTTGTCAGCTTTCTGTTCATTCAAAAACATCAGCAAAATAACTTTTACATTTTTAAAGTAATGCTTTTAATAATCAAATGTTGTGGAGGTTCATAATCAGAAAATAAGTGGTGTAAATGAACTATGTTTCTCAGAAACGTGTACTGAACAGGTCTTTTATTAGGCGAAATTCGGAGAATCTGAGATGGTGCCAAGGCCAAGGTAAAGTTATCTTAAATGGGGTAGACATTGCATAAGAAGTGTCTAATTGTACAACCACAGCTCTCACCATAAACTACTTATAATTGGTGCTTCTTTAGCTTGAGCTTACAGCTGCCTCTATTTTAAACCTTGAGTCTCCCTGATAATAACCACAGCCTTAACACTCTTGTGTTGTGACTTAATCTGCCTTCAGCCGTCACATTTGCCACTGCCAGGACTGAAGTGAGCAGCTTGTTCTCTGCTACAGAGCCCAGAGAAGCACCTGCCTGCTGCACTGTACCTTAGGTCCTATTTGACATGGGGAATCAAACAGTAGGCAGTGAATAGATCTTGAACAGTCAATATGATACAGTAAGAATAATTAACTTGGCAGATGTGAACCATTTGTGAGAAATTTTACCAGGCCTTAACAATAACAACAAGAGAATGAGGCTTGACAGCAAAAATCATGGGACTACAGTTATCGTTCAATCACTAAATTGCTTTAATTTACTGAATGGGTTTAATCTTTGTAAGAAAACACAATGATTACTTAAAATCACTGGGCTGCAGGTAGAATATGGTAGCTCCACCCATTTTTGGTGCAATCTCAGTGTCCCATCACTAGCAAACACCCTTCACTAAGAAAAGTGCCTTTATATTTTTAAAGTGCATACTGTCTGTCAGGATCATAGTTTAATGTGCCATCAGAGGGTCGGCATCTCCTACTTCAGAATACCCCATGACTTTTCTCTTAATGCATTACTTTACTGTTAATGTTGTTCTAAAGCTGAGCACGCAATGCAAAAACTCCCCAGATCTAAAATTGTAAACATGGTAAAGAAAAACATGAAAAACAATTGTTAACTATATTATTCTGCTCTTATTCTGCTCTGGCTATTTGTGTCCAAAACCTTTTTTCCTCAGACTATGTTTTCTCCCAACATGCCACATTTTCTAATGCTAATGGATTTTTGAGTTTTTTATTTAATTTTTGCTTTTTGAATCAGAATTTGATATTGGTAAGGTGTAACTGGTCATGATACTTCCAGGTTCATACCATATTTGGCTAGTCCAAGTCAGAGAATGAATTGGACACTTACTTTTATGTGTGTCCATTAAAAGTATAGTCTCCCTCTGCAGAAAATGCATGACATGCAATTGCATAATACTTTGGACAGGTTTACAGGTACAGGTGTTTTGTGATTGTCTGATCTGCATGTCACTCAAGTTCAAGTGCTTTTGCTGAGTGTTCAATTAAGGCAGGCCTGATCAGCACCTGCTGACTTGGGCATCAGGTCAGATTGGCAGGTGACCAGTCCCTCACTGGGCTCTCTTGGGCAGGAGTGCACATGGGTTTGTGCTAAAAGTGATGTAGTTGTCACCGAGGAGGTGAGTATAATGTCTGAGGAGCAGGGCACACTGATACTCCAAAACCCCTGTATAATGGAGTTATTAACGCTACCAGGTGGACGCGCTTTGCATCCCCATTAGTTTAGGTTATTATATTCCATATACATGCAGATATGCCTAACTATAAGACAAGCTACAGTTTGTCTTTCACATAGCAAATGACTGTCCATATGTATAGAGCTGTCCTGTTCCGTCAGTATCCTCCTTCAGTTTAGTCGTGTGCAGACGAGCATCTGGACCACATATCTGGATTCCCTGTGCAGCTCTGCAGCTGAGCTGCGCAGACATTCACTCAGTGGAGTGATTCTGGATCAGCCAGAGATTCAGAGGGAGGATCTCCCACATTAATCTCTCTTTCATGGGGTTTACCCTGTTTATTTAATCCGCCCTGCATGGTGACGCAGTGGCTAACCATGCATCACCTGTGGAAATCCTGGCCACCGTTGACACTGGAGTTTCCAGAATTCATTTGTGGACCATGTGATGCAACATTTAGTTCGTAATTAATGCTTTTGGTTGGGCCAGGCAGGCTGTCCCCTGGCCTGATTTGAATTGCAATTAATTGAAATAGTGGCTTTCAGAGCCTAAATGTCTCAAATAAAAGCAGAAGACGTAAGAAAGTCATAAGCATGCAATGCTTGCACATGTGATCTCATAGGGAACGCTGGCTGTCAGTTTGGCACCACGAGCGGTGGTGCCAGGAGGTTTCAGTGCCCTGGACAGGTGCCCAGCTCATTTCTGTCAGTGCACCTGCAGCACGTTTCACCCAATTACCCAACTGCTGGCGGCTTCACAGACAGCTCAGAACCTATGCGAGTGCACCCCTGAGCCGATGACAGAAATCCGGAGGGACACAGCCGATGACTGCATCTCTCTCTCTCCCCTAATTGTCTCCATGCTTACCTGATTTATGTGAAGGTCCTGTCAGTACTGGTGGCCCCTCAGGACTATGACCTCAGAGCTAACCCATGTTACATTTTATTCACTGAATATTACTGAAAAAAAAAACATCAGGATTGTGGTTTGTAACAGAGAACAGGAGACTTTGTGAAACTGTTCTCAGAGACCAAGATATTTCAACAGAAGCTGGAGCACCCAGCAGCACAGCCTCTTGCATTTAGCCAGTCTCCGTTGGAATATCTCAGTGCCCAGGTGAAATGTATGGCCATGCTGAGTATTGGTAATCACAGAGAGCATATGCTCCAAAAATGTCACCTAGAGTCACTGTTGCCTTGCTGTCATGACAATTTCCACTTGTCTTTTGCGAAGTTTTGCATCATGTTGACCCCAGAGATTCACACACGATCCAATCTCACATCCCGTGGTGCCATCAGAGTAGGCACAAAGGTGCTACCTCATACAGTTGTCCATTTCTCTCGCTTGCTGTGATACTTTCTCAAAACCTCAAAATATTCAAAGCCCGTCCCCACATTCACTGTTTTCCCTTTTAGTGCTGACCATTCCGCTTTAACACATTCCATATGAAATGTATTGCTAATGACATGGAGGAATAATCACATACTTCATTAATTGGTGTAGGGTCCACTATTTTACTTTGATCCCCATCCCAAAATAAAGGAAAATGAATGTTGTTGGCAAAGGGAAATAAAGATAGATGTGCCCTTCTTTGCAGTTCTGAAATCTGAAAATGAATCTGTTCTGCAATTTAAAGAGAAAAAGACTAAAATGCAGAGTAATCTAAAAGAGAAGCAAACAGGTGCTTTGTTTGTGAAGAAATGTGAGTTCAATTAAGAGAGTGATAGCATTTCAGGTGGGAGTGCACTCCAGATGAGAGGTTTACATACAGTAAACATTTTACCTCTAGAGGCTTCTCTGTGTTTGTATGTATGAATTTATCAGGGAGTGTCTGTGCTGCAATTAATGTTTGAATCACATATGCAGCTGTCCTCCCAGTGGTGTGGATTGGCTGTAAATGAACAGCACTTTTTATGAGACATGTAAGTTATAAGGGCTCTGGGGAAATAATAACTATGCATAATATAATGGGTCTAGTGAATCCCTTTATGCTCCAAGAATATTGTGCAATTAGGCAAGTTTATATAATAACTCATAACTGAAGTAGCACAAAACAGTATTGTAATGTTTCAGGAAGGCTGAGTAATGTTGTGAATTGAAAGTTTTTGAGGCAACATTTTTTCAACCAACCCCTGAGTGCACATTTCAGCCACTTTGCAGGTAGTCCCCAAATCACTCCTAGAGTGTTCTAAGACACCTGACTTAACGCTGACGCCATCCACAGGAATTAACTCAGAGCAGAAAAAGAACACAGGTGAACCAGGAACACTGACGTATGTCCTACTTCCAATAGCTTATTGGGCAGAGATGGAGGTCCAGCAGTGCTTTGAAGACTATTGTCAGCCAGCAGACAGCAATACATCGTTTTTTCTCCATAACATGTGACGTACTTCAGTGGAGAACATCAATCCAAATGGATTTAATTTTTTTTTTAAAAAGCAATGCATTGAAAATTCTCTATACATGCCTTTTTTGTATTCAACAGTAATATTGTAAAACAATATAATAGGATAATACATAAAAACATGAGTCCGTCCTCCCCAAACTCCACCTCCAAAGATGTTTGATTGTTGAAATATTGTTGAATTTGAGGGCAGTACGTGTGATCTGTAGCTCTGTGGGTTTGACAGGGGATCAGGGTGGAGGCAGTAAAGCAGAAGCTGCAGCAGAATGGCAGCAGAGCATGCTGAAAGCAGGTGATCAGGGTGGAGGCAGTACAGCAGAAGCTGCAGCAGAATGGCTGCAGAGCGTGCTGAAAGCAGGTGATCAGGGTGGAGGCAGTACAGCAGAAGCTGCAGCAGAATGGCTGCAGAGCGTGCTGAAAGCAGGTGATCAGGGTGGGGGCAGTACAGCAGAAGCTGCAGCAGAATGGCTGCAGAGCGTGCTGAAAGCAGGTGATCAGGGTGGAGGCGGTAAAGCAGAAACTGCAGCAGAATGGCAGCAGAGCGTGCTGAAAGCAGGTGATCAGGGGTCTCCTGGTTCAGAGTGACCAGCTCAGCTGGGATGGAGGAGATTAAAAGGGATCCCTCTTTAAACCACCCATAGCTGTTTGCCATGCCTTTTTCCTAGTGAAAGGCATTAGCATTAGATTAGCATTCAAATGTGACTCAAAAAGCTATGGCTTGCGTGTTTATGCTGTGATCCTGTTGGGAAACCTGACCTCTTTTAAGTGTATTTGTTATTCTACACGTACCTGTCTGAGTAGCTTTACACGCCCCACAATTTATTTCAATCAGGCAGATATGCAAAGAGATCCACGGGTTACATGCCGTTTTATGAGGACTGTACTTCAACTGTTTTTCTTTCAGGCTTATATTCAAATACTAACTTATTCCAGATAAATTTTAAATAAATTCCCATCCCACACTCAATTTACATACACATGTAAAGCAGTAACTGTGTGGAAAGCTGATGATAGCTGTTCAGAGATCAGCCCCTGGTGCTTTGTGCTGCTTTAAGTTCACTTTGAACTTTAGATATGACGAGGAGAAAACTATGGAATCAGTCTATTTGTATTCAGAGGACAGTGTGGTTCCTTGAACTGGTGTATGCTGCAGGAAAATGCAGGTAGAAATTAAAATACCTAACATTTATAACAAAGCAAATACTGTTACATGTTATTTGCTGTGTAAGTAATGTGTAACATTAAATATTATATGTTACACATTAAATATATGCTTAGCAAGTTTTAATTTTTAAGCTCTCATAAATGTGAGAATAAGAGAGCTTAACAATTAAAAATTGCTGAATGTTGGGTTGATTGGATTCTGTCATCATTATGCAAAATGATAAACACTGCAATTACATTAATTACCTTTGCAAATTATAGTGATATGGGAAAAATCATAGATATTTATTTTAAATAGCAAAAATGTTAATAAGTACTCAACATTTGTATGACAGATGGTATTTTATACATGTAGGTACTGCAAATATGCTACATTTGACCCTGGTATGGGAGAAACATAAAAAGTTGAAAAAAGCATCATAGCTGAGGTCATGTTGGACCTGGCTGGGTTGGCTCAGGTAATGGGTCATAACAGGAGTCTGCTCATATTTACACATGTAACAGCCATGGCTAAATGTGTCAGATGTAAAATGACGGTGTGAATGCCAACACAAGTTACTGACATGTGTGAAACATGTTTGCCAGCCATCTTGGATGTGATCTCGGGTAAAATCAGGCAACAGTGTTAAAAGTTAGTCTCAGAGGAAAAACAGGAAAACAGAAAAAAAAAATAACAGGAGACAAGACCAAAACATGGTTTTCAACAAATTTCCATTGTTTCCACTGCAAATTAGCCTTTATCCAATCATTTAATTGTATTTTTCAATATTATATTGACCATACTGTTACACAGACTCAGATTTGAAACACAGATCTCAAATTTACCATTAATTTCTGTGAAGTTGGCAAATTTTGGAATGAAGATCCAAAAGGTTATTTCTGTATAATTGTTATGGGTCAAACCACAAAAAGAACTTGTTTTGGAGCTTTACCAATGCATGAAAAAACCTGGAACCGCACTGCCTCTGAAAAAAGAACCAAGTGAAGAAATACCATGAAAAGAAACGAGAGGAACCGAAGGGTGAGAGTAAAAAAATATATAGACATATTCAGCTGGTGAAAAACAGAACATACACTTAGGGGGATAAATGAGTCGCCATTCCTGTGGCAGGGAAGATTTGTGTCAATGGTGCATTTCTAGCCACAAATCAGTAGGACAGTTTAGTGTGGCATTCAGCTGAATTCCCCCGTTACCAGAAGGGGAAACTCCACAGCAGACCCTTACCATTTCAGCACTCTGATACATAGTGTTTACTCATTGTGTGGCATTGTAGTAATGTCCTCTCACTGTTTTGTCTGGGGTTTGTACAGTGCTACTCTCTGTAAATGTTCGACTCTTTCTGTTTCCCTGAAGTGCAGAAAATAAATATACAGGAAAGTGGCCCTTATTTGCATTTCTTCATTTCTGAGGCAACATATTATTTTACAGCTCAACTTTCATGTAGTTCTACATTTTAAGTCTAGCTGTGACTTAGAAACTAACACACCTGCTGATCTGAATAAATGATTAACCAAAAAACACCTGTGGTATGTTTTCTCTGACATTAAAATCACTGAGAATAGGATTGCATTATAGGTATCTGGATAGGTATCTGTGATCTGACACAGTGACACGTACCCCAGTTTGCTCTCACCTTACCTTATCAATAACACCTGCTGAAGTTCCCACACAGTCACCAATCAGAACTGAAAGAGAATGGTCAAATGAAGGACAGAGAGACAGAAACACTGACAGACAGACACAGAGAGCTGGTGCAACATTTCTCTACATAAAGAAATAAAACACAATTACATTTACCATTCTGGTGGGCTCTCTGGAAATCTGTCTCTGTTCGATCGTTAAAGCTAAGATGTTTTGCATTTTATTTCTGTCTTTATTCACTGCCTCAGCGATAGCCGAAGAAAAAGGTAAGGCAAATAAAGTATTTCTATTTTTTTAAATAAAGTTTAAAGTATGACACCCTTTAGAGTTTTGAACGGTGTAGTTGTAATTCTGAACTTTCGGTGGCTCCCCTGTGTGTTTAAAGATTGCAGGCTTTGAATGAGTCATTGTTGATGAACCCTGAATTCCAGCATGTTACCCCAGTTGCTTTGAAATGGTAAATGTCCACCGGGTTACATTTAACTGTAAGCCGTAACTTTCCCAGGATAAAGATATTGGCTAAGGAAATATATAATAAAGATGGCTTTTGGTTTTCTGTTATGACAATATCTGTATGCCTGTTTTCCGAATTCAAATCTATATTTGTACTCCCTCTGTACTCTGCTGTTTATTTGTCGAAGTTCCGAGTTTCTCCCTGGCCATGAGGACAGTAGTGAAATGGCTAGTTACTCTGCCTGTGTGGGTGAATTGTGTCATACCTCATCTCTGTGCAGCGTGTCATATATTATAATGTTCCTTCCAGTCCGTCAGGCAGAACATCAAAGGGGGTATTTAATAAGAGGTGTTAGAAGCCACTGTGCATTTTCTGAAATTCTCTTGGCACTCTTCACAGGATAATGGGGTATTATATTGATTCATGTAATTGTGTTATTTTACTGTCATATTTAAGCTATAACTTTCACTGAAAGCCACATGCTACTAACAGGTACTATTGAGGCCTGGCTGAAGTCTAAATAGGTGGCTTGATGCAGGGGTTTCTGGGGCTGGCATGATCACTTGTCACACATTTTTATCAAAATGAACATAAATATGGGAAATTTCACAACCACCTTTGAAAACAGCATGCATCTGCAAGTTTTTTAAAAAATGCATTTGGACTATTTGACTGATATTGTTATTTTGATATTCAGATGATTACATAATAACATTTCTTACCCTCTCGAATAAACCACTGTTCACATATTGTGTAGGCATCCAGGCATAACTTTTATTTTGACAGTGTGAGTTTGTGCACAAGTTACTGTGTGTTCCTGTGCAGCTGCTCATTAAGTGTTGAGGGCTAACAGGGTACCAGTGCAGTCAAGTTGCCCTGGAAACAATTACTGCTGTAGCCATGTGCCAGAAAAAAACTGTCTTCCTCCTGATGCAATGTTTGCACCTGATTTTCTGACATCCTTAACAAGGCTCATGGTCATGCCTTTTGTATAATCACCACAGGTTTTGTTACATCTCGTTAGTTCTGATCAGGTCATGATCTTGCAGCCTCCCTGTCAGATTGCCTACCACTGCATATAAGGCCTAAATACAGCTTTATATGATAGTTACTACATGCAAATACTACTGCAGGTGTATAACAAACATTCTCACATGCTCTTAAAAGCTCTTTCATGATTCAGATGCTTCAGTACCACTCCAGGAAATTCAAGTTGGACAGTGCAATAAATACACTGCAAGGAATGCACAAGGAATACACTATTAATGACGCCTCTTTCTCTCTCTGTAGACGGCTCCCTCCCCAGGCTTGCTGATGTCACTGCAGCTCAGTCCTTCATTGATGCCGCTGAAGTGGTTGTGATTGGGTTCTTCCAGGTCAAGGAAAATGAAAGCTTTAGGGGAAGAGAGGGGTATGGGGTGGAGGGGAAAAAAGGAACCTGTGAGGACCAACTAATAGAATCACAGACAGGGATTGGCCATGTCAGACTGGCACAGAGAAATGGAGAAAAACACAGGAAGCGGGCAATGTTTAGAGGCAGAAAAATACAAAGAGAAGGAGATTCTCTGCAGTCTCATATAGTGTATTTATAGTCACAGCAGTAATGATGCTGTCTGATTTTTCTTGATCTTTCATAAACCGCAGTTTTGGCACAGTAAGCGTCTGTCGCCTTGGTTGCAGGAGAGTGGGCATGCATCCCAGAATGCCAAGCCCTTCGGCCCAGCTTCCTGCGCGGGGGTTGAGTGGCGGGCGGACAGGAAATGGGGGTGCATCTGAGTAATTGCGGGACTGGCATGATCCTCTGGTCTGCGCAAACCGCAGTACACAAGGGAGGGAAGCAGAGAGCATGGAAGGGAGGGAATAGGGAAGGAAACACAGGAGAAAGGGTGCGTGGGGAATGCATGGGACAGAGCACAGATTCAGGAGTTACACGGGGGTATGGTCAGCACCACAGTGGATTCATAAACAGAGTGTGTGTGTGTAAATGCGATGTCCTGCTTTGTCCCCTCTCTCCCCCTCAGAGTGAGGACAGCGATGGCTATAAGGAGTTTGTGGCTTCCGCTGCAGAGGTGAGCCCACTGCCAGTGGCCCTGTGCTCTGAGAAGGAGGTGTGGGCTACATACAGCGTAACCTCTGACACCATCTCCGTCTTCCGCAAGGTAGACCTGTCTCCCCTCCTGCTCACTGAGGAAAATGTCCGTCTCCTTTGTTTCATGTACATATACATGTGGGAAATATGGTATGAGCAGAATGTTGTCAGTCATGCCATGGTATTGTGATATTACTGACCTGTTTGAGTGCCCTCAACATCTGGACCCAAAGAGCACATGTTTACTGTGTGTGTATGTGTGTGTCTGTGTGTGTGTATGTGCGTGCGTGCATGTGTGTTTGTATGTGTTTCTAACAGGCAGATCAGCACCAGGAGAACCTTAAGCTGTCAGATGCCAAGAAAGTGGACAGTGAAGGACTGACACGCTTCTTTCGCATTAACGAGCTTCGCTACATCACTGAATACAATGCAGTGGTACTGTATCTTCATACTCACCCATTACTCAGTCATTACTCCATCACCTGGTATAGTCCTGTGGTATTGGAGCTACAGACTCATATATTATGATATTACTGAGAACAATCTTATAATCATACATGCATATTGGCTCAACCTACCCATTAGATACCCATGGGTGGGAAAACCTGAAACCCTCTATATGTCCTGATGGCTTTTATCTATCATTTCATTTTTCTCTTGTCTCCCTTGAAAGACGGCAGTGGGTCTGTTTAACTCTGAAGTGAAGACACACCTCCTGCTCTTCGTCAACAGGGGGAACAATGATTTCACTGCGCTAAAAACCAAGCTGGGGGCTCTTGCCCCAGAATACACTGGCAAGGTCAGTAATGGTGTTAACTGGGCCTTTGACAGGATTAGGCTGAACCTCTCTTCACTGTGGTGTACTGATCTGAGCCAGGAATCCCCCCCACCCCTGCGTGCAGCCTACTAGACTATTCCCAGCTTAATTCATCTGCCTTTAATTCTCTTGTATAATACTGTATTAGACTGGGCTGGGTTTTATTGGATTTTTTTGGAACTATATTGGATTACTCTTAGCTCCAGCTTCAGTCAAGTGTAACTGTATGGTACTGTTCTATGAAAAAGATTGTAACTGTTCATTGTTACATTAGTGGCATTCTGAATTTTACCTGTGAATTACGAACAAACATACAAACACACTCACAAACACACACAGAAACACGCACACTTTGCTGTCACTTGGATACTCATGGATGCTTTCTATTGCAGTTCTTGTTCGTACTGGTTAATGGTGCTTTGCAATCGAATGCTCGCTCCATGGGATATTTCGGACTGAAGTCACACGACCTCCCAAGGGTGGGTATCTATGATGGTGACGCGGACAGGAAGTGGCTGATGCCCCCTGGGAAAATCTCCACTGAACGCGTGAGGGAGTTTTGTGACTCCTTCCTCAAAGGAACACTACAGGTGACAACTGATAAAAGCTTATCAACACGGGCTGTTATTCAGTGATGAAGTTAGATATCTGAAAGTGCACTGATATTAGCATTGACCTCTATACTGAATTTACACTTTTTCCCCCACGCTCCATTTTTCAAATCATATTTTTAGGATCAAAAACAAGTCAGCTCATAGCTTCCCAAATCAGGCCAAGCTGACCTCTCTAACGCTCTCCCATTCTTTCTCATTTCACTGTCTTGCTTTCTCTCTTTCCTACTCTCAGTCTCTTTCGTCCATTCCTTGTTGATCTCTGTTCATCTCTGATTATCTTTGCCTTTATTACATAATTGGCCATATAATGAGCTGAGATTTATTGGTCAAGATTAGAGATTAGTTGTTTGCCCTGATCTGCACTTAACATAAAATCAAGGAGGTGGATTTACACATTCAACAGGGTAAAAATGTGATAATATGACACATTATTTTCTATCCTGCTCATATTTTCCCAAGTGTACTGAAAGTGCTTTGATCTATGCCAAGAAAGATGGGCCCCTGTTCCCTTATTGTGAAATGCTGTACACTGTGACTGATTGCTACTTAAATTACTTTCATTTAAAATGGAAATCGGGAAAAAAAAAAACGATTTAATTTTCCTGGTGTTGTTTTCTGCTCTTTCCCCTTAAATGACCCTTGCCTTAATTACCCTCTAACACACTCATCTCAAATGCACTCCAAGCTTTTCTTCTCTCAGTGTCCAGGCAGCTCTTCTGTAATCTTTTGTTTAAAGGATTTTGACAGCTTGGCCCACAGTTAATGTTTGTTCAGAGGTTTCTGTACAATTGATTGAAGTACTCTCCAAAACTGGAATTATGTAAAACCTTAAACATTTCTGGTGTTCTAAGATTATTATATTCATTATCAATCAACATAGCATACCAAAATATTTACGTAATATCCTAACCATTGTGCACAGTTTCTTCTTATTCAATAAAAATATAGCTACATAAAATGGGTGAATTTATCATGCTGAAGCCTAAGTACTGAACACTGAATATTGTGGTTCAAATATGGTTTACTTTTTTTTAGGAACAGGAGGAGGACACAAAACAGGATTCTAAAATTGAGCTGTAAAAAGACCAATAAAAATGTGCAATGTGAACTGAACAACCATGTTTATCTTGTTTAATATTTTCTTCATGTGTGAGTGACAATGTTTGTGTTTGGAACGTTTGGGTCTGTTCTCTCTGACCACATGTTACTGGCCAGCCACTGTGTAGTTAGAGCATTGTGTTAGTGGTTGCACTTATCTGATTACGTTGACCACAAAAACCTAACACTATAGAGAGAGAGAAAGACAGAGGGTAAGAGGTTGCTGACAGAGGAGAGGGAAAGCATCAAACAGCAAGTGCAATTTAAGCAATAGTTCAAAAGCAAAACTGAGGGGAAAGTAACGCAAGGTGAAAACGTGTAGGAGAAACAACAAAGTGGCCTGAGGGAAAAATCTGAAAGGCCAGCTAGAGACAGGAGGAGATGAAGGAGTGAAGAAAAAGTGAAGAATGTGAGACATAAATGGAACAGACAAAAAAGAAGCAAACAATAAAACTGCCAAATGCCGACAAGCTACAGATATAGTGTAAATATTTTTTGACAAAAAAAAAAAGAATTGTTGCAAAGAAAGACACAACAGCTTAAGATTGTTTTTAAATTTATAAAATGAATGGATATATGAAGCCAAGACAAATTAGGATAATTAGTAGGGTTTGTTAGCCAAAAAGAAACATGCTTTGAACAGCACAACTGCTGGCATTCAGCAGCTTGAGACTGAGAGTGGGTACAGAGAAGGGCATTTATTTATAGACCGACAGAATGTAGCGTGTCAGTGTGTGTGTTTGTGGGCATGTATTGCAATCAATGTGGGGAGAACATTGGAGAAATGGACCCACAAAAGATAGTAAATTCTGAGAAAATGGCAACGTTAGGTAGTTAAAGCCACTTATCTTACTCTAAACTAAAACACTGAAGTGAAGCCATTTTCAGAAAACAAGAATAGAAGGGGAGTAAAAGATAAAAAAACAGCCTGAGTATATAGGGGCATGTGTGTGCATGCAGGCATGCATGTGTGTGTGTGTGTGTGTGTGCGTGCATGTGTGTGTGTGTATGGTTTTGTTTCTGTCTGTGTGCATGCATGCATGCATGCATGTGTGTGTGTGTGTGTGTGTGCGCGCATGTGTGTGTGTATGGTTTTGTTTCTGTCTGTGTGCATGCATGCATGTGTTTGTCTGTATGCATGTGTAAAGGAGAGGGAGAGAGAGGGTCCTCCTTTATACGTAAATTTTGAACCTAGGAGCACTTTCAAAACATTTATTGCCCAGCATGCCTCTGTATGTTTTAGCATTGTACAGTGTGTCGTCACACATGTTGAAAGCCATGTACATGCACACACACACACACACACACACACACACACACACACACATGCATGCATGCATACATACATACACCACTCAATATAATATCATGTCACTTTAAAGACTAAGATTCAAATGTGTCAGATTAGTATGTTCAAATAGATATGATTGTAGAGGAATGAATTTGTTGAAGATTTTAAAGGATCTGAGCATAAGCATGGAAGAGAAAATGTAGTAAAGTGAGTAATAATGGCATCACTGACATCTTCATTCAGCCAATAAATAAAATATAATGAAGTATGACTTCATGATAGAAGATTTATGACTGAGAGGAACTGGGAGAGAAAACGCTGTCTTATGTAAGTTCTTAGACTACATTTCCTGAAGCAGCAGTGTAGGAGTTTGTTGTATAAATCTGCTCCCGAACCAAAAGAAGAAGAAAAAACACAGAATATGTAGATGCCTATGGCAGGGGGAAAGGAAATGTGGGAAGAAAGGAATGAAGGAGGGAGTACAGGGGGAGAACTGGGCTCTGTTATAAACATTACACTCTAAAAAAAACACCATGTAAAAGCTTCCCCTCAGGCACATCCATACTCTTACATACAAGCACACAAACACATGCAGGACAAGGCCTGAGTGCTGACACAGTGAGCTCACACCTGCACATTTTCAAACATATGGGCCAATGAGCAAATTAAACATGCACCCAATAAACATGTTGTACATTTAAAATGCACAATGCCAGTGCCACCTCAAAAGAGTGTATGTGTCTTTTGCGCTGCATTCTGTCTTGCTTTGTGTCTTTAAGCAAGCACGGCTCACACAGCCAAGCAGGGGCTCCCATGCTCGGCAGGGCCTTGGTGCGATGCCTTTGTATGCTGTCTGTGAGTGTCTGAGGGCCAGACTGGTACAGCCCTTTATTTGCTTGTGACACAAGCCCCCATCATGCTCTCACAGATCTGGCCCGTCCGCTATTTCTCACATCTCCTCTTATTGCAGTTAGCTGTGTCTGCCTGTTCTCAAACGTCTGGAGCTGCCTCCAGCTGGCTGTGCTCAAGGCTACGGCCTCCAAACTGCTGTTTATACTGCAAGTTCTCTGTCCGCTTTGCTTTCTTCACAGATGCTGCCTTTCACATGATCTGTGTGCACTTTTACTTCCCAAAACGTTTTACATTAAACACCCTATAATACACATCTGATATAATTAATGGAAGATGTGTTAAATTCTGTGACTTCATGCTGCTTGGGTGCCGCGAACACCAGGCCCTATGAATGATAAAGGGTTAAATTCCTGAAAATGGACATCATGGCACTTTCAACGTTTCCAACAAAAAGCCTTATGAAAGGGTTCCATTCCCACTGTGCTGTGTGTTTATATCACTGCAAGGGGAGATAGTATGGAGAGCAGGGATGGAAAAAGAAGAACTACAGATACTCCAACACGGACATACACAATCTCAGTCTCATACACAAACACACAGTCTTTCACTCTCCCTTGAAACATTATAAATCAAATAGCCCATCACAGCACTGCAGTGAGGTAACTTTATGCCACAACAGATTAGGTCAACAGTTAAGCTACAAGAAAAATAACAAAAACAAAGTCACCATGCCATCCACTCTCGGTCTTTCCTGTTTATGTTTATGTCAGGAAAGGGATATTTAGTTAATGTCTCTATTGACTATTAGAGACTCATCAACAGTGGGACCAAAAATTGATACTATTTTTACCTGTTTTCCTACGACTGACTGACTGAACCTTCTTTGACATAACCTTCTTTCATCTCATTGGTTCTGCTCTGAGGCTTTCAGTACCTGTCTGTACGTAGGTTCAGACAGGTACAGCTACGCTTCCTCAATGTAATGAAAGATGTCCGTCAGCTTTTGATTGATGAACATTTTTCCAGAATATTCCATTCAGAATTATTAACAAATTAATAATTATAAGTTATGAGGGAACTATGTAAATATGATGGAACAATATAAATAAGCAAAACTAAAAATACAATTAACCTGACAGTATTTGACAACTGTATGACAGCACCACAATAAATATCATGAAAATTGGTGGGAAATGCGCATTAATTGATTATTAAAGTGAACACAGACTCAAAGTGGTTCACAGGCTTTTGGCAACAGGTGTATGATAATAAACCCTCACCATATGAGAGATGAAATATATACAGAACGTTACATACAGAAACTGTTCTAGAGCAGGAGAGTAAGGCATTAAAGCATCAAGTGTCTTTGGATAAGGACAGGAGAACACAACACTCTTTGTTAGGACAAGAACTACTTCCATGGGAGATCCCCTGGATTAGATTATACTGGAAAATAACAATCATGAAGGTGGGTATGTTTTCCTCCAGTCTTTTGCAATACACAGATTAATGTTGATTACTTTAACGTTCTCCCTACGGGGGACTTTGATGTTATTACCGGCCTGAATCCTGTCACTCTGTGGCGGGTGCCTGTTTTTGCACAAGTGGGTGAGTGTTTACAGAAACAGCAACGACAGAGAGGAGAAAGTGAGCTAATACTTTGGCCTGATGGGCAAATAGAGGATGGGAGGGGAGAGAAAGAAAGAAATAGTGAGAGATGAGTGTGCAGGGGGACAGAATGGAAAGGTATAAAAGCTTGGAAACAGGGTATAAACAGTCTTCTTAGCCAGAAACAGGGAGAGAACAGAGAAGCTAATCAGTAAGAACCCACAGACTCCATCAGCGCTTAAGGGTAAGTACACTACTAAAGGGACTATTAAAGATGAATTGTATCTAATAAGAAATAATTCATGACCTGATTTATGAAACATGAATATAATTTTGTGTGTACTGCAAATATAAAATATAAAATCATATTTTATAAAATATTCATTTTATATATTTTGCAAATCACAGATGAAACAGAATAACAGATGGTAATATTATTACATACAATTGGTTTTATGTGTCTTTTGAAAAACAGACAGATGGCAGACTTATAATACTCTACAAATGAATGCCTACTGAATGCACTAATCAATGCTATACAGTATGTGTATAAAAGTAAAGGTTTATAATATGTTAATAATGTTTAATAAATTATTTATTAGTGAAACTTAAAAGAGATAGAAACGAAGTGCATATTTCATTTTGTTGTTTATGTATGAAAATATTGCCTGTGTTCGTTACTTTCTTAATGCTAACTAACAACAGCTAACAGTTACATCTCGGCCCAGATTGAAGTGGAGAGCATTCTATTAAAAGGGGTGTGTGTCTGTCTGTCTGTCTGTCCCAGCTGTTAGACATGTGTACAGCTGCAGACAGTAGCATCAGCACCTCTCCCTGGCTCTCAGGTCCTACCTGAAACCTGAGAGGCTCCAGGTCAGGGTGATGTAATGCCAGTGGCAATGGGGAGAAAAAGGTTCTACAGGAGCAGTCTACGGGAACGGGCCCAGGGTTCCGTCCAAAGGCTACAAACAGAGCTGTCCTTATGGCATGCGCCCTGACCGAGGGAAACACCTGCAGTTTTGGGATCCTGTGGGGGTCTCGTGTTTGATTCTAAGCATCTGGCTGGGACTGTTTTCACAGGTGTCAGACACCTGCCGGAGATTCACAGAGCCTCTTTCTGTCTTTCTCCTTCAGTGTTTTCACTTAATTTATTACAGAGGGCGTCTCTCTCTCCATCTGTGATATGCTTTCCTTCCCTCACTCCCATCATGCTCCAGGAATTTGGTTTTGCTTCAAAAGGTATGCTAGGCGCACAGCAGGGTGCTGGTGTTAAACGCTGGGGTTACAGGTGGAACATTCACTCAGTTCACAGACAGGAGACTGAGACAGTAGTGTGCTTACACTCAGGCTGCACACAGAACCACTTCATATGAGTTATTGTTGTGGGCTTTATCAGTGATAATTGGTTTTGAGATATATAAAATTTAAATTCCGGAATCTCCAAGTATTTGTGTGAGCCACCTGTTGTCTTATCCACCTGTTGTTTGGTTTCAGTTTTCTTTGCTTCCTTTCGAGAGAGGAAATCTCTTCTCTGTATTCATGAAGTGTTTCCCATGAGTGAGTGATTATTACTGAAACACTGATGGTTTCAGGTCATAATCTATAAGATAAAAAGTAGCTCTCTCTCTCTCTCTCTCACTCTCTTTTTTTCTCTCTCTCTCTCCAGTGTTCACAGGAAGGATGAAGTTTACTCTGCAGTGTTTGGTGCTGAGTGTTACTCTGGTCCTCTGTTTCTGCTATGGTATACTCTACTCTATCATACTCTACAG
Organism: Albula goreensis; assembly: GCA_022829145.1. NCBI lineage: Eukaryota > Metazoa > Chordata > Actinopteri > Albuliformes > Albulidae > Albula > Albula goreensis. The sequence goes on from CM040759.1 coordinate 9,892,934, forward strand.
TATCATACTTCACTCCAGCTGGCAATACTCCTGTGGCTCTTATTTAATGGAAAATAATGTAATAATTCTGTGGATCGATTCAATTTAGAATAATAAAAAAAACCCAGAGCCCAGTGTAGGACAGGAGCAGTATTAATTTTGCCATCATTTAATGGAGTATTGAAGCAGAGTTTGACCATGTCTGACCTAACTCAATAGTTTTTTGAGGTGTCAGTGATGAAGACTGCGCAGTCTGACCGGCATACTATTTACACTGTATGCCTGCACTTTCTTATGCCCCCTAGTGGACTTTTAAGGGCAGACAGGATATGCAAATAAATGTAGTGCTTTTGAGAAACTTTACAGTATGCTTCCAAGTTTGCATAATAGACAGCAACAACATTTCCTTGTCTTTATATTTTTCAGATTCCCATGAAAGTCATGAGTCTTTTGAAGGTAAATAATTAATATTACATTTATTGTAGCTTTGTTTATTCAATAGTTATTACAGATGGGAATGAATACATTTTAGTTTAGACAGTTTATAGTTGTATTATCAGATTTTGCCATCAGTTTTATTGTTATTCTTTCTTGTGCCCCTAACTTTCACACATGTTAATAATATTTCAGATCTGTTTTTAAGTCCACACCGAGCCAGTTCCTTCATCAATCATGCAAGAGTCAATCCCTACAACAACTACAATAACAGAAGGTAACCTTCACATAATGCAGACACAAAAACTAGCTGCTGACAGCATTACCTTTACTGTATGCATACAGGTAATTATGTTACCATGTCAGGTGAAAAAACCACAGCAGACACACATATAGATTATGAAACAACTATGCATACTGAAAAAACAACTAACACAGATTTAAACAGGAAACCACCATAACTATCAAAGGCACATGTGCTCACACATCATCCTGTTATCCATCCTGATGTTATGTCCATCTATGTAAATATATGAAAATACACCAACAGTTTGAAGTTACTAAATTAATAATCACAGCTAAAATGAATAGACATATGATTCATTTTATCATATTGATGTCATTACTAATCACCAGTAATAATAATAGAAAGGGATAGCTGCTTTGGGCTTGTGTAAGCAAGAGATGCTATACGGAAAGCAGGACAATATCAATAAAAAGAAGTGGAGAAAACAGCTCCAAAGCACTCTCTCCCAGAAAAATGGAAACCCTTTCCTTAGTGTATTTGCTTAATGCATGGCCAAAGGTAAAAATCTATTGCACTTGTTTCCAACTATATAATGGCTTTTACATTTTGTTCTACGAGGGAATGCCTTGGATCTCTTTCTAAACTAATTACCAACATATTTCAATATGTGAGTTTCTAAAATAATACGTTACTTCTAACTTTTGAAAGATTTTGGTGTCCAATATGTTTGTAGGTGAGTTGCTCACAGAAACAGTAAAATTATTTTTACATTGTATTTTTACATTCCAACCAGGTTCAACCTATGGTGCAAACTTTGCTTCTATAAGTCATATTCATATTCCAAGATGATAAACAACCCCATGCAATCCACTGAAAAGAAGTCAAAGACCTTCTGTGGTCATCCAGGACATCATTTAAGCTGTACAGGAGCACTGAGTGGGAGTTCCTCCTCCAAGGCATGAAGCAAAGAGTGGCCCAACCCCTTATTGCTTACTAAACACTTATAATAGTCAATATTTTCTCTCTCTCTCTCTCTTTCTCTTTCTCAGATTCAGATTTAAGTCACCAGTGGAACTCCGTTCAGAGATCTGCGAGGACTTCTCCCCATGCCGTCTCTTCGCTTATCGCCATGGCTACCAGAAAGCCTATCACAAATATTTTCCTGCAAGTTATCAGAGACAGGGTAGATACTGAATCTCAAAACAAAATCTGGGACAGACAATGCCATTAAAATAGTCTCCTCATCATTTGGTCAGTTCATAATTCTTTCAGCAGTTCAGCAATTGTAGAATTTTTTAGGTCACCAGCATTGTGTGAGTTTGCTTTCCCTATCCTCCTCTGTATACACTTATCAGAATGCTGTATCTAGCCAGACAGGCTCAAACATTGGAACTGCTTACAGCTATCTTCATATTCATTGTCTTCATAAATGTATATTGGGGTGATAAATCTTACAAATTACAACCAAACTCTATTCAGTCTGTTATTCAATGCAGTCTGAAGTCACCCTCGAGCTTATTATTTTGCCTTCCCAAAAAAAGCCAGTTGAATACGCATGAAAAATCTACTACCACAGATCACCCTACTAACTTTAGCCTTTGCAGTTTCATGGGCTATTCTGTTTTCGGTTTGCACCAGTTTAAGTACCAGCACAATTTTTCAAAATAAAAGAATCACAATTTTGTGTGACATAGTGAAATATAGTTGGCTTCAATATTGCACTGACATCATAACACAATATTCTTCCCTTCTGCTGAATAATACTACACCTGATTATAGCTGTACACTATCCTTTTTATTTTGCACCGTAGAATAATTCATAATGCAATGGTTAAATAGAGGTTTTATGCAAAGGCTTCACAACCTCTGTGTATGCTCAAATTGTCTGCTCATATGATGTGCCATGTTACATCTATATTCAATAAACTGGGAGCTTTCAATGTAAGTCTGTAAATGTATCAGTTCTTCAAGCAAAGGAAAACATATGCACAGCATTTTGTCCCCAATTTATTGCAAAGAGAACAATTCATCAATGTGATTACGTTACATATGACAACATATATCTGAATAATTGTGTCTGAATAACTATAGAATCATCCTAAACCTTAACCATAATTCCAGAGTTATCCCAGCCTTGCATTATCCCATGTCCTCATACGTCTCCACAACCTTACACCAACCATAATCAGTTATTAAATTTCACAACACCATGCACCTGCACCGTTAATACCATAAATCCATGCAGCTACATTGAAAAGCAATATACAAAATATGCAGTATGTAAAAGAAAAGAAATCAAAGAAGCGACGCCTTCACATTGCCTTTTTGACAGTGGACTTGTTTTCTCAAACATTGTCCCCACTTTGAAACATATACATGGCTGGAACAATGAACCAGACAGTCAAATTGCACACCAGCCCGCCAAGAAAAACTGCTCCCACCAAGAATAACACTCAGACATGGTGAAGGAGGTCAGCATACTCTACTGTACATCTGTATGTCTCATTGCATGGCAGTTAAGTCTGTGTGTCTGTTTGTGACTAGTCCCATTTATGTGGGAAATCCAAAGAGCCAGCAAAAAGCCACAGTAAAAGACACAAACAAACAAAGAAATTCAATACATTGAATTTTGATTGTGTTGTCTACATGTTTTACATGGGTTCATACATATGTTTTTTTTTGTACAAACCACTTTATATCACCTGTATAATATAAATATGTACTCACAAATGCTATAAATACTCACCACATGTATATTATTGCACTCATAGTATATGGAAAACTAAAAATACATGTGTTAGCATGTATAAATACATTGAGCATAAGATTAGACTGCACTCTCTGCGTGCTTCTGGCTCTTGCTCAGCGTAGGAAATCGTTGTGGTTGTGCTGGAAAGAGAAAAACCTTTAATTAAAGTGTGTCACATAATGAGATCTGCTGGTGTGTCCTGTCATTCAATTAGTAAGGTATGGTCTGCTAAGCCTATAGTTTGGGGTTTGTGTGGGACGGGGAGGAGCTCTGGAAGATGGAAATCCATATGCTTCAAGGAATAATGATGCAAAATAAAAGTTATTGATGATATAACCAATTGCAACAATTGTGACACTTGATATATTGGTGTTAATTTCTTTTCTTTTGCACATCTGTTATAATTTAGGAAACAGATAAGAAAGAGGTGAAGAGAGAATCAATTTGAAAATGTATGTCATTCTGTATCACTCTTGACAATCTCACTTGCATGTCTATATCATTTCTGTAAGCAAAACACATAATATGAGTTATGATAAATGTCTCACAATGTTGTGTGTATGTGTGTGTATGTCTGTGTCTGTGTGTTTGTTTTTGTGAGAGAAAGTGTTTGTGGGAGTATGTCACGTGAGTTCCTGACCAATCACACAGTCAGCCCAGTGTGGGGGTAGAACTATAAACCCGAGAGAAAAGAGGGAGACTGAGAGAGAAAGAACGAGTGACAGAAGGAAAAGAGGGCTTATTCCCATTGCTCATTCAGAAAAACTGAAGGGAAGAGAGGGCAGACTGAAAGATGAAGACTTTCACAATCCTTGTCATTTGTGCAGTAGTGTCTGTCTGTCTGTCAACAGGAGGTAAGGAGGGGAGAGAGTGCAAAGCTTTGTTTGGGTGGACACATTGTTGATCATTAATCATTGTATTTGTAAAATTGATGTGTGTTGTCCCATGCACAGATATCGCCGATCCGGCCCCTGCTGATGATGCTGCACCTGCCGATTTGGCCACCGACTCTGCCTCTTCATCGGCCTCTTCCTCAGCCTCAGACTCTTCAGCCTCCGATTCTGACTCTGCCTCTGACTCCTCCGACTCTGATTCAGCCGCTGACTCCTCTGCCTCCGACTCTTCATCTGCCTCAGACTCCTCATCATCCTCAGCCTCCGACTCAGCAAGCACTGAAGGTGAGAGATCTCCGCGCCCTCTCGTTCTCTTACTAATATCAATGCCATTGGAAGGATGAATCTGCACAGAAAGATTACAAAATGTTGTACTTTAAATTGTGTCTATATACACATGCAATCCTATTGGCCAGATGGCAAGATTTCATAGATGCGGAGCCACCCACATCCGTACCTTTGTAGTTATAAATGGCCAACCATGCTTGGTGTGACTCTGGTTTTAAATTATTGCTTGAAAAGTTTCATTGCAGGCATCTAAGCATGCAGGGCCTATGTGCATGAGTATGTGCGCTCTTTGGCTGCTTGGAGAGGCAGGGGAGCGAATGCCCATGCGGTTTGTTAACAGCTCTGTGAACGGTGTTCTTCTGTATCCAGATGTCTTTATGGAGCAAGATGCTGCCAACACAGTCATGAGGAAGAGGAGAGCAGCCCCTGCATACCAGGGCCCTGCACAGCTGGAGAGGTAAGTCTGCATCCACCACAGAACGCCTTTTGACCATTGTCTATTGTATGCAGCCAACATTGTGTTTTTTTGCTATATGTATGAGGATTCTATCTGCACTGATGTGCCATGGTAAAATTAGAGTTTTGGCAGCTATGCTTTAAAATTATGGGTATATATGTGCCTTTGTGGTTGCTCTGCAGTACACAGCTTTGGTTTATCAATAAATAAAAACAAATCCATTAGCTGTTCTGAACTCTAGGAAATATGCACCTACAAAATATCTGTTTTGCATCAGTTAATGTCAGTGTAACACATTACCGTGTGTCTCTCCCTGTCCCGGACTCTCCCAGGCTGAGGGAGGTCTGTAGAGGGAACCGGGCCTGTGAACAATTGGCGGAGACATCTGGGGTCGTTGCTGCCTACAGAACTTACTATGGACCGGTTCCCTTCTAGGCACCAAGCAAATCATCTTGAAGATGTACTGTAAAGACTCTTAAGCCTGCTTCAGTTGTAGTCCAAGCAAATGTTCCTACCAAGAGCACCAGAATTACGGTGACCCCTCTCCCATATCCTTCAAAGGATAGAGTAAGTGCATTGAACTAAATCTTCATCTCCTCCTTCTCACCTGACATCTGACCACCACAGCTCAAGATATGGTCATCAAATCTTACCTATGCAACAAGTGAAGCATAATGTTTTACTTTATGAAGGAACATAGACTCTTTTTAAAAGTCTTTTTAATGCCTTTGCTGTCCTTAAGCCAGATGCTACGCTATAGACTGTCCCCTTCAATAAGGGGAGAAGAAGCTGGAAGACCCGCTGCTTTATAGTATTCAAATGGAAACTGTTATTGTAAAAATATATGCATTTAATTTGCTGATGTATTATTGATTGTAATATGTTCGTCTTTACCTGATAGTGTTTTGGTAGTCAGTTCATCACATTGTTCTTTGGTGATGCAACTATAAAATACACTTTACTTGAAATATTGATTTCTTGTGTCCTATGTCCAGTGTCTGGTTCTATGTCTAACACTATGTATCATCCTTTAAATATATATACCCATTTTACTGGAGCTAATATCTTGAACTTTTACTCAACATACACTTCACATGTAAAGAAAAAAGGGTGGGGTATGGACTAGCCACACAATATGCACCACATAGACTACTCCCATAAATTATATTGTTACATTCAGACCAAAAAGTCATGGGAAAGCACACAAGGCAATCACACACCAGCTCATGGGAATATTCTGAGGTTTGTTCATATGAAATAGGCCAATTATATAACATGAGAGGTTTTTTCCCCAACATGTATGTTCTACCACACATGCAAAAAGATAAAAGACTTGTCCATATTTAAAATAAAACATGCTATTATATCATGAGAATGGAAGCATTCATTTAAATCGAGGGCAGAACATGTTTAAGCTGGTGATATGGCATGGAGTTCAATATGTGGAAAACCAATGTTTTCATTGAATAAAGACATTCAAGGCTAACGGAGACACAAATCTTGTGGGCAGCAGGTAATGAATGACAAACAATCAATCGCATATGTTCAGTCCAACATCAACTTGAACATTCTCTCTGATGGTGGAACTACCTGATCTGAACTACGAGCATCTTTTTACCGTGGTGGTCCTCAAGCAGAAAACTGCGGGTTGCTGTCATTGATTTTCCAAGGAAGTGTCGTCTAACTCTTCCAACCTTCATCAATCCGTTTCCGGTTGTGGCGGCGAAACATGGCGACCTACATCTCTAGCTCAATATAGTGATGGTTCATCCATCACCTAAGTAACATGGAGAACGAATAACAACAGAATTATTCGATTGAAAGAATGCACTGAGAAGGAGGGGGGGATAAACATAATTAAAAAACAAGTGGTTGCATCATCAGGTTTCATCTTTAGAGAGGTATCCCAGCTAATGTTAGCTCTGCATCAGCCAGTCTGAATTTAATAGGAGTAAATTAGCGTTAGTTCATACGTATTCATATACTCCAATTTATGTAATCTACCTTTCCAGATAACTTGATTAAGGTCGGATATTGCTTATTGCTAGTTAAGATTTATCTCGTTTATATCTGCGTTCGCATAATATTGGTTTCTGTCTTATATCCAGCAGCAATGTCAGCAGTTTTTGATGATTGCAAACCCCTTTAAGCATATTTGCTATCTTAAAGGGGTTTACAACAGCATTTCTAAGGTGATTCTGATTCTACGTTATCATGGTTGGCGCATCTTCTTAGTGTCCCCGATTTGTGTGCCTGTCACAGGGTGAAGAATACTCGGTGTGACCATGGGGAGACGCTCCACTTCTTCCACCAAGAGTGGGAAGTTTATGAACCCCACCGACCAAGCCAGTGAGTGGAATTATGATTGAAGTAGCTATAGTAAGCTATACTTACACTTTTCTGTCATGATGAACAATAAAATGTTTTAAAAGTATTATTACATCTATCAAGGTGGTCTTTTGTTTTGTTTCTGAAGTTTGTATTACTAATGAACCAACCAGGTCTCACCAAGGAGTTTTTTTAGTCCACATCTCCATACACATAACACAATGGGTTCTATTTTGTGTGTAAATTGTACAGTGGGCCATAATGTAATGCAAGCCTGTTTAATATAAATATGCTTTAATTTTAAAGTGAAAATATGCATTACAAAAACCATTTAGAAACCAATGATGTGAGAAAAAAGATCATCTTATGATGCGAAAATGGGTGGCTGTACACTTGGCTGTCAGTCCTTTACAGGTAATAAAAAATATTCCTTTATAGTTATACACAATGACTAGATCAAAATGAATGAGTTATGAGATACATATGGTATGTAAATACATTTTGTGTCATGATATCCTATTTATCCATCACTAGTAAGACACTTCTTCAAGGATCTCAAATGGCATAGTTGGGGAAAACATTTACAAGAATTCAGTAGCAGGTTATAATTAGTCATGTGTTTGGAGTGTATAATAAATGAGTTTAGATGGGTTTTAGTGTGGTAGTGTTCCAGGGGATGCTGCTACCATCATCAGCTACTCACCAGTGACTTCTGAATTGGAAAGTTGCTTCTCCAGTGATCTGTGGTGGTTACTCTGTAGTCATTGTCCTGTGGGAAAGTCTACAAGAAGAGTATTTCACCTTCAACTATAAGACTCTAGCACAGGATACTGGTGGTATTATGGTGATAACAAGAAAGCAAAGAACAACACCTATTCTGAAATTTGTAAATAACAATAATGAGACTGAAGATGGATAGACCTAGGGGAAGGAAAAAAAAGAGCATTACATCACTTTACTGCCACCATTTGATGCTTGCATTTTATTTTCTAGGGAAGGAGGCTCGGAAGAGGGAGCTGAAAAAGGTGAGACCTGTTTTAGCAATGAACACTCATGTACTGCGCAGTCATTTATAGATTACCAATGCACTGCATTGTGAGTTATTCTATACATGTATGTGGTGTGCCATACTGTTTCCTTTCATCCTTCCCCAATCTCTCAGAACAAGAAGCAGAGGATGATGGTGAGAGCGGCCGTTCTGAAGATGAAGGACCCCAGGCAGATCATCCGTGACATGGAGAAGCTGGATGAGATGGGTGAGACTGACGAGAAACTATACTGTTTGCTATATTGTCACGACAGATTTAGCACAGTGGAATGGAACTGAAATGTATACATACGAGAATACTGGAGTACATGATTACTGAACAAGCTTGTTGTTTGCCTACAGTCTGCAGAGAATCCCATACTGCATAAAGCTTAGGCTTGGAACATTCCAGGGCTGTCTCTATTAACTGCTTGACTTGCTGAAAAGTTGCTCCAAGCATTGAAAATGTCATTTGTAAAACAATAATAAAATACTTCATGTGTGGAATTTCTTTAAATAGTGATGTCATCTTGGTCTGTTGACAGAACTGACAGAAAATTGGAATCTTTTGTAGTTCACCTTCATACCCTTCATTAGATATCCCCTTCGTCTCCTTCTGCTAAACACGAACAGCTTAGATCTCTTCCAAAGAACCTTTTTTTTTTCCTCTGTATCAGAGTTCAACCCGGTGCAAGTGCCTCTACTAAATGAGAAAGTTCTGCGGGATAAGAGGAAGAAGCTGAGGGAAACGTTTGAGCGGATCGTGCGTCTCTACGAACGGGAGAATCCCGACACATACAAGGAGCTCCGCAAGCTGGAGATGGACTATGAGACCAAGCGTGGCCAGCTCTCACTCTACTTTGACTCTGTCAAGGTGGGTGTGCTCATCATCAGATACCAGGAGGAGGTTCCCGTGTACTTTGCAACCTTGATTTTGAACGAGGACAGTTCTCTACTTTGTGTGCTTGCCTGTTCTCACCTGCATTAATGGGTCAGTCAAGGGAAACAGAGACTGCAGCACTTACTGTGGCTTGTGAATACCATTTACCGTTCCAAATTTGAAAGAAAGTGCATGGAAATGTGTATAAAAATATTAGAAGTACCATAGGAAACATTGGTAAATGTATTGGCATAATATCATCTCTGCGCTGGCCTTAAGTGATTTCTGCTTGGCCCTCTCTCAGAATGCAGAGCTGGTAGAAGTGGACAGCATCCCCCTCCCAGAAATGCCACATGCCCCCTCCAGCATCCTCATCCAGGACATCCCCCTGCCTGGGGCTCAGCCCCCCTCCATACTCAAGAAGGGTTCCACATTTGGGTGAGTCGTCAGTTTACACTGTAAATTCATTTTCACACTTGGTAGGAATATTATGAATTGGACTTCGTTCAGCCTTTTGGTATGTTCACATACACATCTAGAATTGAGGCAGAGGTGTGTATATGAACATCAGACTGTGATTTAAGGAGGAAGTACTAGAGGAAAACAGGTATTTCGGTCTGATAGCTTGAGCTTGATTTTTGAATGTATCAGTATGTAACAGTGTCCAGGTTGTGTGTATGTGTACCTGCATGTCATATGCTGTAACCCTTTTTGTTTCTCAGTAAGGGGCAGTACATGACAGCATCAGCCCCCACAGCAGCTGTGCTGGCCGGCGTCCCACGGCTGCCCCCCGGCAGGAAGCCTCCAGGCCCCCCACCCGGACCGCCGCCACTCCAGGTGCTGCAGCTCTACCCCTCCCGCAGGGCACAGAGCTACAGGGCGGAGTTCAGTGCTGACACAGGTATGCATCTTCTGGGTCTGACTGGTGAGCCATTTTTTTCATGTGTGCTACTTTTTGATGTACTTCAGTCCTTAATCAATTGATTTAAATCACTGATTGGGTAAACAGTCCACAGACCTGGTTCCCAAGGCCTAAAATGACTGCCCACTGAAAGGAAACCACAAAAACCTGTAGATGCTGGGGCCCTCCATGCCTCGAGTCGGACAGCCCGGCCTTACAGTAATTATGACTGCACTTGTTCCTCTGTGTATGTACTGAATGCACCGTGCCATATTAGCCTTGTGAGTCACTCTGGATGAAACTTTTGTGCCGAACAGCTGCTAAGCTGAGACCCATCCTGTACACCCTTTCAGAAATGGCAGACGCAGCCGACCCCCAGTCTGACAGCGAGGCTGCCCTGGACAGCGTGGCCGGGGGGAGGCGGGCCGAGGCCAGCGGGAGCGAGAGCGAGGGAGAAGGAGAGGAAGATGACGAGGATGAGAGTGACTCTGAGGATGACAGTGAGGCAGAGAGGGAGGAAGGAGGAGATGAGGAGAGAAGAACGATTTCCACAATGGGAGAGCGGCCAGACGAGGGGAGAGAGAGGGAGCGGGAAAGGGAAAGAGAGAGGGAGAGGGTGGAGGACAGAGAGAAGCTGACTGAAAAACCTGCAGGTGAGAGAAAGATTATGGGACTTTTCGTGGCTTGCTTGCTATAAAAATCAATATTATAATTGCAGGTATTTTTATATTGTTGAGTTGTGTGTATGTGGTGAATCATGGTATTGTGGTGGTGAGTTTAGTGAACCTAACAGCTCTAGAGTTACACTACTGGATTGTGTTTTGTGAGGTGTTTGTGTGCATCTGCGTGTATTAAAGTGTGCGTATGGAGTTTCTGGTGTAATTTATGAAGTGACTGTGAATTTGTGTGACTTTTCGTGCAGGACGGAGTGTGCGATTTGCAGATTTGGGACCTGTCGCTCCTAGAGAGAGGAGGAAGAAGACGGTAAAGAAGAGCAAAACCATCACCCCTCTGCAGGCCATGATGCTGAGGATGGCAGGTATTAAGCGTCTGTGTGGTGCAGCTACCCAGCAGTGTGCCCATCCCTCAATGGACCACACATGGCAGGCTAGACAGCATGCATCTGACACATTCAGCTTCACAGTGTTGGTGTCCACCCCTCTTTGGTGTTAAAGGGCCACTACACTCAAAGTTCTTTCAGATTTTACCAGAAGAAATACTCTTACAACAAAAACATGGACTGTGGGATAGGGTTTCATGGACCTAGCTGGAGAAGATACGTCTGTCCATTCATATTCTCAGTAAATTTGTAAACAGCATAGCTTCACAAGATATTCCATCACATCTGGAATATCTGTGTCTGTAATAACGTCTACAAGAATGTATATCATGGTATGAGGGAAAATGTTTCAAGAGGAAATGTGAAAATTTACAGCCAAAGTTCTCATATTTTCACTGAAATGTTAGTTTGGACTAAATGGGATATGTAGCTGAATAATGTCAGGAGGAGACAAATGAGTCTTTGAAGGGCCCTGTATTGAAACCTGGAGTATCCTACTGGAGGACAGCATAGCACATGACCTGAGAATGGACTAACCTGTTTATTTTCAGGTCAGTCAGTTCCTGAGGAAGAGGAGGAAGAAGAAGATGAAGAGGAAGAGTTGTCAGACCACTCAGATGGTTCCGATGCTGCTGAAAGACCGCCCTCTGACAACCAGTCTGGCCTCCCAGTGACTGGCCCTCACTTGCCTACACCATCTGCACCAGTGGGCACACAGCAGCCCCTCCCCCATATACAGGCTGCACCAATCACAGCACCTCCATCCTTGGGTCCACCTCCTGTGCCACCAATGAGGCCACCTGGTCCGCCTTCAGGACCTCCCCCAAGGCCCCCTCCAGGTTAGTGATTTACAGGGACACATAGCACTTTAAATCTCCACATGAAGGTTGGTGAAAGCATATATTTTGGTTTTATAATTATAGGTGATATGTTTGATCAGACGCACATTATTGATATTTACACGCTTGTGGTAGTGTACCATTTTTGTTGGTATTGAAATGCACAATGTTGTTTATGATACAGTGTGGAAAAGGTAAAATGTTGTGGTTATTGCAACATTTCCTAATCCAGGATACAATAATAATTATTATTTTTATCCTTTATGTACACATTCTAGAACATTCTAAAACTTATGAGGCAATATTATTTGAAATTAAATGTATTGCTTTCCATATTGTTGGTGGAAAAAATACCAGATAAATGTGATATCATGGTCCAAAACTTGGCAAAGGGGAGTGAGAGAAGGAGGAAGTGTGAGAAAAGGATATCTGAAAGAGGGTTGTGTTAACAGCAGTGACTGTCAGTGTTGTCTTGTGACTGGAACACATTCATGCATTCAGACATTTCCCAGTGTCTATAACATTGTGAGAAACTATTTGTGGCTTTGTTTGACTCACCCAGAAAACCTTTAGCACACTTTGGTATTTCTAAATCTCACTCAAATGAGATTTAGCAATACCACAGTGTACAGAGGTTTTATTCATGTCCAAGTTTACTCCAAGAGTAAATTCAATTCCTCTGTGCACCTGTAAAGTTCATTGGATAAACATGAGTATTCCCCTGTTTCCATATTGTTCTACCCTTTGAAGTTTTTTGACTACTTTACGTAAGCATGTTTGTTATGTACAGGTAATGTGATGTGGACCTGAAAGGCACCAGGGATTCCTGTTTTAATGGTGTGACCCTGCGCTGCTTTAATCTCTTTCCAGGAGCGCCACCCTTCCTCAGGCCCCCAGGAATGCCAGGTGGTCTCAGGGGACCATTACCCCGGTTACTGCCCCCTGGGCCCCCACCAGGCCGCCCCCCGGGTCCACCCCCAGGCCCTCCCCCTGGGCTACCCCCCGGTCCGCCTCCCAGGGGCCCTCCACCCCGACTGCCTCCCCCAGCGCCCCCAGGTCAGTGCCAAAGCCATGTTCCCCATCCATTGCCTTTCCTCCTGTACTACTTTTGTACAGATTTTTATTGTTTATCTGGTGTCCATGTCTGTCATACTACTGTATATACAATGTCAAGGATGCACACTTACATTTCTGTAGGGCTGGTAAGTATGCTGGTTTTTGTTATCACCAGTGGTTCTGGACTAATTTTCTAAACGACTGTGCAGACCAGTGTTGGTCCACTCCTTCATCGTCACACTGAAAGGTTTTTGCATCAGCGTCTGCTGCTCATGATTTACCAAAATTGTCAATTCATATAAATTATTAGGCAGAAGAAATAAGGGGGAGCTGGAGAAGAAAATCCAGAACACATTGGCCCTTGTTATAGACCCTGGTTGCTCCAATTTGTCATATTCCTGTTGTGCTGTAGGTATTTGTAAAATTGGCTAAAGCTGTGTTATTCTTTCCCTCTCATACCCCTCTCTTGGCATTTTGCAGGTATTCCACCACCCCCAACCCGGGCTGTTCCCCCACGACCTCTGGCCCCCCCTCTCTCACTCTTCCCTCCGCCACTTAACCCAAATATTTTGAGTGCGCCCCCCAGCATTGTCCACCGGCAGAAGCCTATCACCAACCCGGACGGCTCCCAAAGCAACCCCAGTGCCCCCTCCATCCCGCCCCCGCCCTCCATGCCCATGTCTCTGCGGCCAGGGGTCATGCAGCTGCCCCCACCTCCAGGAACCAGCGCCCCGCCTTCGGCCGCCAATTCCAGCCATCACCACGGCCCGACAATAGAGAAGCGGGCCAACATCACCTCCGTCTCTGCCAGCGGTGCTGTAGGCGGCTCGTCCATCAACCCGGCCACGGGGGGTGCCACCATCTCGGCCAAGCCCCAGATCATCAACCCCAAAACCGAGGTGACCCGCTTTGTCCCCACCGCCTTGAGGGTCCGCAGGGAGAGGGGTGGGGCCACTGGAGGAGGAGGAGGAGGAGGCGTGGAGAGAGGAGTGAAGAGGGGAGACGATGGGGTACAGGCTGGGCTGGGGCAGAAGCAGCAGCCTCTCGGAGCACCCATGTCCTCCACCAACCCAGGCCTGGCAGGCTCAGCCCCCGGGGCAGGGCTGGCCTCTCAGCCCAGCATGCAGACCAAGGACCAGGTCTATGAGGCCTTCATGCGGGAAATGGAGGGACTGCTGTGAGGAGAATAAAACTTGAACGGAAGATGAGGCAAGTAAAGGAGGAATGAAACTGTGAAAGTCAAGGGGAGGAGAGAGTGACACCCGGTGTGGTTTAGTTGCCTTGTATGCCAGTCCCCTGCAGGTTTATAGAACTGCGCACAGATGCATTTTGCAGGAGAGACTGTAGTATATACTGCTAATCCCTACTCCCCCTCCCCATTGCTACAGAGGTGTTTTAAAGGTTATAAGCGCAGCATGCTGGCTTATAAAGGAAAGCAGGCAACCCAAACCAGAACCTGCAGTCTGTCTGGAATTTGTACAGTGAGATGTTGTAAGGATGCGTTTTGAGAATTTTTTTATTTATATGTGAAAGTTTGGTTGTTGTTGTAACAAAACCGATGTAAAATGTCTGGGCCAAACAAGCTTTTGTTGAAAACCAAAATGAAAAGGTGAAAATATGAATGGATTTTAATGATTAACAAATGAAGCAATATATTAAACATGTAGTGTTTTTCCTTCATCTCACAGGTAGCCTGTGCAAATTGAATCTAAATTTGAGAACGTCTGCAGTCACCCTTTTCAGAGACACATGGGGTTTTTGCAAACCACAGCTCCACCTAGTGGCAGTAGAGGTAAAAACGAGATGGACAAGAATAACAGCAAACTGATCACGGGGGTAAATAAGATATATAAAGAACAAAGCTATAATAAGACCTAGTGATATGGTCCATTCTGATCCGTCACTGTGTGCAGGCTACCAAATAACACCTAATGACGAAAAAGTATGAATAAATACAACAAACGAGCTCTTTGTCAAAACTACAGAAACAATCTCCAGCGTGAATTAAATAGGATTTACACAAGCGCTCAGGGGATTTCTTTATGGTCAGTGTACAATTTATTGAAATTCAGGAAGCGATTCTGCTTAAAGAAATATGGATCATCACTCTCGCTGTTGAAAATACGAGAGGGTAAATCCAGAGCGAGATGAAGTCTAAATGAGCTTAACAGGTGGATGTTTACTGAAGGAAGAAAAATAGCGTTCTTAGCTGATGCCACCCAGAAGACCGACACTTTCACATTATACTGTATGTTAGTTTGCATTCAGCTACTCTCAAGTGTTTAATTGGCTACTCTTATGTAACACGGATACATATGTAATGAAATGTCTATCCTAGCAGTAAACTTCTTTATATGATCAGATTGAAATAATTTCTGGTATGTCTCGGTATTTACCACCTTCACCTTGACATTAAGACAAACCGCTATCAGCTACACTGTTTCCTGTAGGTAAGATTACGCCTCAGCCACAAACCACAGCCTCGAGACCTCAAGTAAACCACAC
This sequence comes from Albula goreensis, assembly GCA_022829145.1. Classification (NCBI taxonomy): domain Eukaryota; kingdom Metazoa; phylum Chordata; class Actinopteri; order Albuliformes; family Albulidae; genus Albula; species Albula goreensis. Next base: position 9,908,578 of record CM040759.1, read on the forward strand.
TTGCAATGCACGCCACTGAACTAGGACGCCTGCAGTGTGTAAAGCGAATGTGGATAGCTGGCTATGTGTGCGCTGCGCTGCTCTGCTCTGCTCTGCCCTGGTCCTTGAATTTCACGTGATCGCGCGTCCACAGCTCAGGGACTTAGTGCGCGTTCTAGCAAAAAGCGGAAAGCGGTGGGGTAGGTAGCAGAGAGTTGAAGGAAAGAATAGTCAGAGAGGGGGGCAACGAAGGACCTAAAATTATGGATTTTCTCATTGGAAGCCCTTTTTCTACACCGGTCGGACAACGAATAGGTAGGCTGTTTCTTTTTCCAGTTGAACATAATACCCAGGTAAGTCAGTCAAACAGTTTATGCTAGGTTGCTAACTTTATGTCCTAACTTTATACACATGAAAACACAGCGAGTAAAGACAACGATGGATCAAATCCATAGAGCTACAAAACAAATGACAATACATGAACATAGTATCTGAGGATAGAGGTAAAGACGGAGGTTAGAATTTGGCAAAATTAGCTGAAGTTATTGATCGTTTACGGAAGGTTTACTCCCTGACCGATACCTCATTCAGCCAATGAGGAGAGTAGAAGCCGGTTTGGATTTTGATAATTCCTCCCTTTATTTGTTACTTTGTGTTACTGGACAGCCGTAACATCCAATGAAAGATGCCGATTGTAGAACTGGTGGGCGGGGTATATAAAAATTCAGTATTTTCGAACTTCCTCATCTGAAAATAAAATGTGTAGGGATGATTTCTAGGGGATTTTCACAAGTACGGCATGAAATAGTTTATTTTTGTAAGAAAAATTATCTCGGTTGTTAAAGTTACAAATGTGTCACTTCAGATACAAGCCTCCATGTATTCTCCAATCCTTTGAACTATTCCAAACTGGAATTCCAATAATTGACGTAGCGAGCAAGATTAAGTGGCTAGGATAGCTCAAAGGCCACGGATCAAGTGAGTGAGTTTATAACTATGTTAGCCGGGTTAGAGTACGTAAAAATTCAGTTTAGGTTAGAGACAGAGAGACATAGACAGAGAGAAAACTAATTTGCTTTAGGGTAAGAAAGGGTTCCCTTTTCCTTAAAGAGTTTCGGGAGACCGGGTTACAAAGACAGTTTTTGTTGCTGTCTTCATGCCTCCAATGCGCTTATAATGTCTCTGTACCTCCTCCCCCCGCCCTACTGCCTCCAACCTCCCCCTCTTTCAGATCTATGTGAGAAATGTTTCTACTGCTTCAGACAGCATGCAGAAGCAGCTGACAGTCACATGAAGCAGCGGAACGAAGTGAGGGAGGGAAGATGGAGTGAATTAAAGAGGAGACTATAGTACTAACATACATCAATACCCGCACTGGACGTTTGACATATTGAAGAAGAGATGGGATAATTATTTGAACAATGGAATCACCGCAGCTCATGTGAAATTTCAGTTTGGCTAGTTTTTTATCTTAAATCTGCCCACAACCCAAAATATATATAGCTCAACCTCATTTAAATTTTCCACTGAGTTCATGTTGGTGTTTAACAGCAAAAAAACAAATATAGAACACATGAATATGGATTTGTTTCTAGAGCATAAAATGAGATGTAAATAAGATGAAGTCATAGGCCACCATACCCCTTTCCTCCAGTTTCACTTGTATTGTTTCTGTGACAGTGTTCTCCTGTTGAGGGCAAGTTGTATTTTTGTTTTACTGAGATTGTGAGTATCTTTATTGGTTTCAGCTCTGCTGTGCAAGCTTTTCTGAGCTGGTCTAACAGTATTCTATCACTTGTAACATGTTGACTACGGAGGTGGAAGTAGGACACTCGTATTTTGATATCTTGTGGCTCTGGAATTTTCTGACCGAAAACAATATTCCTTCACACCCGCCCCCTTGACCCTGCAAAGTCACGGGACAGAAATGCGTGTTTGCGATTTAGTTATATTATAATTTCACTGAATGGGGACTGTGATGTCCTTTTTTGCTGATTTAACTGTAAGTCTGAGTATGGTGAGGTTTGACCTTTATTTTCAATATGTTGTTACATGAATTTTCCCTTTATTGCCAGAACATGCCACCAACTCCACTTTGCAGGGAGAGGACTGGGGGCTCAACATGGAGATTTGTGACATAATCAATGAGACGGATGAAGGGTATGAAATCTTCAGAAAACACTCAGCCTTTGTAGATCTGTGTTCAGCTTCTTTATGACTACTACCTCATAGCTCATGGTTACAATATTTGTCCCACTCTAATACTGCAGGATCTATTGGCTCTGTCATGATTATCACTTTTGTTGTGGTCACTGTAAATAATATTGTTGTTTATTTTTTTTAGACCTAAAGATGCTGTCAGAGCAATAAAGAAGAAGATTGTGGGGAATAAGAATTTCAGAGAGGTCATGCTGGCCCTGACTGTGAGTTCCATCTTTTCTGCTTGTTGATGTGTGTGCCCTCTGTCTCATACACTCGACTACTGTGTATGCATGCATTAAAGAACCTGTCCCCTTTTTCTGCTTGTGTTTCAGGTATTGGAGGCCTGTGTGAAGAACTGCGGTCACAGATTCCATGTTTTGGTGGCCACCCGAGAGTTTGTGGAGGGTGTTCTTGTCAGAGCAATTTTACCCAAAAACAACCCTCCCATGGCCCTGCATGACAGAGTGCTGAGTCTCATACAGGTGTGCTTTGTGTGTGTGTTTGTATACCCATATATGTGGGTGTATATGGGTATTTTACCTTCTGAAATAACATTTTAGATATTATAAGAGGATTTTGAATATTTAAAGGCTTTTTAAGTTAAAATACTTTTTCAGATTAGTGCATCAAATGCTTATTTGGCTACATTTTACATTTCACAAATGTTACATATACAGGTTACACTGACAGGTGGTACAAACATCACATTCAAAGGCATGAAAATCATATGTGTATACACATTTACTGACACACATAAGCATGTAAACACGTGTTTGTCTCCCTGAATTCTCAGGCGTGGGCAGATGCTTTCCGCAGCTCCCCCTCCCTGTCAGGTGTTGTGTCTGTGTATGAGGACTTGAGGAGAAGAGGGCTGGAATTTCCCATGACTGACCTGGATGCACTCTCCCCAATTCACACCCCTCATAGGGTATGGTGCTTTTTTACTCTTCATATACACATCATTATTATATCATGCTGCTTGTGTTACTCTGCTCGGTACATCTTTGTCACCCAGCTGACTGTGCTGTTTTTCACAGAGTGTCCCGGAAAATGAACCACCTGTAAATGTCACAACTGCACAGCCAGCTCACACTCCTGCACCCCACCAACCTCCTGTACCCCAGCAGAGCACAACTGGACCCCTCACCATCTCTCCTGAACAGGTGTGCTAGACATAGGCCTATTACAGAACTTAAAATGATATAAGCTACTTTGACAACCAATAAAGAGTTTGTATAACTTTTCATTTACCTGGTCTTTTTATTACAGGTTAAACTCTGATGTTAAAATGATGTTAAACATGTTGATGTCTGATTAAAATCTCTTTTTTAGAGACCAGCGTATTTGAAATTTGTGTCTTCTTCGTGCATGTCACACTGTTGCAGTCTGATTATCATGTGTGATGCTGGTGATTCAGGATGTTTGGGGTCTATGTTTCCAGGTATAATAAATAATATTGTTTTGTTGCTCAGGTGCAGAAGCTGAGAGCTGATTTGGATATGGTCCGGGGAATCTGACCGTGATGTCAGAGATGCTGAACCAGCTGACTCCAGGCCAAGCGCAGCAGTCTGACACTGAGCTACTACAGGTCAGCCTTTCTCAGTTTAACCGCACTGCCATAGACAGAGTGCACACTCAACTGAATTCCAGTTTTAATTTTAATAATGAGAAATGTCGTGAATTGTATGTCTACTTCCTCCACTTCCTCTGCATCTCCTCTCCCTCTCCCCTCTTCCTGTCAGTAGCAGTTGTACACTGTGTGCAGGCAAATGCAGGAGAGAGTGGTGGAGCTGATCCCCAGGCTGGCTGAAGAGGGGCTGATAGGAGAGCTATTGGTTGTCAATGATGACCTCAACAACAACTTCATTCGCTACCACAGGTATGGAGCTACACACTGGACGTCTCACCCTGCAAACTTGTGTTAGCAGAACGGCACGTCTGCACAAATATGAGATTTATCTGTGATGCAGATCTTTCTCTGCTGATCTTTCCATCTTCTCCTGTTGCTATCCAGGTTTGAGAGACTTTGCAGTGCACAGAAGGCACCTGAGCGGGTGAGGGTCCATTTAATACCTCATCTGCATTTTACTCCCATGCTAATGCATACTGGAAAAACCATTTTTGTATGTTGCAATGTATTGTATGTTAACTTCTCCAAGTTTCTTTCTCCCAGAGTTCCAACTCCATGCCTGAAAATCTCATAGACCTCAGTCCTGCACCTGTATCTGTTAATCAGCCAACAGCAACAGCCACTCCTGTTCCTCAGCCCATCAGCCAATCAGCAGTCAGTGCTTTGTCCAGTGAGACGGCCACTCTCAGTGCGTACTAACACTTACAGCTTTACAGATATTGTATCTCTCTGTGAAGAGCTGTCTCGTTCTCGAGTGTGTCATAAGTCTCTCTCTCCTCTCTCTCTCTCTCTTACTCTCTCTTTCCCTCAGGTACTGGGGGTGATGATGAGTTTGACATGTTTGCTCAGACCAGAAGCAGCTCTCTTGCTGATCAAAGAAAGAGGTAGAGTGCTTAACTGTGACCCCTTCAGGCTTAGCAATAAAATGAGAGTCATGCAATGGTATTGTAAATGAATTTCTAGGCATTAATGTATAGCTATTTCCAATGTGCATGTTGTCATTTGTGTGTTTTAGTGTGCGATATGAGGATCCAGGGGCAGTGGAGGGTTTAGCCGGAGCTCTGGACACGAGACTGCAGGTCACTGGAGCGGTCAGTACCTCACTGTTTACATAATCATAAACAAATAGCGGTTAATATTGGGGTTCAGTGTATTTTCATCTTAAACTCCCCCTCTTTCTTCTGAGGGTTGCTCAGACCTGTTGGAGGGAAAGTGCTCATCAGGTCTGTTCTCTGTGTTCGCAGATCCCTTCCTCTCAGAACACTGCTTTGGAGGACATAGAGAAGTGGCTGTCTGCGGACGTGGTGAGGAGCTGCCATTTCTTTTCCTTATTACTTTAGCTCTACACTGTGTCAGTTCATTCTATTGATCAAAATGTTTTTTTTTTTACTTTATGAAACACTGTTATATTTCTGTTATACTAAATACTTATGCATGTACATTTGTAATATTTTCCTGTACTTTTGTAAAATGTTCTAATCTTCTAGCCATTAAACTTCCTTTGAAAACTAGATGTCCATTTACTCTGATACTTGTTTGTATTAACAGAAATGTGCAATGTATTTTTTAGGAAGCAGCATCTGTAGGAGATGAAGGAGTAACCAGTGAAGGTGAGTGTTTTCATCACCATCACCTGAATTTACTCCTCTTCATCTTCCGTACTTCTCACAGCCCTTGTGTTTGTAATACAAATGTAACATTTCCAAAACCATCTCTGTCAGTTAATCATTTTTACTGTTCAGTTCAGCCCGTTAATAAATGCTTACAGCTGTAACCCCATCATTTTATTTTGTTTTAGAGTTTGACAAGTTTCTGGAGGAGAGAGCAAAGGTTGCTGACAACCTCCCCAGCCAGCCAGACACAGTCTCTGCTCCAACCCGCTCTGTACCACAGTCTACCCGGCAACATGAGAGGTCACATGACCAGTTATTCTCACTCTGAGTGATAGAAGGGGACTGACAGACTGACTGACATATTGATGGACTGATAGGCCAAAGGACATTCTGAACTTTTGACAGTTTATACACTCATAACCACACACACAGGTTCACATCATAGCTTTGTTCACTGTTTTTTTTTTTTTTTTTTTGCATTTTAGTGGCTGTATTTGTTTTTAATTAAAACAAGCAACTATACCAAGCTAGCTTACTTTAAGGGTACTTTTATGTTGGTTATGACTTGCTCCAACTTTTGTACAAGAAAATGTGGGCTGTTTTGAAAAGCAGTGCACCATGCATGAAATTATGTACTGTTACATAATGCGCTTTTGTACTTAGAGTTTGTACATTTTTTGAAAAATGAACTCAATCATCAGGCATTGAGTATATTACCATGCAAAGTTTATATTATTTTGTCTTTGTACTATCAATCGCATAAGGAGGCTGAAATGATCATGAGAATGTGCGATGTAAAAGGCGGTTACAGTTAGAAAAGATAAAATGCTAAATCACAGGTTCTTTTTCTATGTTGAGGTGTGTTAATGCTATGTAAGAATGAAAAATAACAAAGTATAAGACAAATGAACCATGCAAATGATATGAAAGCCCATCAGCCATACTTACCAATAGGCAACAAACAATTATGATTCTACTATAACTGGTAATCCATGTTTATTTGATATGTTGTAAGCATTATATATTGGTGGTATGAAGGATCAAAGTTTATTTGATATGTTATACAATAGTGTTACATTTACAATGAAATTATTGCAATTGTTATTAATAAAAGGTCATCATTGAGTTTTTAACACTTTTTTTATTTGGTGTGGTAGATTTTTGTGTTTGGTACAGAATGATAAACGCTTGCATGTATCCTTGGACATGTGCATCTGTGCATTGCTCCTGTGAAAGTCTGCATAATATGCAGAGGTAGTGCCCCAGTCAATAAGTTTATTTTAATGTGGCACTGTAATAAACAAGAATATACAGCCTTCTTTGAGGGGGGATTGTATCATTCACACGGAGCATAATGCATGTCAGCTCAGCCACACCATCAATGTTGAATGTTTAGTTGTCAGCTTTGTGTTCAGAAAATGATTTTTTTTATTCAATGACCTGTAAGTTGTGGTGCTACCAAAAAAGGCAATATCAAACATGATGGAAATTAGTGCAGTACTCACTTGGATTAGTTAGTATTGCACAGTTCATTTGTTCCATGTATGACAGGGGTCAGAGCATTAAAATGGACACTGACTTGTTATTTAAGGGTGGAATGAGAAATGTTTCATAAAGATTTGATTTACATTTTGAAATTACACTGATGTGATTTTTTTATCATATGAACAGAAGGGGATAGCTGGAATTAGAGTGGGCTTCTTCGAGTAAGGCAGTTTTTTTATACGACTCCTGAGGTCAGAAGGTGCAGGCACTCGCAAAACCTCTCAGTCCCAATTTCACACTAATGCCACAATGTCCTCATACATTGTTCCTTACTGATATTGACTTGGGTGTCTTTGCAGAAAAACAGTGAATCCTTGAATAGGGGAATTGAGAGCATAATATTGGTCCTTGCAGCCATAGCTTTCACTGTTTTTCACCTGATATGGCAGTCAACTCTCAGTGTTGTTGTATTCGTGTTCAAGGATGTCTGAACAGATAGCCTACACTGGGAACAGTGGGACTCCAAAACAACCTACGACGTGCAAAGGAGAAAGACAGCAGACACCAACGCAACAGGAGGAAGACTTTTGGAACTGGAGAGAATTAGGTTCTTCAGGACAACTTTCAGTTAAATGAGCTTTAAGGGAAGGACAGGGGTTTGAAGGCAACCTGATATCAGGCGGAGGAACTGAAAGGGAGAATAACGAATGTGCTGAACTTAAGGGTGGACAACCAGTCTATCACGGCATACAGCGCTCAATTTACAGGAATGAAAGGGCTCATGAATTCAGCTGGGAACGTCTGCGTTCTATTCTCTTGGGCATTTTGGGGTGTCTTTATCAACCTACCGCGTCATGCTCATTCAACATTACCAAAATATTATAACCCCAATGCACCGCCGGCTAGAACGGACATAGAATCGGATTTAGTCTTTCTACGGTCCAGGCTCCATTCTCTGTCATCCTTGCTGCCGGTTCGACCTTACTCATTATCCATAAATGAGGAGGACTACCATTACTCGCCAAAACCTAAAGATCTGCGCCCTGCCCGACTCCTTCGAGTTTTGGGCTCATCTTTCGACCCGTTCTGGATGTCAATCGAGCGTCCAGCAGAGGCAGGTGTCGGGGCGGCAGACGGAGAGACCAAAACCGTGACGCCTGACCAAGCTGGGCTCCGAGGCCGAACTAGAGAAGCCTTACCAGGTTCTACGCGGAGCAGCAAGGGCTTCAATTTCAGCGCATCTCCAGAGCTGGCTGAGGGCGCAGCACGTTACCAACGGAAATTGGAAAAAGAGGCTGAAGACCTGGATTTGAACATGTTCCCTCCAGATGCCACCCCATTCATTCGGACGTGGCTGGTCCGCTCGGCCACTTGTGAGATCCATTATCAGTGGGTTGATTTGGGTCCAGTCTTCTGGCCCCGCTGGTTACGGCACACTGACTGCGAACAAGCCGGGAGTTCGCAAAGCTGTTCTTTCCCGAGTGGAATGTCCTGCCGAAGGGCACAAACAACGCAAATTAAAATCTTGGCATGGCACTGTTGGGGTGGGGAGGACGGAGTTGGGAAGTTAACAGGGACTGACAGAGGACTGACTAGTCCAGGAGCAGGTGTATCAAGTAAACGGTGTGTCTGGCGACAGGTACCCTATCCTGTAGTCACTGCTTGCAAATGTTCTTGTAAATAAATAAATTGTCGGTAAACTACGGCATCATTCACTGGAGCGCAGTGAAGATGGTGATTTTGGTAATCTAGCAAAAGCAACAAATGTCTTGAACGGCAATATTTGATTTATGTTTTATGCCATTTTACATGGGAATTCTAGCTTCTTTGATTTAAAGTTAAAACAGTTGGAAAAAATGTAACCAATGTTTTCGGTTGCACCGACTAACATTAAGAATCGTGACAAATCATGGTGTTTTAAGGTACTCATAAATATAAGTCCTATTTTATCTATTATTACAAGAAAAGCTGTGTTAAAATATTTTAGATATTGTTAAATATTTTCTAATTATAAATGCAAATATTTTCTTTAGTTTATTTTTTTACGACTGGCAGATTGTTTGAATTGATTTTTATTTTTTATTTTTTGCCCAATAAATGAGCCCTGAAATGAACAAGATTCTATTTTCCTGCTTGCTAAAAATTGTTAATATCGTTAAACGGAAGGCCTATTAATTTATGTAAACTATGAGCATTTATTGGGCGTGAAGTATTTGAAACAACTGTGTCATTTTTAAAAATGTATTTAATTCATTTTTTTCCGCACAAAATAGGGAGATGTGAAGGCATTGCCGGACGCAATACTGGTGCTGAGAGAGCGATAGACCATGGTAGCTTGATAATAGCTGTAACTTGGAGGGTGAAAACATATCTTTCAGGGCACCATATATGTGTAATTATATCACGTTTACCTTTGTTTTGTACATTCCCTTACCCTGTCTCAATGAATCGTTTCTGTTCTGAGTATGCCTTAATTTTTGACCTTGTATCCTTGTCCCATGCCCCACTCACACTCCACTCAAGCACACATAATTGTTTTGTCTCTCTCTCTCGCTCTCCCTGTTTCCCTCATTCATTGCGTCGTCTGTGCATTATGTCAATGTTGGTATTTCTTTTAAGCCTGGTATCCTTCACTGATGTAATCTGCTCATGTCCTGTGGCGCCAGTAGAGATACATGGATCTCACTTAAACTGAAGAAAGACCTGAAAGTGCCTCCTCATATACCACCACTGAACTGTGGTAAGATTATTTATAATTATTTGCATGGAGTTTAACATGCAGGACTGTCAATGTACATTGTTATACACTTTATTGTCCCCTAAAGAAAGTTTTGCTGTGACATTGCCATATTGAAGGTAGCACACACAATGTGAATAAAATAAGACAGAATAAGTTGAAAGGGACTCAACACAAACAATATAAATTAAATGATATACACAGTTTCATACAAAATGCAGATGTAGGCCAGCCCGCAGGTCCCACTGCTGACTATATACAATATATAAATATTGCACAATAAAAAATAAAATAAATAAAAAAGTTAATTGTGCCAAAAGTTAATTGCCCATCTTCAAAAGAGACAACATATTGGGTGCACATGATTGCTTTGTTCTACAGATTGCTTTTGTTTTCCTTTACAGAAGTTCCCAGTACTGATGGCTGAAAGGGACTGTCTCAGATTGCTGATACTGTGGACGGTTGGGGCATACATTAATTTTACATTAATTTACATTCATTCCTGAGGGCTTTGGCTTTGCAGATGATGTCCAAACCAGGGTGACTAACACCCAGCACCTTGCTCTCTATATTAGGGACTCTTTTAGACATGTTCCACAGAAAAGCATTTGTATTGCCTAACCAAAAAACTATACCAAACTTTTCAGATATTCCCAATAACGATATATAAAACATAATCAGTAAGGTATATTTAGCACTTAAAAAGTCACTATTGGCTTGATGTTGTAAATATACTCTTTATATTTCTTTTGTACCGTGTTTTCCAGTATAACACCTACAGTATGTACATGTAATTCTCAACTACACCAATGTCCTGATCCTGACTTACGCACCTGATTTACGCACGTTTAGGTCAGCACCAGCAGAGCGTAGATTATTGTTAATATTCAAACTTACATGGATCAAGAGCAAATGGCTGGTTGAGAAAGGAGCCTGCATCAAGTTTGACTAGTTAAACCATTATTTCTGTGTTCTATTTGTGTGCCCTCCAGTCCAGAAGACCAGGTTGAGGGAACCCAAATATAACCCTAGGCCAGACTTGAGGCCCCTTTACAGTCTCATAGACTATATAACTACAGACTGTAACGATAGTCTAAGTTACCTAATATACAGTGACATGGAGCATTGAGTGAGATGCTTAAATATTTAACAATTATGTAACACAGCAAATCTTAAGTGAGTTATCATCTTTCCATTCTGCCGCCTACCTGGTGTGTTGCAGGCTTTTGTTCGAGCCCCATACTAATACACATGACTCAGCAAATCAACACCTTGCTTGAAGACAATTGGTTGGAACAGGTATTCTATTTTTAGGAGAGGAAAAGTCTGCACCCTTATTGGCTAGGATTGAGCACCCTTGATGTAAACCATATGAGTGATTCATTTATATAGGCATATACAGTATGGGATGGGCAGCACTTATGATCTAGGCTGTGAATGGCTCAGAGTGCTTCAGCTCACATCTATAGACATCTGGTCTGGATGTGCAGAAGTGTGTTGAAATTAGCCTGTGTGAAACAACACTGTGTGCAAATGGAGATTTTTGTGCATCAAGCAATGCTTTTTCTATTAAATATGAGCTGGCTGTTTTAGAACCATGGGACTTTACTTAGTGATAAGTATACAGAAGACAGCTGAAAATCACAACATTTTAATTGAAAATATAAAAAACACACAATGTGATCAATTCAAACAAAAATACAAATTAAACATTTTATTGCAATAAAATACTGCATATCGAAAGTGCTGTCAAAAAATAATTTCTTGCATATTCCAATGTACATAGTAATTGGTTGCTCTCATATTTCAGCCCTTTGGGTTGAAAAAGGTATGCATATAAAAGTAATTTAAAGTAATCAATACTTTAAAAATGTAACATTCTGATTTTAAAAGAATGTAATTTCAGTCTCGTAAAATTAAAATTATAGAGAAGAAAATGCAAAGCAAAACAATTCATGCAAACAGTGTATTGAATTATCAAAAAGTTCCTATCATGAAAATGTTGATACAGTATATAGTACAGAATTAATCAAGACAATTAATTCAAAGTTCTTTCTGTGGTGGAGCTACATGTAACAAAGAGGTTGCTGGGTTAAGCTGTAAAATGTGCAGTGAGCATTAACCATGGGATAAGAAAAAAAGGTGTCAAACCATTAACACACCTGAAATACATACGTTGTGCACAATGAAATACAATGGAACCCAAACTGTTTGTGCTCCTCTTTGTTTCTAGTGCATAATACTGTTGTAATTGTTTAAAAACCGCATGGAAAAATGAAAACCGTTTCATAATGTGTACATTCCCACTCCGACTGTTGCCAAAGCAACACAAACACCCAGGACGAGTCGCAGAAGAGGTGACTCAAAGAGCAGTGAAGCTGGTACTTGCAACGTCTTGATCAATGTTCTGTCTTCTGTAAAGAGACAAGAAATGATAGCTTAGTTTAATATTAACAGAACATAACAGAACAAGTTATACATTTGCACCGTATGGCTGCTGTACAGCATGTACTGTGTACGTGTGTGTGCGCACATGTAGAGCAAATGTGCCCAGCATGACAGTGCCCTGTTCATGCTCTTTTATTGCACAGGAACCACATCAGGCAGGGCTGATAAGTTGTTCATACCATGAGCAATGTAGCTCTTGTGTGTCGTCTGTTTCTGTGGCATGTTAGCCTCCTCTGTGACACTCAAAATCTTCTGCAGGTCATCAAAAACCTGCCAAGCAAAAGAATGAAGAAAAGAAATTAGGCAAACCTCTAAAAATTCTTCCACTGTTTTATACAATTGGTCAGAGCATCATTCTGAAACTCTTTGAGATACATATGCTTCCCTTTGGTGCATCTGAAGGGGAGTGTGTTATGGTGAGACTGTTGGCGTAATCCCTCTATGAGTTGTCATATTCACAATGCTCTGTGACTGGACATTCAGTGCAGCACCATTTCTTGCCCCTCCAAACTGCTCCCTGTTTTTCTGTGTCACATTTGAACCATAAAATATTTTAACCTTAACAGAAATCTCACTCACCTCAATGTTGCACTCAAAGGCTCTGACAGCCTCCTCCAGCACTCCTTCCTTCTCCTCCTTGGTCAGCTCAATGCTGTTCATCCTGCTCCTGTACAGCTGTTTGAAGCGGTTGGGACTGCTCACTCCGGGGAAGGAAAAGAACGACACACCCTGCCCACTAGTAAGTCCCAGGGACTTCTGGGTAATGCGCCCCAGCACCTGCCCTCCTGACAGGTCACCAAGGTAACGAGTGTAAGCATGGGCAACCAGGTATTCAGGATTGTCTTTGCCAACCTGAGAGAGAAAAGGGGGTTTAATTATGACAATGATGAAACTATCATGCTGCTCTTCATTTTACATAAGAATAGTAACACTGGTAAACAATACTGCACATGGGACAGTACCTTTCTCAGTCTCTGTGCATATCTGTGAGTAGCAGCAGGGACGATGATCCTCTCCCTCCAGCTCTGTCCATAGAAGTATTCAAGATCTTTCTCCAGGGACTCCAGTCTGGCCAGTTCCTGGGGGAAGTATATTGGTGCAACACCTGGGTGGGAAGCGTTCCTGTCCATCTCATCTTCCAGGGCTCTGTAGACTTCATACAGTGAGCACAGGAGGAGCTGTGAAAAGAGAGATGGGGGGGTTAATGCACACATCTACATGGACTTACAACAGGATTCACTGTAGTGTATCCAGTCACAAATATGCTGTCTGCTCATAAACCTGTACTCACTTATGCAGACTTACTGAAGTGTTAAATTACAGTACATTAATGTACCACTGAATGTATTACATCAGCCTCTGCTGACATTCTGACACATAGTTCACTATACAGATTACCATTAACTGTGGCAGTGAAATGTGTATGTCTCTTGAGAGCTCAAGTGATTGGGACTACATTTTGCCAAGTTTGAAATTTCAGCTTCCTTCCAATACAGATATTGTACTCAAAATATGTTTGCTGTGCAGGTCCCTGCACTTTGGAACTCTGATGATCCTCGCACAGACTACAAAAAATTAGCTAAGATAAGACCCAACATTCATCGTGTCACACCAGCCATTCTTTTAATGCTGGGATAAAACATGATCTTACAGTCTACTCATCTATCCCCTGTTGTGTACCAACAATCCAGTTCCTGTTGACTGTGACAGATGTGTGTCTCTTGGCACTTAGAGGTGTACTGATACTACACTGTGCAGCGGATTAAATAATTACCTTATACTGCTGAAGGGATATCTGTCCTCTCTGGTAGCTCAGCATCAGCTCTGTATTCTCAGCTCTGACATGGCTGTCCTTGGTCACAGCTTTAATCTGCTCTGACAGGTCACTGGGAACACAAGGATGTTATTTGTTAGTGACATTACAGTATCGTTCTCTGAAACAAACACCACAGGAAAACACACAGCAGTGCAGTGTCACTGTAAATCTGAAAGGAAATAAACTATAATTTAATAAATGATACTAATGATGTTTTCGCAAAGCCATAAACCAGGTAACTGATTTTCACCAAAGTAAACAAGCTCTAAGGCACGGTGCGAGACGGACTGGGGTCATTACCTGTCACTGCTCTGCACTTTTTCTGCCTGTAGGTGCGTGTGTGTTCCCACCTCTGCAAACAAGGTGAGAGGAAGCAAGTTAATAATAACTATCACATAGATCACATGAAGCACGAACAGCATACTTCAGTTAGATTAGGAAAAAAGTGGTGAACACTTGACTTTATTCTGCTGTGCTTTTGTCTCCCATATTGTTTTGATTACTGTAGAGTGTATAAGAACTGCAATAGTGAAGGGTTTTCAACACATCTGGAACTCCAAGAGTAAGTGAATGAGGCCATGTTCATCTGTGCTGTGTGCATGTGCCTTTGTCATTCTCACCATGAGGCGTGTGGCTTTTTGTGTGCACTGCACATCTGTGACGAACGTCAGTCTCCTTCTCTGTGCCACTTTCATGGGTCAGCATTCTCTGTAGATCATCAAAAACCTGCACTCCAAGACAAATTCAAGCATAAACGTCATTATCATTACATTCCAAAATGCAAGAAAATAGATTACACTGCATATTGTTCCCCCAAAATAATGACAGGATACAAAAGCTTTGTCACAGTACTATAGAAAAGGCCCTCGATGCATAATAGTTCATACAGTTAACGTGATTAATATCATAAACAGTGAAATATATGTACACTGCATATCCCTGCTCCTCTAAAACTCCTGTTTCCATCCAACTGTGCCCGATCCAAACTGCTCCCTGTTTTTCTGTGTCACATTTGAACCATAAAATATTTTAACCTTAACAGAAATCTCACTCACCTCAATGTTGCACTCAAAGGCTCTGACAGCCTCCTCCAGCACTCCTTCCTTCTCCTCCTTGGTCAGCTCAATGCTGTTCATCCTGCTCCTGTACAGCTGTTTGAAGCGGTTGGGACTGCTCACTCCGGGGAAGGAAAAGAACGACACACCCTCCCCACTGGTAAGTCCCAGGGACTTCTGGGTAATGCGCCCCAGCACCTGCCCTCCTGACAGGTCACCAAGGTAACGAGTGTAAGCATGGGCAACCAGGTATTCAGGATTGTCTTTGCCAACCTGAGAGAGAAAAGGGGGTTTAATTATGACAATGATGAAACTATCATGCAAGAATAGTAACACTGGTAAATAATACTGCACATGGGACAGTACCTTTCTCAGTCTCTGTGCATATCTGTGAGTAGCAGCAGGGACGATGATCCTCTCCCTCCAGCTCTGTCCGTAGAAGTATTCAAGATCTTTCTCCAGGGACTCCAGTCTGGCCAGTTCCTGGGGGAAGTATATTGGTGCAACACCTGGGTGGGAAGCGTTCCTGTCCATCTCATCTTCCAGGGCTCTGTAGACTTCATACAGTGAGCACAGGAGGAGCTGTGAAGAGAGCGATGGAGAGGTTTTAATCTCGCAGAGATAATGCACACACTGGTTCTATTTAACCTTTCAGCAAAACTTGTATATTACTTGTTGGCTGGTTTTACTATAATAACAAGACATAACCAATCAGCACTTACTAATTCATAAGCATGCTGATATCTGTATAATATTGAATGATTTGTGTTATTTTGATTAGTTTGCTAAGTATCATGATGATTGCAATTATTAATTGTAATACAGGGAACAGGAAACAGAGATGATAGGTTTCAATAAACATTTTGCGGCAACAGTATACAAGAAATTTAAAGCTTATAATTATAATCAAAACTATTGAACACCAAAAAGTCAACATAGAAATGCTTTAGATTTGTCTGTGGCCCTGTATATATTTATATATGTGCCAGTCATTAGTGGTAATATTAAATGAGTATACCATAGAAGCTGTAGATAATTAATATTTTATTTGATGCAGGGACTTTGTGAAATAGAATGCATTCACTTTACCAAGATAATTGCAAATAAGCACAGTTAGTTAATTGCACAAGCCATAATTATGATCATAGATAATATATGATTAATTGTGAAGCCTTACCTTATACTGCTGAAGGGATACCTGTCCTTTCTGGTAGCTCAGCATCAGCTCTGTATTCTCAGCTCTGACATGGCTGTCCTTGGTCACAGCTTTAATCTGCTCTGATAGGTCACTGGGAAGGGATAGACATACAGAATTAGTGCAATCGGTCATTTATTTGTAATTAAGAAGAGTGTACAGCAGAGCACATTAAGAATGCAGTGTGAGGGAACTTATAGTGAAGAATTCACAGTGACTGGTATCATTAGCATTACAGTCACTGAAAAAAGCTGAGTTGAGTTAAAGTTGCATTACCAATCTGTGCTATGCACTGTTTCCATCTTGCTTTTCTTATCAGCCCCAGTCTCTGTAGTGGAGAACAGCAGACTCCTGTAAAGACATAATTGTCTCCGTTACAGATATCAGACAAGTGCCTTGGAGACAGCTGTGCACTCATGCTGATGTAACATAAAGTTTAATATATAAACAATTTACTTACTTGTTTTTAATGTTGTTGCCTATATCCCTGTTTTTATAACAGGCTCACGATAGTCTTCACCTTGTTTGCTCTTCGTCTTTGTGTACTGACTGTGCTACCAGCCCTTCTCTCACTCTGGTTTTTATACCATTTCTCCCCTCCCCTCCCTCCCCTTTCCTTTCTCTCAGCTTAGAGAGAAAAAAAGGAAGTTAGCGTGCTGCACAGAGTGTACTGGAACGGGAAGGGGGGGTGGGTCGTGGCGGGTGAGCGCAAAACATGATGGTGCGGATTTCTTTCTGTACACGAAGGGAGGGGGAAGAGGGAGCAGAGTGTTGAAATCGTGACTCAGTAAAAAAGTAAATCACGAGAGCAGGAGGAGGGTGCTTTGGTTTATGTGCAGTGTTCTCTGTGCCTTCTTCTACTACCTTCTACATTCACAGTTACAATTTTACATCTGTTGAAGGTCTGTTGTTTATCAGTTCTTATTGTGTTTTTAAGTTTGTCTATTAAGAAAATAGTGGGCTAAAATGCATTCCTTTTGATATGACTTTTATATTTTAAAACACCATACAAAGAGCTCAAGATTTCCCAACTCTTATTCATACTTAAATGCTACATTTCAGGCTTTTCATACTCCTTTAAGCATCCTTCAACACCCAAATATATGTGAAACATCACCATACCTATAGCTACAAAACTGGAGGAGTGTGTTTGCTAAAAAGGCACAAAGAAATATATGCATCACACATGTATTCGATGTTAAGCATTTATACAGCTGGGCATTTATGGAGACATACATACATATGGAGTGGCATAGCATGGTACAATTGATTTTTATGCTGCTTATATTTGTTTAGGCTGGGCAGTTCCAATTTATGAGGGTGGGTTTTGTTGTATGCACTTCTCCCAGGGCATCACATTTGTTCCTCACCTTAAGTAGACTGTGACCATATTGTTTTGCCAGACGACTTTCATAACTTCACAGTGTGGACAGGTGTTAGGTTCACGGTCATGTACATGCCATACTGCATCATCCTACAGATTGTGCTGATTTTAAGTTCCAACCTGTGTCTCCCTCTAACATGTATCCCTTGTACTCAGTGTACAAGTGCCATGTTACAGCTGATAAGAAACGGCTAACTTCAGCAAAGTTGACAGAGATGAAGTCTTTGCAATCATAACTGATAACCAAAATAAGCCTCAAGGGAAAGACAGGTGAACACAGATCCCAGGAGATAAACAATAAGCAGAGAATCATTTTATGCATGTTCCAGTGCCCATTCAGTCTGTCTCCAGTGATCTTCCTCCTTCATGCACTCCATACCTTCCATTCAACAGTCACATGTAAACTGAGGTTTCAGCATAACTACATTAATTAATTAATTCATTCATTCATTCATCATCTTCAATTTAATTAATTAATCAATTACAATAAAAAGTAATTACTGCTATGACACTGGAAATGGATTGGAATGAAGACTACTGCTTCAGTCCAGGAAGCCACTGGTCATGAGATATATTTCTAAATCCCTTTAGCGAGTCACTCATTACAAGAGAAAATATAACAAATAATTGAGTTTAAGAAATACAAATTGGTTGTATTCATATGTTTAGATTGCCTTATTACAACCATAAATTTGCTCACACTTTTTGATGATGAATGAATTTGAACATACGGTAGTCTTAAATCAATATCAAATGCATTTTCATTCAACATTTTCATTCAGGATTTTCGTTCAACATATATTTTTTCGTAATTTGCAAGCGTTGCATATGTATATTCCTTGGAATGCAAATCAATGTAAAGTAATTCTCTTTGTAGACATAGACGATTTAAAATTTTAGATGTTCCGTGGGAAATGATGTGACTTGTTTGTATGAGAACTTCACCTGACGCCAAATGGCTACTTTAAAAAAACAAAACAAAAAAAAAGCTGGTGTGGTAAAGTTATGTTGTCTTGTCTGAATTTCCTCAGCAAATCCTGCTGAAAATGCAAATATTGCAATTTAAGCTACGTTAGTGTCCTAAAGTGTGTACATAAGCTTTCAAATACCCGTTACATAATAGTCCAATCTTAAAATACCTTTTGGTGCCAGAGGTGAAAATGGATTGAACTCGAACTAGATTTTCGCACAGAAGGAGATACTGATAAGACTGTTTCTTTAAATCTCAACCATGACTCAGCAGAACGGGAAGTCTAGAGACTGAGGGAGGAGGGAGTGAAACCGTGACTCAACAGGATACAGACACAACAATAGTTGTGCAAAAAAAAAAGGAGTACGTGAGCAATGAAGTCACGGAGTTGGAACAACATGCTGGCATTAAAGGCAACATTTGATTTTGTATTTTCCATCGTACTTCGCATTGCAATTTTAAACCTTTTGTCTCCCTCATGAAGTAGAAGATGTATATGCAAAACTAAAAGGAAAATGAGGAGACGTGGCGGCGGCATAAATATTTCGCTTGGTTTATCGGCTAAAACCAGATTTCAGTAGTGAGCTGATCCTATTAGATTTACTCCAGATGTTTGGTCTCAAACCATTCTATCACATACCGTGGGGACTCTCCTCCGTTCTTCTTCGTTAAAAGGCACAAACTGGTTGTCGCCATTTACGTAACAAAACAATTAACTGAAACTAAACTTTGACTTGCCATCCAAATTTGCATCGGTGAAAAATGTAATGATTTTCTAACTAATGGCGCATGACAGGTGCAAAATGCAACCCTTTCAGTAATGACTTAGGCTAAATATTAAATTCTTCAAACTACAAGGTTTAAAGGGATTGGATTGCAAGATGTCGCAGGCATAATTAATTAAGGTATAATTAACGTTAGTATTCTCACAGTAATACTATTTATGATGCTAAGGCATTATTTTCAACCTTGAAGACCATAGATTTTGGTAATGAGAAGATCGGAGTCCACAGTTTATTGTTAATCTATGGAAAAGTTCATATTCGAACCGCGAATGATGAAGACTAAATATGAATACAGTCTGATATTTTGGGTACCGGACACTTGATTTCAACTGATTGTACAACGAATAAAAAGATGAGTATAAACGGGAGACTTTGGGGATAATGCAGCACATGGCTTGGTAGAACCTCTGAAGAATTGTCCAAAATGAGTAATTGCCTGCTGACTCCATATTCATTCATTCAAATTCAAAATTCCAGCATATAGGACGTATATGATTTAGACACTTTTCATCACACTATCCCAAAAACCTTTTCACTTGTGTTCAGGTCCACAGTGTCTATTATCTTTAAATACTTAACTACTAGCGTGTCCATTTATTAATGGTGCTGGTGAATGGTTAATAGACAATTCAATTCAATTTTTACAA
Organism: Albula goreensis; assembly: GCA_022829145.1. Taxonomy (NCBI): domain Eukaryota; kingdom Metazoa; phylum Chordata; class Actinopteri; order Albuliformes; family Albulidae; genus Albula; species Albula goreensis. The sequence goes on from CM040759.1 coordinate 9,928,524, forward strand.
CAAGTCGTCACAAAACAGCTTTGCAATTGATCCCTGGCCTAAAACCCCCTCACAGCAAGCCAAGGCAACAGTGACAAGGAAAAGCTCACGCAATGGATTTCTGTTAGCAAAGTGTACACTTTCTGCAGGGGCTCATGTTTACAAGGTACATGTTTTAATATTTAATTACAATATGCAATGTTGTGTCAGTTTGTCCCCTTGCACAGGTGGAACCAGAGAAACAGGTGCCACAGATTTAACAGGCAAGACCTTTAGAATGTGATTATGGCAAATTGTGTCTGCTGACAATACACGTTGTTGTTGTCCTGTATTAACTCAAGGTTACTGTGACAGTAAAGCCAACTCTCTCTGTACTGTGGGAGAGAAGTCTGCCACTGCAAAGACAGCAGTGTCAATACCACAACCAATGACTGACCCACATGTGCCAGAGGCTGCACGGGATTGGACTCCTGTGTTAAAACTCCTTGGCAACAGAGAGTGACCGTTATTCTAGGTGGTAGTGACCTTCTACCGGCTCACTGCTTGGACTCAGTCCAGTAAGATTCAGCTGAGGAAAATTAACAGAAGGATCTGAAAAGTTAAATTTGCTCTCTTATATTAAAGACTTGAACTTCCTGTTAACGTGACCTGAGAGGCCTGTGTCTGTTGTTTCCTCACATATCCTCAAGGTGGCACTATATGCATCGTAATCTGGGAAATATTGAGATTAACATGTAATAGATATGAGACCATTTATACTATAAAGGATTTATTAGCCACGGTTCTTTGGTGCAAATCAGTGTTATGACACACTTAAAGGAATCTGAAACTGAAGCAGACACACCAGCACCTTTGGGAAAATTATTATTATACATAGAGTGCAACAATATCCATGGTTCACTTAATTTGTACATTAATGTATCATTATAGCACACATAGTTACACAAAGGCACAGGGTCATCCTCTGTTCCACACAAAATGACAGAATATAGTTCAGGCATAACAGAAAATACACATTCACATTTTGACAAGCACATGATGTGAGAGATCTACTGAGAATCTAATACATCTAAGATATTTCCTCATATTCCTACCATTAATAATGTGCTTTTCTCAATTAATATTTCCTCAAAGTCTCTTTTGTAAACTCAAACTCAAAAGAACTTTTTGAGAAGTAAAAAATAATTTCTCGCAAAAAGTCCTTCAGTTTGACAAATGCCACATGGTTCACTTATGCAGTTTCATGAAAATGACATGATAAATAATCTTGCTTAAACATTTACTTTCACACACAATCCATCAAACCTGCATGTCTTTGAACTGGTGGAGAAAAGCTGAGAACACACAAAAACTAAAGAATATGTGAATCCTACAAAAGAATAGCCCAGCTATGGTGGGAAGCAAACTGCATCCTTCTTATCAGGAGTCCAAGTGCTAACCACTGAGCCACCCTTCTTCTCCTGGGTCTGTGATCTGGTGTCAGAATGAAGAATGAGTTTGTTTATAATGGCACATATAGCCCAAAGTAGGATGGAAAGAACAACTTTGGTGCTGAACTAGCAAGAGCTTCACAAAACAAAAACATATTTTGCATCCACTTCCCTAAAATATATATATTTACTCCAACCTACAACTCCCCTCCTGACAATAAATTAAACTATAGATACCATTTATATCATTTTTCCCTCCCCTGACCGGACTAATCCATATTCTATAGGAGGTAAAGATGGGCCCATGAGCTGGAATACTGTAACACAGAATTACAATGAATCCACAAGGTAGAGAAACCCAGATAAGTTGCTCAGAATGTGAAGAATTAAAAACAGTACTTGTATACATATGTCCACAAGACATTAGACTAATTACATCACAGAGTTTATATCAAAGGTACTATACATACAAAATTGCAATATTATTATGACCATCATCCCTACAGTAAATGCAGTAGTATAGTTTCTTGTACCACAATTCAATTCTACACAAACAAGGTTTTAATTGTGATCTTAACATGTACAAGTTTTATCCTAATTCACCCACATACATTTGTCATGGAGACATTTGCTGCACTTTCACAGTCATGCTGACTTCCTTCCTGTTCATACATTTTGTCAAGAGATATTTTGCGTACATGTGATGCAATTCAAAAAAGGAAGTCTGAAGGAGAGCTGCTGTTGTTCAGTGCAGTGGAGATCGCATAGCACAGCGGCACCTCAGTCAGTGTTGTACACAGTGTTGTCTGCTGCATGCACCATGGATGGGGTGCCCTCCCTGCTGGTGGATGCTCTGGAGCAGCTGCAGGAAAAGGAGGTAAAAAGGTTCAAATGGACCCTGACCCACGACATACCGGAGGGCTTCTGCTGCATTCCCAGGGGTCAGCTGGAGAAACGGGACATCATGGACATGGTTGACCTGATGGTGGACATCTATGAAGAAGAGGGTGCTGTGAGAATCACGCTGCATGTCCTGCAGAAGATCAACCAAAACAACGTGGCTAAATGGCTAGAACAACAGAGAGAAAATGGTGAGACACCCCAAAGAGCTTTGCCAAACTTTTCAAAAATGAAAAAAAAATTAAAATGAAAAAAATAAAAAAATATACATGGTTTTGAAACAAGAAAAACAACCAAAAGATTTTAATTGGTATGACATCTTTATATACTGCTGAATTACAAACTTAGTCTTGGTAGAAAATGCTATGACTACTTTAGATACAGTATGTGCATACATATATATCAACCCATTTTTCCCCATGAAAATCATAGGATCTGTCTCATCTTTTTGATGGTTTCAGAAACAATTACATTTGTATGAGTAAAAACAAACATTAATCCATATTATTTATTTATTAATGGAGGATTGATATCCCTGAGGTTTTTAATGTGTATGAAGCGAGCATTGTTCATTTTGGTTTAATTATTGTTGTTTTTGATGTTGCTGTTATTATTGTTGTCATATAAATTCTCAGAGAAATATGCATTTCAGTGTACCGTATGTACCTTGTGTCCTATAGCCATGACCTGCACACCAAAGGGGAGGCATGAATCCTGTTCCTCTGGTGAGTTTTCAGCACATGAATGTAGTCTAAATGATCAGTATGTGCGTATGGCCCATTTGTGTCTTATTATCATTGGAGAAACACAATCGCAAATTCAAATGAAGTACACACACAACACACAACTTTGTCTTTTCACATTCATTCAAGAGATATTTTTATGAGCCCTATTTTGAAAGTCATATTTCATAAGTTGGAAATCAGTATTTGCCCGATTATCGCAACATTCAACAGCGTGGGCAAAAGTGCAAAGCTTTTTTTTGTTTCTAAAAACGTTGCATTTTTAAGGAAGCAAATCATAAGGATGTAAATGATGACATCCAACATCAGCACAAAGAGGGCGGTGCAGACAGCACCAGTGTATCACTATCAATATCAGCAAAGCCATTAGCTTCATCATGGCGATGAGACCTTTGTCCCGGTAGCATTTGCTTACTGGCAGTGAGAGTTGTTGTTGTGGCCGTTGTCTTTGGTCACTCACCACCGCAGGTGAGAAGAGACCGGATACATACAGAGAGGTAAATGCAAAGGGCAATGTGCTAATCATATCAAGATTCTTTAGAACAGCAGTGAGGGTCTCAGATGCCAAGCAAAGCAAGAGATGAGGCCTGAGTTCCCTTCCTGTATGTAGCGGAGAGCAAATGGGTTAGTGTACCAAACAGCATCTCACCTCATCATTATCTGTCTCTAAACTGGCTGGCAGAAACTATAATCATTTTTAATTGTTTGTGAGTTAATGTCAATGATACAGGTAATGTCAGTGATACTCAAAGAAGCTCATAAATACATATAGAAAAGCTCTTAGTGCCCACAAGAAGATTGCTGTGATGAGAAAATGTATCTGAACTTGTTGTGTGTTAGTGGGCATGGAGTTCAGATGGCAAAGCTGGTTGAAGATTCTCTTAGACTGGACATAATGGCAGGCACATTCGCTGTGAATACATGCTGCCAGGCGAATGTCAGCAGCAGTCCACAAGACATCAACCACTTAAAAACTCACTAGTTTTGGATTCTATACATGTTCCTGAGTATTCTCAACCCCACTTTCATTGAGACATGTATTATGTTTTTTTGTAAACAGTCCATAATAAATGTACAATAAAATCAGGTGCATTTTCTGTGCATACATAGTGACGGGCAAATGCCAGCAACAGTCCGTAAGACATACAGTACACTTCAATCAAACTCACTTGTTTACATAATTTGCATGGTACGCAAATTTGTTTTCAAAGAAAACTCCCAAACATTGCGCTCACAGTAATGAAAAAAGAGAGAACAATTTCTTATCTTTATTTCTATGTTTGTATTTACAAACTAAACCACGTAGGTCGAAACTAGGTTTTTTAAATAATTTATTGAAGTGCGTCGTAACCACGAAACGTCGTAACTCGAGACCGTCGTAACCCGAAGACTCCCTGTATATATCTTGCTGAGCCCTTTGCAGCAAACTCTAGAACTGATATCAAGATCACTGGTATTGGAAAATACTGAATTTAAGCTTTCAGTCTGCTTGACTTATCTGCACGTGATCTTTCACCATGTACTGTATATCTGAGCAATATATCCCTTTGTTGTTCAGAAATACAGTTCACTTCTCCTTTTTCAAGGTCAGAAGCAGAGGTTTAAGTGTTTTGACATGCAATGCTGCCTGTGGTTTTTTGACCTTTCTCTTATTCTCCCTTTCAGCTGATCTTGTGAAAGGAGTCCAAGGGAAACTTAAATCAAGGCTGCGGAAGAAATATGAACTTGTGTATGAGGGCATAGCAAAGAGAGGCCAGCAGGTGACTCTCAATGAGATATACACAGAGCTGTATATAACAGAGGGTGAGAGTGGAGGAATCAACAATGAGCATGAGGTGAGACAGATAGAGACAGCATCAAAAACGCACACCACGCATGAAATGTTGGTTGATTACAATTAAATTTTCAAGTCCTTACCTGATCAGAACAAACCCATCAAAACCGTCATGACAAAGGGCATTGCAGGCATTGGGAAAACAGTCTCTGTGCAAAAGTTTGTTCTTGACTGGGCATCAGAGAAGGCAAACGAGGACATCGATTTGATGTTCATGCTTCCTTTCCGTGAGCTGAATTTATTAAGGGACAAAAAGTACAGCCTGCAGGGCCTGGTGCGATATTTCCATCCTGAGATGCAAGATCTTGAAAGAGTGGAGGCTGGGGGTCACACCGTTTTGTTTATATTCGATGGTTTGGATGAGAGCCATCTAGCCTTGGACTTTGAATGTAACCAGAAGTGGTATGACGTTAAAGAGGAAACGATGATTGATGTTCTGTTGACAAACCTAATTATGGGGAACCTGTTCTGTTCTGCACTTCTCTGGATCACCACACGGCCAGCAGCAGCCAATCAGATCCCACATGATTGCATCCAGCGGGTGACTGAGGTTCGAGGATTCAACGACTTGCAAAAGGAAGACTACTTCCGCAAAAGATTCACCAATCAGATCACCGCGGACAGCATTATCAAACACATAAAGTCAACAAGGAGCCTCTACATCATGTGTCACATACCAATCTTCTGCTGGATTTCAGCAACTGTACTTAAACGGTTGCTTGGTCGAGTGGATAGTGGAAATCTTCCTAAAACACTGACTCAGCTTTACACAAACTTCCTGCTGATTCTGCTGACCAAAGCAAGTTGCAGGCACTCCAAGGGAAATGAGAGAGATGATCCACTTCTGTCTGATAGAGAGATCATTCTTAAATTAGGAGAACTGGCCTTTCGACACCTGAAAAAAGGCAACCTTATATTCTATGACAAAGACCTCAGAGAATGCCATATCAGTGCCAGTGAAGCTTCCATTTACAGGGGATTGATCACAGAAATACATGATGAAGATTCAGAGGTGAACGGTGTGAGAGTCTATCGCTTCATCCATCTGAGCATACAGGAGTATCTCGCTGCTTTGTTTGTGTTTCTCTCATTCAAAGACGGCAAGAAGAATCCGCTTGACCAATCAGCCAAAGGCAAATTCACCAGGCTGATTAAAAGAACATCCTTGTCTGACATTCACAAACTTGCAGTCAACAAGGCTGTACAAAGCAAAAACGGAGAACTGGACCTTTTCCTCCGCTTCCTGCTCGGCGTTTCGATGGACTCAAACCAGACACTGTTACAAGGCCTGATGTCGCAGCCACTCTCATCAGAGTCAAAGAGTGTGGAGGAGTCGGCCAGGTACATCAAGAGCCTGATAAGAAAGAAGCTCTCTCCAGAGAGAGTCATCAATCTGTTCCACTGTTTGAGTGAACTGAATGACAGCTCCCTCGTCCAGGAAATACACTGCTTCCTCAGTCAAGGAAATTTCCCCAGCAGCCATCTTTCAGCGGCACAGTGCTCTGCGCTGGCCTATGTTCTGATGATGTCAGAGAAAGAGATTGATGTGCTTGATCTGAAGAAATATCAGACCTCACATGAAGGGCTAATGAGGCTGCTGCCAGTTGCCAAATATTCCAGAAGGGTTCTGTAAGTACTGGTGGATTCCTCATTTTTAAATGAAACATGTTATTTTTTAATTTTTATGTAGTTGTGTTTGTAAAAAACAAAAAGGCAACAAATTAGATAATACTGTTCATGGCATTACATGAAAACATTGTAGAAAGCCTCTTATTATTTCACTTTTTAAATGTTTCCATTATATTCACTTCACATTCCATTAAATTATGGAGAAATTGTGTTAGTCGTGGAAATGAAGTCTGTAGGTGTGTCATTCTGTCTGATTGGCATTAGATTATAAGAACTCTCTCTAAAAAATCTTTTGTACAGATGTATGTTTACTTTTTTTGAAGGTCAAAAACAATATTTCAGTCTAAGATTTGATTTTTAATAGTCCATGTTAAAACATGGATCATTTAAAAGGGGTTTACGTAATTTCAAATGGGACTCTGCATAAACTTTTTTCTCCCTGGCCAGACTAGACGGGTGTAACCTGTCCCAGCAGAGCTGTGACATGCTGGCCTCAGCTCTCGATTCGGGACCCTCTAACCTGAGAGAGCTGGACCTGAGTAACAATGACTTGGCAGACAAACGGGTGCATCTGCTCTGTGCTGGATTGGAGGGTCCACATTGCAAATTACAGACACTGAGGTGGGTAAGACATTATGCATGTATTATATATAGCGATTCTGATAAGCGAATGTAGTTTCACAGAAATGCAATCTCCTAAGATTCACATATTGACTAGGCAGCCACATATTACATTTATTTATGTACATTATGTCAAATTATATGTATCATTGTTTAATTTATATTGATATGTGCCACCTTTGTCATTCATATAAGAAAGTCTGGTAGCAGAAATATATGTATTCTTAAAACTTATGAATCTTGCTTTATGGCTGCATATTTACTTTATTCATTTACATTATGCAAGACTATGTGTGCCATTGTTTCTCTGCTTTAAATCTCATGGCTTTATGACAGTCAGCAGTGGAGTGCTGGGAAAATCTGAGAGGGTCAGGTAGGGAAATGGATTCATTTCTGACAGACTGCCCCAGCTCTTTTTGGCATTCAAATTCAAACATTTTTATATTTCATCTAAAACAATGCATACTCAGGTTCTTGTTTTCTTTGAATGTGAAGCAATGTTCTCTGAAAACAGGAATAAAAATTCCAGAATATTTTACTCCATGTGAACACAGTTATCAACCCAGTGCTTTGCAAGCTAAATAAACACAAAACAATGGAGACTACTGTATAGCTGCCAGTAGGGCAACTCATTCCAGTGACATATCTTGTGACAGCGTTATGTCAAATCACAGGTCCTTACTCTGATTCTTCTTTTTTTTTCAAACCACTTCCTGTTCAGACTAGATGGGTGTAACCTCTCTCACCAGTGCTGTGAATTGCTGGCCTCAGCTCTCAATGCAAAGCAGTCTAACCTGAGAGAGCTGGACCTGAGGAACAATGCCTTAGGGGACACAGGGGTGCATGTGCTCTGTGCTGGATTGGGAAGTCCACATTGCAGATTAGAGACGCTGAGGTATAGTAAGCGCAAATTAATTACAAAATGCTGAATGAAAATGTCCATATCTGCAGTACACACTACATATGTATGGTTGTATAGACAATTTGACTATGAGCCTGCAAGATCTAAAATAAAGATCAAAATACATGTTTCATTACATATTGAGTACTGACTGAATAGAGAACTGACATGTATTCCTTCAAGGCAAAACCACATTTTACTTGTATAAATATGGCAATGGATAAAATGTGATGTTATTTGATGGTATATGTTTTAATCTTCCATTTATATGTCACCCTTTTTAAGCTATTTGAGCCAAAACATTGAAGTTAGCAAGGTGGACTACAATTAAAAAGCATGCAATTGTATATGTTAGACTCAAAGCTAGAGACATAACAGCAAGTTATTAAGGCACTATTTAATAACATTGCTGATATTTAAATTATACATTTGCACAGCTGAGGATATCATGTTTGACAAATAATTTTTGAAGATCAGAAAACATTTTCTATAAGTAATCTGATTCAATTACCATTTAAACAATGGAATAGGTTTCACATTACAATTCATAGAAGGTCAAGGAAGCAGTATTCTGAGTCAGATTCCAGGTAACAGTTTCCAAAGTAACCTGCAGGCTGAAACCATAGATACAGCCCTGGTGGTTGCCCTTGAGCCTTAAGATTATTGTCTGTGATTTTCTTTCAAAGAGCCGCTAACATAACTGATTAGCCAGCCACTTCTGAAACATGCTGGAAACTAGCATGCACACTGGCCCTCCAGGGTTGGCGTTTTGCACCGCTTCTTAAAATGAATTCCATTGTTTAGGAAATCCATTGGGACATTATGCAAATACATCAAGATATACAGAAAAGTCATAAAAAGTATACATAAACCACATACATTTGCACAACCACATACAAACTAGCCCTGCTAGCTGCACATGCTCTGTTTAAAATTGACTAATCTTTTTTAGGCTGGGAGGGTGTGGCCTCACCTGTGATTGCTGTCAAAAGCTGACCTCAGTGGTTCTCTCGGGCACTTCAAAGCTCATAGAGTTGAATTTGAGCAACAATGACCTGCAGGATGCAGGAGTGACGCTGTTCTGTGCTGGCCTGGGGGACCCACAGTGCACCCTGGAGAAACTGAGGTGAGTACATGCTCTGGGCAAAGGGACACAAACGAGTTACAGAGCTGTTTCAGCACGTGTCTCCTCTCCTTTGCAGTCTGTCACTGTGTGGGGTCAGAGACGATGGATGTGTTCAGCTGTCTTCAGCTCTCCACTCGAACCCCTCACACCTGAGAGAGCTGGATCTCAGCTTCAACTACCCAGGAGAGCCTGCGCTTGACTTGCTCAGCAAAATACAGACAGATCCCAGCTTCAGACTGCAGACACTGCTGTAAGAAAAATGAGCATTGGTTGTATCACGATTGTATGTGTTCACATGTATACATACTGCGCGATTACATGTGTGTGTCACTGAAAAGGCTGTTGTTCCTGTCTTGTAGTGTCGACTACAATGGAGTCAGTAGGAACAAACAACGACTACTGAAATGTAAGACTTTCAATTAAGTTTTTCAAAGTGAAAAGAAACTAAATTGAAAACTGTGTATGACCAAGTGCCTCACAAAATTCTCTCATGGCTAGTCCATTATTACTAATGATTTTGAAATTTTAGGATACTTAATAATACTATACGAAAGCTGGTGCTGTTTTTGCAACTTTTACAACCACTATTACTAGTACTACTGTTATTACAACGGGTACTGCTGCTTCTCTGATTTCATTAAAAAAATGAGACATTTCTACTCTCTCATTTGCAGATGCCTGTGCTCTCACACTGGACCCCAACTCAGTCCACCCAAGACTGGTTCTGTCTGAGGGGGGCCAGAAGATAACTCGAGTGAAAGAGCTTCAGCCATACCCTGATCATCCACGGAGGCTTGACACACAGTGCCAAGCTCTCTGCAAGGAGAGTCTGTCCGGTCGCTGCTATTGGGAGGCTGAGTGGAGCAGGGCATGTGGCCGCTTAGGAGTGATGTATGAAGGAATTGACGGGAAAGGGGACACCATCAACAGTGACATAGGATTCAATGAGAAATCCTGGTGCTTGCAGTTTTATTATGAATTTTACTCTGCATGGCACAACAAAATGAGATCCTTTGAGACTTCCTGCTCTCACCTGACCAACAGAGTGGGAGTCTACCTGGACTGGCCCGCTGGCACGCTCTCATTTTACAGCGTATCCGCAGAAACGGTTTCCCTACTGCAATCGTTCCGCACCACATTCACTGAGCCCATATATCCTGTCTTCTACGCTTACTTTGACACTTCTATGGCACTGTGCACGCTGGAATAGCGCACCGTATCCAGACTCTCAACGTGTCAGAGGAAAGACAACTTTTTATGATCACTGCTTTTTGAGTTATGATGGGGAGGGAAATTTTGATAGGGATGGGGTGGACTGGATACTGGACACTGTGGCTGGAAGGTTTCTTAAGGTTGTAGTTTGCGTGTTTAACTTATATGTATATATTTTTTCTAGGCCATGTAAATAAATTATTATGGAAAATAATGGGTTGATTTTGGCAGAGCAATGACAGCTACAGGGGCATTTACAGACTCAAGATGGGCAGTGCTGGAAAAAGCACAGAGTCATATTGAGGATTCATCTCATTGTTTCCATGGTCTTATCTGTAAACACAAACATAGAAAGGCATTCTGAAACCTGTGTGTTTTTTTTTTTTGCATGCTGAGTATTCTCTGTGACATCATATTTGTAAGCCCATTTCATCATCACTGGTAAGCTCTGCTACTTTACTATGACAAAAAGCCATACTGATTCAATGGCTAATGTAAGCAAAATGACAATGACAAAAGCAAGCACAAAAAGGCAGAAAGGACTCAATAATATGCTGATGCTGCACAGTCCATGCTGGCTGAGGTACTGTCACTCTAGTGCATAGGGCTGTACCTTAGCGATCTTTCTGCTGGAGCATGACTAAAATTAGGATTTAGTGAATCATGCATATTGGTGGGTAACAACTCCACCCAGGAACGGAATGCTTTAGAACGAGTGGCACGAGACGTGTGCATGTATGCATGAGAGAGGGAGAGAGGCGGAGGACAGGCGACACTTAAGACTCAGACACACCTTTCAACACTTATTTGAAAAGGAGGAGAGAGAGAGGAGCAGAGTAAAAAAAAAATCGCAGGAGTGAAGCCACAGAAGCAGACGTTAAGGGAGAGAGAACCTTACTTCAAGGGAGAGGGACACATCAGTCATACAATTATACAGAGATCACATCAGATTCCCAACCTCTACAGCAGGTAAGTTTGTTCTTCATTTTGGTGTAAGATTAGCTGGTGAAAAATTGAGGTAGGATTATTTGTTTGTATTTTGTTTCAAACATGTGTCTATTGGCATAAACAGTCAATCAACTTATGTATGAAACACACAGAGACCACCCACTTCATCCACATTCATCAGCTATGTGAACTGATTCTGTGATCCTTTTACTGTAAATATCAGTTTTTGTATATGACATGGACGGCATGATGAGAGAGTCTTTGGCCGACAGCATGTTCAGGGTTTCTCTTGGGAGGGAGAGAAAGCTACTGTGTACTATGCGCATACCTTGAAAGTCAAGTGCAACGTTCATGTTTAAACTGTGTGTATGAAGATAAATGTATGGGTGTAGAAGTGCTGAAGGGTGAAAAGGGATATGTGTGCAATTTGTGTGTGTAGTGCAGAGACTGAGAGAGGGTGTGTGTGAGGGAACACATTAGTCAGGGCAGAATGCTGCAAGACTGGCCCTGCAGGGTTGGGCAAAGTGCGGTATTCCAATAGCCAAAGGGAGAGAAGGAGGGATAACAGTTAATGATGACTCCTATAGTAGGCATTACAGAGAAGTGGATACAAACACACCTGTGTACCCACAGACTCTGTTCACACACATGAATACACAGCCATACCCAATGTCTTTTCTATTCAAAATACTTAACACAGAAAGGATGTGTTTCAATTCACACTGTAACTAGCTCTCTATTACTGCTTCACCCCAACTCTCATCTACAGTGAAATATTCTCCTTTATACCACGGCTTGGTTAAATACTTGTTTCTGATTGAGGGGGTAGGCATTATTTCCCATTGAATGCACGGCAGTAATGCACGGCTATGAAGTAGTTCCAGTGAAAATGGCCTTATCACTGTTCGAAATTAATACACAAACTCATTCAACTTTACTGAAGATTCCATTTACAACCGAACATACCGGCAACATCTGTCAAGGGGGAAATGCTGGAGCCAGTTACTGTCATCGAATTTCAAAAGTCATGTCTCCCACATTCCTCATCTGATCTACCATTTTCAATGTCAAATTTTACAATTAATGGACACGTTCAATTTAATTTCCATAGATGAGTAAGATGTAGCTTATAGTCAGAGTTTCCACATGCATGCACGGCTTCACCACCACCCTGTCTGGTTTGTTTCCATACAACTGCACTGCCAGTCGTAGTTTATTCCTTACATATACAGAGCTCCCAATACTTTATTTTCTGTCATGCAGGAATGGCAGTCACAGTGTGGGTGTGATGGTTCCTATGTGCACTGAGTCATGTAAACCTCAACTTAATTTATATTGTTCTCTCTCACGATCGAAGGCTTAGAGGCCTCACTTACCTGATGATATGACACCACAATAATTGCTTAACAGTTACGTAACTACAGTTTAGAATAACTACAGTACTGCTGCCCCCATGCACAGTACTCAGGACTGAATTCTGCAATAAGTCCTCATAGTTACAAATATAAGACCTAAGTAGCTTCACTGTGCTACAGCTCCACATTGCTACAAATGTACAGTAATTTGGCTCCACCTGCTGTATATTTACTGTACTATGTTGAAACAGTGACACCCCCCAAATGCTTTAATTTAGTAGCTCTTTGCTTAAAATATAAAATCTTCTATAGTTAGTTGAACCATAAAAGTTCAATTGAGCTAAAAGAACTACAGACCCACGATTTCATTCACAGTCAACAAAATAGGAAATGGAATGCTTACCATTTTGATGCCTGAGGCTCAATGTTACTGCAGTTTAAGTTTTCAAATGAGGGCTTCCTGTAAAACTGAAAGGAATGTCTGTGGTTTATGAGTGTATTTATAACTCTCTGCCCCTCTCCATGCTAGATAATGGCCGAGGAGAGGAGCGAGTGCCCCCCTGGCTCCCCGGAGCTCCGCCTGGTCCTGCTGGGACTGATTGGCTGTGGAAAGACCATGACAGGAGATACTATCCTAGGCGAGCACTCCTCTGCCCCTCGCTGCCCCAGGACCTGCCAGCAGAGGCAAGGCCTGTCAGAGGGGCGGTGGGTGACCCTGGTGGAGGCCCCGCGCTGGTACTGGAGCGGGGGCGAGGTGGAGGCCAGTGTGAAGGAGGAGACACAGCGGGCCCTCCCCCTGTCCCATCCTGGACCCCACGCCTTCCTCATTCTCATCCCTGTGGGGGAGTTCACGGAGGGGGAGCGTCGTGTTCCCGCCCAGCTGGAGGGCGTTTTCGGGAATGGGGTCCTGAGGCACACCATGGTGCTGCTCACCAGTGGGGACTACCTGATGGGGAAGAGCGGAGAGGATTACCTGGCAGGGGAGAACCCTGGGCTCAGGGAGGTGGTGGAGCGGTGTGGGGGCAGGTTCCACGTCATCAACAACCGCAGGCCTCAGGACAGGGAGCAGGTCAGGGCACTAATGGCCAAGGTAAGGAGCTGCCTGAGGGAGACTAGTGTGGTGAATGAGATCACAACATTACATTATGTTATGAGCAGGCAGTGAACATAAGAGCGTAAGAACACATGAATACATAATGATGAGGATAGCCCATCTAGTCTTCAAAGTAGCTGTCACAGTATCAAGCCTGCACTTACACCCCAAGGATCTTTGCCTTTACAACATGTATGAATTCCAAAAGGGAGCTTAAGAATGTAGACAGCGGTGATACACGTGAGCTGGACAGCATATAATATAATATAGCAGAGAATATAATATGATGAGAACAGCTCATTAAGCCCATTTGAGCTCCTTATTAGCCTACAGTGTAGAAGGCATCCAGCACTGCTTCAAGCCTGGACCTGAAAACTCCAAGCATCTCTACCTTCACCCATGACCTGCCAGGCTGCTGCAGCCATATATGAGCGTCTGTTTAGACACTCTTAAGTGCAGTAGTCCTGTATATTGGAATCATGGCTCCCAACCACATATTTGTGTGGTTATTGTTAGGAGTGAGTAAAAGTGTTTGTGTCACTCCACCCCACCTTTCTCTCTGTCTCTTCCCCACTTTCTCTCAGGTGGACCACATGGTGCAAGAGAATGGAGGTTGCTATGTCCCGAGTGCCCTGCAGGGGGAGGTAGAAAATAGAGTGTTGAGTAGAGATAGGCAGACAGATGACAAAATAGCAGTGAAGAAAGGAGAAGAGAGGGGATGGCAGCCCTCAGTCACACAGGCAGAAAGGAATGGAGAGATGACCAAACAAGATATAGTGCCTTTCACTGAGGGAAAGGAGAGAGAGGAGCGAGAGGAGACAATAAAAGTGAGACACATAGGCAACGGGCTACAGGCATACCTACCCCAACAGCCACCACCACAACCAGAGGCACCTCAACACACTCCACGACCAGAGACACCTGAACACACTCCACGACCAGAGACACCTCAACACACTCCGCGACCAGAGACACCTCAATACACTCCGCGACTAGAGACACCTGAACACACTCCACGACCAGAGACACCTGAACACACTCCACGACCAGAGACACCTCAATACACTCCGCGACCAGAGACACCTCAACACACTCCGCGACCAGAGACACCTCAACACACTCCGCGACCAGAGACACCACCATCACCCAGTGCCAACTCACCAGTCAGAAGGAACTCTAGCTTCCGTCTGACTGCAGGTATGAAATCTTTGATCAGCTCCAGCTCATCCCCACAGGTTTCAGGCAATACTCAAGGAACAATAGAGAGGAGGGACTCAGGCTGTGACCAGGGAAATGGATGGAGCTTATCACTTGTGATAAAATACATCAGTTTGAACCAATCACAATGTCTTATTCTTTGGGAGGAAGGTCATTGGATTGTTTAAAAAAGGAAATGATTGTGAGGTAGTCAGTTGCTGCTTACCCCAGCAAAGTTACTGTCTTTATTTTAAAACGATTTGGCATCAATTTCATATAAGTAATAAGCGAGTTACGTGGCAGCGACAGATACATTCCTTTCTACGCTCTACTGAACTTTGCTCAGTCACAGATAACACACAAATCTTCCTCTTCTTTATCAGTGCACCACAAGTTTCTCACACTGAGCTCTGACATCATTCATTGAGTTAATTTACCTGCTAAAGAGCTCTAATACCTTTTACCAAGGCCAACACTGAGGCCTACACAAAAGCCTGCAGATACTGCAGCTGAATCCAGGATACTGCAACACCTCATTAGAGGTTTTGTTACGAAGACTAACTAACCTGAGAAGAAAGCATGAAGGCGAAGAATCTGCAGGTTTTTACATCTCATTTAAATCAGCAGCCAGATTAGGCTTTGGAAACAAAGTGTGTGGACTCTTCAGCTAAACAGCTACCTAAATTATCAAGTGCTTTCACACACAAAATACCAGCAGACAATCTGGACCTGTAGATCGGACTCTGTCATAACTGTTATAGAAGGCCTTACTCTTGTGTGTTCTGATTCTGGGCTGGTATACCTGAGTCTGTCATAACTGTTATAGATGGCATTACTCTTACGTTCTCTGGATTCTGGATCTTGAACTTCCTCATTCCGCTCATTGTTTGCCACTTTCTATTCTTGCTGAGCTCTGCCCTGTTCTCTCTTTCTCTCTTTCTGCTTATCTTCACGTCGTGATCTCTTGACTCATTCTCTCTCAGATTGCTATCACTTTTCTCTTTAACCTTCCTACTTCTCATTTCGTCTTTGACACAGTGTCAGAGGAATGTCAGTAATGACTGTGAGAGCAATGTCAATGTTCTTCCTCCCTGAGGTCATGCAGATTTGCGATTCAGCTCATTTTACCCCATGTTTTTTGTGTTTTGAGGAGATATAAATATATAATATTACAACAATGTGCAGCAGTCTCAGTGTATTTTCTAGCTCATAGTGTTGTGATGTTTAAATCCATTGATTTTCTGCATCATGCACTAATTATATTTGTCAATAGATGGCGCCCTTCTCTGCCAGTTGTCAGAGGCAAAACTCGGCAAAAATTTCATAAACACAAGTAAGCAATTTTATTTTCCATGCTATCATTTATCAGCAACTCACAAGAATTTGCTCCTTCCTGATTCCTTTAGTGTTTCCTGTTATATTTTTCAATTCTGTTATCTATGTTATTTGAGAAATATATTGTGTGTGGGATAAGGCCACCTACTTCCACAATGAGACAGCTGATAAACACAGTATTGATTATTAAAACACAGATTCCTCATTGGTGATTGCAGACCTTGGGTAATACATGTACATTATTATAGTACAATTGTCTTCCAAAAACACTTACATATGTATTATGAAACCATCTCACCATGTTCACATGGATTTCTAATTTGTGCCCCTTAACATTTACACATGTTCTGTTTTCTTGTGACACATACTCTTAACTACTATACTGTAGTAGTAATCATATTTCACTAATATTAACTGTTCATTTTAAGTCCATGTTCATATTTCTGGCTCTCGTCTCTCTATGATCCCCTCAGTCCACCACCAAATCTCCTCCTTCGATGAGGACTCCATCGACCCCTTGCCCTCCACGTCTTCCTCGCCCTCGTCATCCGCACCCTCACCCTCACCCTCACCCTCACCCTCTTCTTCTCAGTCCTCGGAGCTGAGGCTGGTGTTGCTGGGTCGGACTGGGGCGGGGAAGAGCACGGCAGGGAACAGAATCCTGGGCAGGGAGGAGTTTGTGACCCAGGGTGACATTAAGGGGGCCGTCACGCGGGACTGTGAAAAGAGGAGGGGCACAACAGCAGGGAGACGGGTAGGACACCATGCATCACTCTGTCCAATCGTTACAGCCCAGCAAAGAAAGGGATTTACTGCAGTATTCTGCACAATATATCTACATTTACAATGTACTGGTATGATGATAAAAGGAAAAAGTGTTATTTTCCTTTAAGAAGAGTATCCTACCCCTTTTATATTTTTTCAGCTTAAGATCACTTTCATTTCTTTGTTGAGTATTAAGGTAAGGGCAGAGATATCATAAACATTACTGAATTATTCACATGTCTGGGGGAACCCTTATCCCATTCCTAAACAGCTGGATTCATTTTGGGTACCCTTACTCTGTGCAGGTGGCGTTGGTGGACACTCCAGACTGGTTCTGCTCAGAGCTCCCCCCAGAGGACGTGCAGCGCCAGGTCTCTACATGCGTGGCCCTCGCAGCCCCAGGGCCCCACGCCTTCCTGCTGTGTGTACCCGTGGACCAACCGGCCCAGATTGAGCTGCAGGCCATAGGGGCCTTGGAGGCGGTCTTTGGGAAGGAAGCGGTGCAGCGGCACACCCTGGTCCTCTTCACGCACAGCGACCGCCTGAGGGAGAGCGGTGGGGTGGAGGAATACATCATCACCCAGCGCAAGGATCTGCTGCAGCTGGTGGAGCGCTGTGGAGACCGCTACCACGTGCTGGAGCCGGGGAGTGGCACCGGAGAGCGGGAGGCGAGCGTGCATGAGCTCCTGGAGAAGGTGGAGCAAACGGTGCGGGAGAACGGAGACTCCCACTACACCTGCACCCTGTTTCAGGAGGCTGAGAGCAGGGTGAGGGAGAGGCAGGAGGAGATAGTGAGGGAGAGAAGAGAAAGAGGAGGCGCAGAGCATGAGGAGGGTCCAGAGCAAGAGCGGGCCACCTCCTCCCACTCTTCTTTGTACTCCCTGCCAGAGATAGAGGAGGAGGAGCTGGAGCAGGCCAGGGAGGAGGCAGAGAACAGCGTGCGCGACCTCAAAGTGGATGCTCTGCCATCTCTATCCTCCTCCTCCTCCAGCTCCTCCTCCATGCTTCACTCGGTTTGGGAGAAGGTGGCGGCAGGGGCCCAGAGCATTCCGAAGCTGATTGCAGGCGGAGCTTTGCTGGGCGGGATGGTTGGGGTGTTTTTTGGGGGACTCTTAGGAGGTGTAGTGGGTGCAACTGCTGGCTCAGTGGTTACAGAAGTGGGGAGACGGAAGTACAGTCAGAAATACAAAACTGATTAATGGAAAGCTTCAGATTTCCACACATATCACTTCAATTAATTCATTAAACAGGAGCAATGATCGGAATAGTCACATGATTTTTCATTTCTGTCAAATGATGGTGATGTCCACACACCTTTTTCTGCAGCTGCACAATACCTTCTACAGCTGAGTTGTGCATGCTGATATAATTTCAGTGCTGCTTACCTGATCTGAATACAGTTACACTGTAGAAAGTGAGAGTGAGAGTTCTGTGGTGACCTGAATGCTATCTCTGTGTACTACGCAGTAGAAATTATGAGGATCCTTTTATGTCTGATCCTTTTTCAAAATGTTTTTCTCAGTAACGCGTGTGAGTAATATTTGTTTCATGTATCTTATAGTGGGACTCACATTGTGTGACACACTTGCATGCTGCTTGTAACTGTAGTGTTAGATGCATGTACAGGGGTATTTTGTGGTACAGTGTTTAAAGGTAATTTTTTCTGATTGATGTAAACGTATGAACCAAATAGTTTCCAATAATATTTTTTGCCAGCTGGAATAAAAACACCCACTAGGCTTGATTGTGAATTTTATGTTTCATTCACTCAAAAACTATCCTTGATTATCTTTGATGTCCAAAAATTTACAGGAATCTGCTCCACGGAGCACAGATTAAATAATGTGGATTCTAAACATAATATCTGAAACACAATCTGACCCCTGTGTGTTTTAGGTCATATGTAACCCTGGGAATAGCAGTGCCATTGTCACAAGTGACATGAGGCTGAGATAAGGCTTACGATGTCATTCTGTCCTGCGTGTTCATTTGCTGCTTTGCTCTGGGTCTTTTGCCTCAGTTGTCGTTTCAGAGCGAGGGAAGCGACTGGGTCCCTGTTTCTCTCAGTAAGTCACAGCTGAGGGCAGGAACTGGAGAGCGTGTGATGAAAACGTGATGAATTGCTGGGTGGGGGCCCCCGGGCAAAGAGCAGATTCTCAGACTTTAAAACATAAGCCAACTTAAAGCAACCGCCTAAGGGCTACAGCCTCGGGCCCACAGACAAGGTGGGCGTGTTTATACATTTGTAATTGTGCTGTGTGAACCAGGGGTAGTCGGTCAGTAAGAGTGATTGACCTCAGGCCCCCTGCCCCTCTCCATGCATCTCTATGGTGTGGGGGCAGCAGCAGGGGGTGGGGTGGGGGGGTAGAGGTGGGCGGGGTGGTGAATTGGGTCTGGCCTCTGGTTTATCAGAGAGACCCAGACAGCCTCCTGTCTGCTGGCGGCCTCCTGTATCAGAGCTCAGCAGAAGCAGAGCGTGCCCCACAAACAGGGAGAAGTGTTGGGAGGGGGGCACTGTTTGGGTTCCTCTCCATCCCAGCCTCTATCTGACCTCCAGCCCTGCAGAACCCCACACCAGCCTGCCCAGCATGGCTTTGTGGTGAGCAGTGCTCAGAAACCATTACGCCAGGATGGCACACTGAGCCCCCAGAGCTGCTGTGTGTGTCAGGACTGCCAGTTACGCAAGCTTCCTCTCCAGTTGTGCAGGGCCACGGGGAAGCTGGGCTGAGCCGCGCTGTCCTCGCCGCCTGCTCGTAACCACCCCAGATCCTCAGGAAGCTGGCTGGCCGTGGATGAGACAGCACTAACTGTAACCATTTCCCTGCCACCTGACTGAGAGGGCAGCCCACTGGCCCGCATGCCCCTTGTACCCCCCAAACCTGGCCCGCCCCTGTGCCTGACCCCACGGCCCTGCTCACAGCTGCAGTGGGAAACTGAGACAATCCCAATGTACGCAAAAAAGCGCCACAAATATCTTCACGCCTCCAGTTCTCACAGTGCCGTGATGTGCTGAAACTTTGGCCCCCAGCTACAGGATGCCATTTTCTCCCTTTGGTACATTGAAATGTCTTTTTATAACTTCTTTCTGCATTCTTTTTTTAGTTGCAATTTTGTTTCCATGTATGATTCAGACACACACATACACACACACACACACACGCACACACACATACACACACATGTGTCAGTGTGCTGTTTTAATTATGGAAACGTTGTTTATAACACAAATGTTGTACAATCAAGTGTAGGCTAAAGGGTTGTTAGGAGACAGTTCTGGCGGGAGACACAGTGTGTATTAGAACAAAGAGGTTCCGCTGTATCTGATCAGAGAAAAATGGCGCCTCTTGACAATGACTTGCTACCTGCTGTCTGGGGAACATGGGGTTCCCCATTACCATATATGGACCTGGCTTCTTGAGGTTACCTGGCGATCACATGCAAATGTATCTCCCTCAGATTGTACAAATATTGACCTTACGTTATGCTTGTTGAACATTTTTGCTCAATGCTTGTGTTCCTGTGGCTGGCTGTCATCCCGTGGTTGTTTTTACTCATTTTTGGTTTTTGGTTATTTACCAACAAGTAAAGCAATATGGATAGTAATGTATAATATCTAAACTAAGGAATATGAAATGATTCTGTGTTGTACATGAAATGTATTTACTGCCAACTGCAATACCGTATTTGATTATCAATAAACAATTTGCATGACAGAGCTTATTTGTGATTTGATGAATGCTAAAGAGCAATGTAGGTCTGATAACACTCATATAATCTTTTTTGTCTCACTTGTATCTCCCCCTCACTTGTCGGTCCTTCTTACCGGTCTCTCCTGCAGCATTGGTCTCAGTTGTCTCTCCTGGCAGAGGCTTACTTACCTCCCAGCTCAGTGTGATACAGAATAAAATGGAGCAAACAAAATCTTAACACTAAGCTGCACAGCAGCACAGCAGCCTCAGCTTCATACCTGCAGCTCGTTTGAGCCTGTAAATGCTCTATTTACCACTTGTCAAAAATTATTAAAGTAGATCATGGATATGTTTACATTTCACAAATTTAATTCTCCCATGAACAAAGTTTTAATGATATAATCGAGTCCTGGATTGATGTCAGACATGCTACTGTGAGGGAACATGTTTGGGTAAATTGGATGCAAGCTGTTCTGATTTCAGAATCTTGTCACTGTCCATGATCGAGATATCTGTCTGGCCTCATTTAGTGGACTTTAACCAAGTGATCTGGATGTTTTTGCTTCTTTCCTGTTCAAAAGGTCCACATTTTTGCCTCACAACTATGAATGTTTTGAACAGCATTTGATTTAATCTGATTTAACATTTCAGGTTACTTCATACTTAATATTATATTGTTTTTAAAATAATCGCAAAGTGTAATCAGTCATATTACACACTATACAAATACTGAGAGACGCACTTTAATTCTGCAGTTAGACTAATGAATATGTGCCCTGGTTTCCAGAAAAATAGGTATGACTTCCTTAGCATGTGTATAAGAAAACATATGAAAATGAATGCATGTACAATGATAGACTATACCTCCCAGGCATGAATTTGGGATCGCAAATTGTACAGTGTGCATTAACAATATACTGCTTGATTCCTTACACAAAGAAGACCAGAAGTGTTTAAGAAAGTATGAGGTCTCGATGAGAAGGATCTGTTTTTGTGATAAGAGGATGTTGAATAAGGAAGGATAAACTGAAAGACGGGGCTTGTTCTTTCCGCCTACTGCAACAGCAAGTGTCACAATGTCTGCTTCAGTCTATTTTTTCTTTTTTCTATCTTTTGTCAAAGAAAAAGCAGAAAGGCTCATAACATTAAAGAACTGGAAAGAAGATCAACAATGGGGACAAGAAATTGGTCATTTTTTTTCTGGCACAAGAGAGTGTGAGCTATTTATTAATAGTTTCTTGTTGTGTAAAGATGTACTGTATATTCAGTTCAGCAACAATCTTAATTCTGCATGCCCTTCAGCTGTTTAGCTCATTCTCCCATAATACTCGTGGCAGACTTTCTTTTGCCCATGCACTACAGGGATAGATTGTGTGAAGCCCTGTACCATGAAAAAACACAAAAAAAGAAAAATAAACTTCAGATGTGCTAAACCTAAGAAGTGTAAGCCTGACGTCCTCAGTAGTCAGTTTGCAAAGATACTGTAAACTATATCTCTATAAATGAACTTGCAAAAAAAAATAATTCCATCTTCAGGTGTGGATGCACACACACACACACACACACATACACCCAAAAGTATGTACAAGCATACTGCTCCACAGTCATTGTCAAAATAAATGTCAGTTTAGATGTTTGATTCCCAAATTATTCTCCAGCTTGGCGATATTACTGTTGCATAGAGTATAAATGCATAAGTGATGTCACCGCTGGTCACTCGCTGCAGTCACTGTCCGTATCTGTTCATTGACCTTTTCAAATCCGCCACCACCACTACCAGTCATGACCAAGTTCCTGTGACCCAGGCTCTCCTCGCTGTCTGTGTCGCCATAGGGACTTGAGTTTGAGGTGGCCAGAGCTATCACCGAATCGGAGGAGTCCTGGTCGTGAAAGGCAGAGATCAGACCCGGTCGGGTGGGCAGCGGAGGGCCCAGAGGGGAGGTACCATGCTGCAAGTGGGCATGCAGCTCTGGCGAATCCACCGCTTTGATTCTCTCTCCAGCATTCTCCTCCTCTTCCCCCTGCCCCACCTCCGTGTCCCGAGCCCGGTCGCCAGCCTGGTCATTGAGCAGCTGCACCAGGAAATTGATGTACTTCATGGCAAGCCGCAGGATCTCGTTCTTGCTGAGCTTCTTGTCTGGTGGGTGCGTGGGGATGAGCTTGCGGAGCTCCGAGAAGGCCCCGTTAACATTCTGCTGCCGCCAGCGCTCCCTGCTGTTGGTGAAGACACGACGTGCCAACTTCTGAGGAGGACCTAAGAAACACACACACACACACCCATAGTGAATAATAAACAGGCCCGAGCTTAAAAATATTTCTACAGAACACATACAAAAATATATCCAGTACCAGAACATTCAGAACTAAATTCTTGTTTGAAAGGATTCTTTGTGGTTTAAAAGGTAAAATGTGAGACGACAGACTGTGCTTACCCTCAGCCAGATCCATCTCAAAATGCAAGGAGGGTCTTCTCTTTGTGCGGCTGTTGGTAAAGATGCCATAGTTTCCTGATGGACCAAGGTAAGAACTAAGAAACAGAAAGACAGTAGAACCAATACTCAGAGGCAACCTACACTAATTTACCACAAATGTTCCAAACCAATGATTGGATGTTTATGTGATGTTATATCATCCCCTTCTCTTTGCTGCACAATCAGTTCCAGTGCCTAAATCAGACAAACAAAGATTCATAAAAGCCACTGTTGTTAATTAAACCTCAACTTTTTCACATTTGATTATTTCTGCAGCAGAGATTGAACAGACATGCAGGGGAGAGGTCAGTCTTAATTACACCCAACACCAGCTGAGAGATTGGAATTAAAATAGATCATTGATTTTTTTCCTAAAGCACTAACAAAAGGCCTTGGGGGAAATGTACGATTCCACAGAGGCTTTTAAAACACGATGTTGAAGGAGAGAATAGAGAAATGTCTGGAGGAAAGTAGGAGAGAGGGGAGAGACATGCGGTTGTGCAATTCGTCATGTGTTGCAGATCTATTCAGGGGTAAAACGGATATTGCTCGCATACAGATGGCTGCTTTTATAGCGAAGCAGTTTATTTCATCCTAAAATTCATCAACGACGGAGCACCCTGAACGCAGTGGGGCCCTTGGAGGATGCTTATTTCAGTTTCACTTACAAAAAACAACATGGAAAAATGCACTTCCTATAAACTGGTGGTTTAATACCTTAAATTTCTTCCATCTTGCTCAAAAAAACGAACTGTATTTTATCATGCAAACAAGGACAAACACTGTTGCTAAGAAACAAGGCAGAGACTTCCATGATCTGACTCATTCTGTGAGACTGGGGTTGCTTTCCATGGAGCCCTTCGGTGCAACTAGAGAATTAACTGTGATCTGACTGTGTGTTCTCTTCTGTGAGGGGTGAGAGGGCGTTATTGGAGTGTCTTCAATACTCTCTAAACCAGTAGTGCAAGGAAAGGTGTTGTTTTTCAAGATTCCATGCCAACTTCTGCTCTTAATCATATACTTCATTTAATGATCCAAAGTTTCAACTATATTCATTAATAAGCTCATTAATAACAGTTTTTTTTTGTTTCTCCGTATGAAACAGTTTACTGTGGTCTTATCAGCAATTGGCTATTTAATTCAGAGCTATTTAAGCCAAGATAACTGGTGGAAATAAAAATGTGAGCGCCCTCAGGTCTCCCTGAGTAGAGTAGCCTTTAATGTGGACTATTGGGAAAGGATGAGCCTTGATGTGCTGAATAGCATTTCCTCATTATTAGAGATTCATGTATTCATTCTTATTTTCTTAAGAGAGCAGATGTGAAAGTGGCAGATAGAGAAGACCTCACCTGTTGAGGAATGGGTGTCCAGACAGGTAGGCCGGTGGGAGCAGGGGGCCAGGTGGGGGCACGGGGGTAGACAGGGAGGTCAGCTGTGCCAATCGGACATCGGCGGGGCTGTGGGGCAGGTTCGGGATGGGGTGCAGGGTGGTGAGCTGGGGGGTGGGCATGGGGATGGGGGGCTTGCTGTGTCCCAGGCTGATGACAGGGATGTTGGGTGGGAGAGGGGTGGAGGAGGACGGGGTGAGAGGAGGGGAGACAGAGATGGGGGTGGGGGCAGGGTCAGAGCCTGGGGGGAGGAGGGGAGGGGTGGAGGAAGGGGAGCCTTCTCCGTGACTGGCTGTCTCCACGGCGATGGGCTCAGCTGCAGGGTGGTGGTTGTGAGCTGGGCCTGTCTCTGAGGGGCTGCTTTGGGCTGTGCCTCCCTGTGCCCCCGGCTCATTAGGCGAAGGGCTGGCAGCACCCGGAGACACCGCCTGCCCGGGGCTCTGCCTGTCGCCCACCGAAGGGGTCGAGGGACTTGGGGAAATGGGGGGCTCCAGCTTTTCCATCATCTTCTTCTGTGAACCCCCCGACCTCTATTTCCCTCTCTCACTCTGCAAAGCTGTCTTTCTCTTCCTCTAGCTCTCTGTCTCACTCACTCCTCAGTAAAGACCTGCGTCCTTGTCTGTGCCTCTCCGCCTATTTGTCTTATTTCTGAAGCTTTGTGGATCAGGATTGTTCTGCTTTGTGTTTTCTCCAGAGGTTAAGGCAGTGTGCAGGTTTGGTACAGCCACTCTTCATTATTATCTCATTTCTATGAGTCTTGTCTGTATTTTGCGAGTGCACACAGCTCAGTCCCCTGTAACTGTGTAGGGGTTTTTATATCTGATTCTTGCTGCGGTCTGCCTGCAGGTATGTGACACCAAAAAAAACAACACAAGCATATGTCTGTCTGTACACCTCCATCCGAGGTAACTGGTTTAAATGAGAGCTTGGAAGACAGTCCTGTTGATTTCAGGTGGGTCCTGCTTGCACTCCAAACATTGGGTCACTGCAGTCATTGTAGGATTCAGAATGTATTCACAGGCTTGGAAAATGAAAGCGAGTCCATTCATCCCTCCTCATCAGTCCTGGGCAGAGATGTTCTTTCTGTCTGTCTGTGTTCCTACATGTGCATGACGCTGTGAGGCTCCTCACTAATGCTCAGATAACCAGCTCTTCTTATCATTCAATCGTCAGGGACAGCAATGATGAAAGATAGCCTGGATTCAAACCAGGAACCTGAGGAAAAAAATCTCAAATGAGCAAAGGCATGGCTGAGCTTAAAATGGTGGACTGCAGAATTACACACCTATTACCACAAGGTTGTAAGTTTGATTTTGTGGTCTGGCACTACTGTATGTTTGAATACCTAACCTGAAAAGCCTCAGTAAATATTAGTGATGAAACAATGATCAAGTATCATGACCCAGAAAATGGGTGGAGTTAAGATGAGACATCAAACATTGCTTTGGTTGACCCAATAAAAAGCTTTTGCTCCTCAAAACAAAACAGTGATTGGTTCAAATTAATGGGTCACTGATAACATGTGTTGAATTCTGCCCAGTTTTGGTATTATTATGATACTTCATTCTTTCATCACTAATGTTTACTGGAGCATTTCAGCCTAGGTTCTTAGCTCAAACATACAACAGGATCCTGCCTGAAAATCAAACCCATAATCTTGCAGTCATAAGTCTGTCATCACTATATAAACTGTACAAAGATCCTAAATGCTCCTCATATTTCCCATGTCAAACAAACATTATGTAACCCAAACATTACATTCATTTTAAAATAAGCATGTAGTCTGCGGCATTTAGAATCATTTGGCCAGGACAGTGGGATGGCCGAGCATGCAGATCACACGCCTCTAAACTCGTTGCCTGGTCTTGCCAGTCAGGACGGGAACGCTCTAGTAGCATAGCTACATCCATAATGTTTGGGGGTTTAAGGGTAGCAGTTGTATTAGTCAGATTATACCGTTTAAATTTCAGCCAGATTTGATTTCAGGCTCAACTGGATGACTTTTGAGGATCATTCCCTTCAGCATGTATCTCAATGTCAAATATTGTATTCATTTGAGACCTAGCTGGACACTATTTCAGTGTCTGTATTGATAAGCGTGCAAGTTTATGTTTGTTGGCCAGCATCTTTCTCAACTGAAAATGTTGTGTAACTTGCCCAAGTTAGCTATCTTGTGTTGACTGATTCAGTACAATTAGACAAAAGGATTTGATGAGCTAGCTTGAACAGGGAGAAATATATGGCATTGTGTAGTTTCATTCAGCTCTCCTGATTCTTTCAAGAAATCACACTGACCACAGGCTAGTATGTTGCTTATCTCTGCGGTGTATGCGTGCCAGCAAATTATTCATCACAATAAAAATTAACAATAAATGTACAATAAAAATAGCGAACAAAATGAAAACAACAGCCACAGGAATCTGATTTAGCTGAGTGTTAGACTTCTGCATTGTAATTAGTCATTTACGGCTGTCTGAGTATGAAGCTTAGTTGTTTGTCAGCAGGGTAAATAAGGCCTGCCTAACTTTCGTGATTCATGTTAACATTTTGTAATCCACCTCTTCCCCTTCCCCCCCAACCCTTGAATGAAAAAAGGTCAATCTCTATTTCAGGGTGAATTTCCCCTATTTGTTTCTCCTTTTTGGTGGAGGGGGGTTGTGTTGTGTTGGCTAACAAAATGTCTGTTTTTGTGACAGAAGAATCACCACACTGTCCCCCAGCAAAGGCACAGGATTGTGGAAAGCCAAGTTACCGGAAATCCAGAAACACATGAAGCACTTGACAGTATTGAAAAACTTCACACAAAGATGGTTTTGCAAGATGACCTCTGTTTTTCTCAGTTTATAGGGGCAGCTTGGAAGATAACTGGGATGGAACCACAAACACTGTGGTTTCACACTTCAGAGTATAAATTATTACCAAAACACGGCTACTTCGCCAATCTAAAACACCCCAATGGATGTGAAAGTTTTAACACCTCTGCCTTATTCAGAGACATTTGATTTTTCAGTGAATCAGTTTTGACTTGTAAAGTGTGCCCATATGCTAATACCCGATACTCAAAGAGGCACTCCTCCCGGAGGACTGTTTCCAGAAAATGAAACAATCATACATCAAGTACATAAGCCAGTAAAAGGAACAGCTCTCTGTATTACTGCTAATACACAAATTCAAGAGTGGATTCATAAATACTGAAATGAGAGAACATATGAATTGAGTATAGCTTTATGATATGTAAGCGTCTCTCTGCTCATTGGTTGAATGAATGCGTGCACCCTATAAACTCAAACTCATGTGAATGTGGATTTTTGCACCAGTCTCCAGCTGGATTAAACAGTTATTTCACTTGGTTATTTTAGTCCTAAAAAGCATATACTGTGAAATGAGTTCTTTTATGCTGTCTACAGGACAGCCATTGCATCTATTCTGTGCTTTAATACAGAATAACATGTATATGGCTGAATGCATAACTGGATCAATGGAGGCAGCAACCACTCGTTAAAATGCAAATCTGCATACAAAAATTCCATGGCATTGAGTTTTAGATAACTGTTATAGATGTTTTTTCATCTACAGATATTGGAAGTCACTATCTGAATTTCAAAGTTTAAAAATCTGCATTTCTTTCATTAATAATAAATGCTCTACAGAACAAAAAGTATTATTTACTCATATGATAACTTATTAGAGAAATATATTTACATGTTATTATAACATAAGAATCGTGGGTATTTAACTTCCAAATGAAAATAATACATTCAACACCCTGCAATATATATAAAATTATCACTGTTACAAACATTTTGATGTCTAATAAAATATGATAAATGTACATTTACAAGGATAGACCTTTATAAAATATCGGTAATAACACTTATTAAATAAATGTAGCATTAAAGTTAATATTTTTCTTTTAATTAAATTTGAATATAAAATATATTTGAGTACACATTCCAAATTGAATATGGACTGCCTCCAATAATATGAGTGATCGTTTAAATCCAAAACAACTGAAACAAAAAGCGAAAATTGTTTTTGTATATCCGACAGTTTGCATCAAATTATGTCAAAGCTGCTGTTAATAACCGTAGGATAGATTTTTTTTCAATGCACAGACCTTTCAAATCAATTGAGAAAACGAACATTATAGACGATATAAACAGGCGTTTGATTTTGGTTTTCTAATACTACTAATAACAATGCAGCGCGTGTCGTTAATATACATTGAGAATTACAATAATTTAACTCAACAACAAATATCAATGTATTACGTATCTTTCGTTGTGTATTTATACATTTATTTTCGATTCTGGACAGACTGTGCCAGTGTGTCACGTAAATAAAATACAGATCACTAGCAAAACAGCTGTGAGGCGCGCTCAGGTGGATATCTGCACAAAATATTCGGAAGCAACAATAATTGAAATTAATTTGGACTTATTCTATAAGATGAAAGTCATGCATACGCGATTAAGGTGCAATGCAATTTCATTACCGACGACGTGCTTAAGGTGTTATTATTGTGATTTTCAAGACGCGTTTTACATTATTGTAGGTATTCAGACCAGGCAAAATACAAGAGAGACATATACACTCAAGATATTTATGTTCACGAACAGAATATCTGTAAATTATTCTCTTAAGCAGTGTTTAATTATACATTTAACTATACTACATGCTAATAAAACCTGTCATTCAGTACAAAATTATCTGTATAATCAAAGAATAGTACAAATATTAAGGCACAGACAGCGCTGTACCTTAATTAAGGGTATTAGAATGTCATAAATTTATAATGTTTCTCTATTAACTCTCTAAATGACCAAATGAATAGCAACTACTTGAAAAAACCCATAGCCTGAGATGCAAGAAATGAGAAAACAGCAAACCAGCACAGATGACAACCAAGAAAGGTATCAGTACACTGAATATGATAAGCACAGTTTGCTGTTTGGCTGTATGCAGTAATGAAAGTGTATAAAGATAATATTAGCAAAGAGATTAACAAAATACTCACAGGAGTTTCACTGGAGCTGCGTATTCACCCTTCTCTGAGTATCTCCACTCCACTGACGACGCACATGGCCTTCCCACTGTGACCTCTGTCTTCTTTGCTGAAGTGCCCACCTCCTCAGTCTCCCAGTGTGTGTGTGTGTGTGTGTGTGTGTGTCCAGAGGTTATGGTTTTAGGGTTTTTGTTGCTGTCTGTAACGAGAACAGTACTCAACTAAACTGGTATCCAGTCCACCTTTCACAACCCTATGAACCACTACGGGATCTTCATTTACTACACAACACAGAACAGCTCAGTATGTGTCCAACGTACCCAGCAGGAATTCTCACACTCCAAACTTAGTGGATTCCCCAGCAAATCTATTTCATTCAAACTTTTATTTCAATGCAAGGCGAAAAAACTCAGTAGCCATAGTTTTTTTTTTTTTTTTTTAAACCTAATGTTGAGAAGAGCACCAAGCAAAAGTGTCCCCTGTGTTGTGAAGGTTAATGAACGAGATTCCGCTGTGACTGAGTATGGTGCGGGAATGGGAGAGATGCTAAGCTACCCCCCTCATACTTCCCCTGTCCGTCTCCCTCTCTCTCCCTCCTTCTCTCTCTGCTGGGCAGACACAGTGCTCTAGCTGGCTGCCAGTTGGAAAGAGCTGGTGTTGGAGAGTGCGCAGAAAGAGAGAACCATGTTGCAAAGAGAGATTTCCGCTCCCTGCTGGACAAGAGGATGCACTTTTACAATGTGCTGGGTGCTGATAAGAGACTCAAACGCTGCCTGTGCCTGTTAGATAAGGAAATATGCCCCCCTCCTTCCCCAACACACACTCTATCTAACCCCCCCTCCCATCTTTCCACCTTTCTGGTCAGTCCCAGACTATAAAGGGTCTTGGATCGCTCCCAGAAGGAAACAAGGCTTATATCACAATGGAATAACACCACACTCATATGCACATATGCTCACTTGCTCCCTCTCTCTCTCTCTCTCTCTCTCACACACACACACACACACACACATACTCTCAATGAGACACAAAAATTCACAGACTTTCACTCACAATCCTTCTCACACATGCAGATTCACAGTCTCAGTGTCACAAAAAAACACATGTACACAGGCTCTCTCTCACTCTGTCACTCACACACACACACTCTCAATGTCACACAAAAATTCACACAGACTTTCACCCACAATCCCTCTCACACACATAGCCATAATCTCAGTGTCACACAAAATACAAGTATGCTCACACAACCTTCTCTCTCTCTCTCTCTCTCTCTCTCTCTCTCTCTCTCTGTCGCTCACACACTGAATAGTAATATCACATAAGTCCTCCAACCATCAGTATTTTGAGGAAATTCTCTCTATAAGATAGTGAGGAAGTGAGGAATAGGATATGGTTGGTGTGCTGAACTTAATCTGGATGAGTTTCAGTTTAAATGACATTTGCTATAATAAGAAGGCAGTTTCACTCACAAATATAATCAGAGGGACAAGTGATTTTAGTAAATGAATCACTGAAAATTAAATAGATAAATAAATAAATAAATAAAATAAGTAGCACCGATAAGATATGTGCATGGTCATTATTTTTAAAAAAATATTTGAGAAGAAATGGAAAAGTGGAAGTATACTCAATAATTTATTTTGTTCTGTTCTTATTTTACCTTGATGGTACAATGGTACCCATTTGCCAAACTTGCTAGGCATCAATAATTCCCTGCCATAGACAAAATATCGACTGAAGATTGTCCTGGAGCAGGACTGACATCAGTAGAGGTGATGCTCAGCACCATGTAAAAGCCTATCACATGGGGTAAAATGCATCTAATTTGCAAGACTGTCTCAAGCCGTATTAAACATAGGAAACAGACAAGCAAACATCTATAGCTATCTGAGGAAATATAGCTATGTATTCATGTAGGTATGCTTCTAAATTCATAGTGTTTCCTCTATTTTTGAGGAACTAACAATCCTGTAATTGTGCATTTGCATCCAGTAAGTTGATTGCCTCAGTCTGAAAGTAAGGTTTCTGAATGGCATGTATGCAATAGAGGAAATATATCTCAATACTGATACTATGGCACATTTCTTACGGCTGGCCGACTGATTTCACAGACTTTCACAAATGTAAAACCAGACATCTTCAAACTGCACAATAAATAGACGGGTGAAATGAAAACAAATGCCAATGTCCTCCATCAGTTCATATTGAGATAATAAGATGGTATCATTAACTGCAAAATGGGTCAATTATATAGCCGTAATCATGACTAACCCCTGATAATTAATCTTCTTTGAGGTGATTGACAGTCATAGCAGTCCAGAGCAGTTTTATCAGGTTTTCCTGAGTCAGGAGGCTGTCCATGTAACTGTCATTCTTCTGCTCCTCTGCAGCAGCTCAGCTCAGCTCAGCTCAGCTCAGCTCAGCTCGAGTCGGTGTGTTTACAGAAACACCACTCGGCCCGCAGCCTTCCACTGAGGAGGCAATTTGATTAACTCTCCCACCAAAGAGCTTCCTTAAGGCCCAGCTTCCTTCCTCTCTATTCTCTCCCTCTCTCTCTATCTGTCTACCACTCATTCTCAGGCTCTCTCACTTTTATAAACAAATACACAACATCTTAATGAAAGAGACAGCAGACATAAAGTCACACATTTACTCACACTGTAGTTATATGCAGCCTAAATATGTGTGTGTGTGTGTGTGTGTGTGTGTGTGTGTGTGTGTGTGTCAAGTTGAAGCTCACTGGCAGTAGACATCATACAACAAAAGTATCAAATCTCAAAATCTCAGTAAAAATGGTATGTCATGAGTTCCACACAGCTGATTTTTTGGCATATTTATGGTAGGGCTGCCATTCAGAAAACACCTGTAACCAAGACCAATGCAGGACAATGCATTATATTATATTATATTATATTATATTATATTATATTATATTATATTATATTATATTATATTATATTATATTATATTATATTATATTATATTATATTATATTATTAGAGGTATCAATAATGAGGTAATAAATAATAAAAATTAATCAAATAAAATCACGAAAATTGCATAATGATAAATAAAACACTGAAACAAAGATTCTGCTTTAGTTTAACCCAACCGTCCAGAAGAATGTTCAACTCAGACAGAAGCATCAGCCATTTTATGATCGATTTCACAACCAGAGGCGATGTGTAACTGTGCCATGATGGCACTTTGTGGTTGAGTTGCGCCAAAGAGCTATGCAGCCCCTCTCATCACTTATTGCATTTACATGCTGCAGTTCACGCAGTGGAAGCTACTTGCTGCAGAACAAAAGTTCACTTTTTCCCATCAGGCTGCACAAATGAGTGCACTGGCACACCTGTGGCTGTGTAGGCTATGTAAATATATTCAGGCAAGGTGGTCTGTAACTTCCTGCACAGCACTTCTCAAGCATGTCCAACTTTTCATTTATACCCATCTTCACCTTCGCCACATAAGCAATCAACCATAGCTCCTATAATGCACTTTGTGAAATGTAAGGAGATACAATGAAAAAATAACACAATAAATAGAATATCTCAAGACATATACTAGAACCTCACATGCACTGTTCCTGTGAGCAGCACGGCAATTTGTGTCTGAATTTACCTGTAATAGGAATGGAGTGTGACCCTACTATAAAGTAGTTTTTGCAATTTAACTCCTGGTAACTTTTTAATTCTCTCTGCCAGAGGGAGATTAATCTATGGATCTCATTATGTCACAGCACAACAATGATTCTAAAATAAGCACCCCGATGTGAGTGTCTTCACACTGCCAGCCACATTAACATACTTACCATAATAATTATATACAGTAATTATGCTTTATTTGCCATTACACTCATAGTGAGAGAGAGATGCGTATGTGTGTGTATAGAGAGAGAGAGACAAAGTGCACAGGGTGGATATACTGTGCACTCACACATGCTCAGCACCTGCAGTTCCACACGGCTGCACACCATTGGTTGTAATAGACATGTCAATGTCACTCTCAGACCCTGCGTCTGGGTGGATTTGCATACATCTTAAAAAAGAAAAATGCAGCAAGCTCTAAAGACCTTCCTGCTGGGAGAGGAGCTTTCTTTCTGACAGATCTTTCTTTCTGTTTGTTCTGTTTTTTTGGATGAGTTATGTGGCTTTTTACTTCCCCTCTTTCTCTCTTAGATTACATCCAGAATTTGGACTGAAGTATTCATTATATTTTTGATCCTTTTTCTAACAAGCAATGACACAACAGATAAATCATGTCAGTGCTTCTTACATGAAGTTCCTCCGCTGGTCGGGGCAGGAATGCT
This sequence comes from Albula goreensis, assembly GCA_022829145.1. Taxonomy (NCBI): domain Eukaryota; kingdom Metazoa; phylum Chordata; class Actinopteri; order Albuliformes; family Albulidae; genus Albula; species Albula goreensis. The sequence continues at coordinate 9,962,460 of CM040759.1, forward strand.
GACGGCTGCCCCGGCCTTGATTAGCCTCAATTCATCTCTGATTCGTGTTTAATCCTCCAGAGGGCGGTCCCTGGAGGATGCCAACAATCAACAAGAAAAAAGAAGCAAGCCAAATTGTTGACATTTCAATTTAAGCCTGTGTGAAAACCAAAACAGTGAACATTTCAAAAATAATAATAGCAACAACAATAGCAAATGATTTCCGCCCACCACCCCCCACCGCGCCCCCCCACCTCCTTGTCTAGGAAGAAATCGGCTGGGATTGTTTTAATCACAGAGCGGTATGCTCTCATTGTCCTCTGGTTTCTGAAAAACCCAGCCACAATAAAGGGGCCTGTGTCGGGTTGTGTGCTCTTTCCACTCGACTGTTTAGCAAAACGCTGATTTCACCTCTGGAGGTCTGCAGCAGCCATCATAGTGATCAGGAACAGAGCGAGAGAGGACTCATAGGAAGTGTTCAGGAACACAGAGATTAGAGGAAATGGAAAATATGACAGCTGTTTTTAAAATTTTCTGTGTGTGTGTGTGTGTGTGCGTATGTGTGTGTGTGTGTGTGTGTGTGTGCGTATGTGTGTGTGTGTGTGCATGTGTGCATGTGTATTATTTGTGTGTGTAAGCATCTTTTGCATACGTGTGTATCTGTGCATGCGGTACTTCCCACATCTAAACTCAGGGCCCCACACTCCCCCCTCACTGCAGAATGACTGTATTTCAGTCACATTCTATGATGACAGAAGTATAATAGGTGGTGGTTGAGTTGGTTCTCTCAGTAACCTATTTGTCCACAACAGGATTTAAAAAAACCTCACAGCAGATTCTCATAGACACACACACACTCACACACCCATAGCCACACAGACATGTCTGAATCATAGGCCATATTTTGCTTACACTCTCAACGACTGAATAACCAACAGCATATACTCCAAACAGTCATGTCAGTGAGTAATGAATTTGTCACAAAAATGTCAGACATTCAGAAGCTTCTCCCGCCACAACAGAGGAAAAACATGACAAGGGACGACCAGTTTGATGTACGCTGAAGAGGTGTAAGTTGTGATTTAAACCAGGTGGTGGGCTTTAAAAAACACAGCGTGATTATTGTGAGCTCTGTGAAGGAAAGTATCAGCATTGAGAGCTTATCAGCCAAGCACAGCGAGAGTTCATACTGGCATCACACCAGAGAGGGACCAAAGCGGGTGAAACTGTACTGCTCATGTGTCAGACAGGACATCAAAAAATTATATAGGAGCCAGCACCTTCCTGGCACTGTGCCAAACCCACATTATATATCCTCTCTGCCCAACATATTCTGTGTGTGTGTGTGTGGCACACACACATACTGTACACACATACACACACACACACACATGTGCCCATACATACATATATATATTTATATACATTTATACTAATGCACATTGGCATAGAAGCACACATGCACATGCATGTGCACGCACACGCACACACACACACACACACACACACACACACACACACACACACACACACACACACACACATAACAAGGGCTCTGTGGATACATTTCCTCCAGGCCATGTAAACACTATTGTGTGCGAGTGATAGGGATCTGTGAGGCCTAATTGTTTAAGGCAATATTAACAGTTCATTTCATGGAGAAAGTGACAAACAATAGCAGACAGCCGATGGGGGCAGACATACCTTGGCTATTCCTCCCCAGCTGTTGTTGTCTCTCTCGGGGTTGTTTGTTTATTTTACTTGGTAGTCTTGGAGCTGGATGGAGGGCTAGAGGGCGCAGGATCTGGCTGACACTGGGACTTCAAACAATTATTAAAAAATTACACAATGATGTACTGATAAAGATGAATAAAGGTTGGAAGGGGGAAGGAAACGCGCAGAAAGCAGGACCCCCGGTTCAGTATCACCCACAAAGTGACCTCAGTTTGTCTGCGCTGAGGGTCTGGTGCCGTGTCTGTCCTGGCTTTTCCTGCAGGTGGGAATGTCATCTACTGCCCAGCTTCCCTGCTAACACTCGGGTGAAAAGGCAAGAGGCACGACTTTCTCATTCCGCAGGAATATAGTCGCTCAACACCTTTTCCGGAAATGAACACTGCCTAAAGATTTGAGCTGAGCTTCATATTCATAAACACCATATTTGTTTAAGATGGAAGTGTGTCTTCAGTGTATCTGTGTCACTCTTTATTACAGTATATGAGTTAGTGTGCTCACTGAGCTCAGTGGTGTCTATCTCTATCATCTGCATTTGTGCTTCCTCCCAGCCCATCCAAATATAAAGAGCAGGGGTCCTTTATGAGGTCTGTGGAAAACCTTGTGTATGTGCCTTAACTGTGTAGTGACCTGGCTCAATCTGACAAATAGTGCAGGTTCTGAGGATGCTGCACTCTTCCTGCTCTCACTGCACACATGGCAGTGTTGGTTATTTCATGAGAAGGAGGGCCTCAGCACAAACATTCACCAACTCAAAACGTCAGAAAACCTCCACTGTGTGAAAATCTAGCTGTATACATAGAGCATAAAGCATAAATGAGCATAAATAATTATTGCTCCACAGATAGTTGATCACAATGTTCACTTATTACACACAGAAGTGAAAACAGATGGAAATGGCATCACAGTGATGCAGGTATTTGAAGAACGCAGCACAGTGGAAGCATCACTGCACTGAAATCTTCAACGACCTGCATTGCACATAATTATTTGAATCTCAATAAGAATAAGAATAAGAATAAGAATAAGAATAAGAATAAGAATAAGAATAAGAATAAGAATAAGAATAAGAATAAGAATAAGAATAAGAATAAGAATAAGAATAATAATTACAAACTTCTCAATCATTAAATCCTTCCAGCATGGTCTGAAAACCCACCTCTACAGGGTTGACCTGATTTATCTATCCTACCCCCATTTACCACTTCTACTTTTATTTAATATTTGATTATGTATTATATATCATGTATTATGATGACTTTTATTATATATTTAGATTCATGTATTGTTTCTCTTATTAATTGAATAAGTCTAATTATAAATTATAACTTAAAATTGTATAAATTATTTGTACTTGGTTATGTATTGTATTCTATTTTGTTGGTTATATTATTTTTATGACTATTTAATAGACTTTAATATATTTAATAGATCGTATTGCTATATCAATGTTTAAATGCTTCTTTCTTATTGCTGCATTTACGATTTGTAACAATGATTGTATGTATTCCTTGTACATCGCTTTGGATAAATGTGTCTGCTAAATGAATAAATGTAAATGTATAATAACAATAATAATGAGAGGTAAATCAGATGGAGTATTTGAGGCCTCTGTATTTACATTCTGCAGGTCCATTTTTCAATACAATGACCAGCAACCAGTTTCTCTCTGTGACACATTTCAATGGAGCCAGTGAAGACAGTCATAAGGTAATAAAGGCAATGAAGAGAATACATTGTCCCATCTCTCTCCATCAAACCCTCTGATGTGCCTTTAACAGAACGTGTGTCTGTTGCACGGTGCTAAGTTCCCAGGATGCACCTGGAAGGGACTGAGCGGACATAGGGGACAGCTGTTTCCTGTCTGCACTTCCTGCCTGCCTGTGGTGGGGAGAGCAAGCTGGGGGGGGGGTGATGGAGGCGTTGCCGAGGCTGTCCGTCCATTCCAAACAGGATATATCTGCCACGGTTCGCAGGTGTGAGTTTATGAATGCCCATAATTCATAACTCATTTCTTAATACACAACATGGAGGGCCCTGGGTTTCCGTTTTACAGGGTGGAGCGGTGGAGGGTGGGGGGAGGTTGGAACATCGGAGAGGGTCTGTGCTATTATCTCTCACCTCAATACCATGTTCTCCACAGCAGAGAGGGCCAGCGGCCCAGATTACAGCACCGGTTATTGAGTAATAAAGAGTCACCTTTGGACTGCCTTGGCCTTTCACAGTCTGATGGAGAGGCCGAGGCTCTGAGGAAATCATAAAGAGCAAATGCTTATAATTACCTACAGCAGCATAATTACTCTGCCTCCGCTTTGAATACTGTTTTATGCTAGTGTGCTGGAGGAGGGTGGGGGCAGCGGGGTGGGGGGGAGTACATGTGCAGGCTAATTTGGACCAATGAATTATCTCATTATCTCAGTGGAGAGGAATGCTACCCTTACACATCTTTCGCATGTTTTGGATGATTTTTATCTCTTATTTATCACACTGACTTGTATATCAGGTTAACTGGTAGCTGGCCCTGACTGTATACACAAGCGTGTTGTGAATATAGTCCACAAAGTAGTACTCTATGAATCTTAATCTGAATCTGAATCTTGAATCTTAATGCACTATTTTAATCAGTGAAGCTGCACACTGACTCTCTCAAGGGTGGGGGCAAAAACATAAAATTTTCAAAAAAACAGTGAAGTGAGGGCCTCTGCAATGAAGAGGGAGTGATGGAGAAGAACAACCTCATTGAGACAGACTGCAAAATGGGGACGGGCTACCTCTCTGAAAAGGAGTGTGACATCGAGGAAAGTAGTGATATGGTGAGCTTGCTTTGTGGCTCTGCTCATTGACAGATCCCTTGGCAAGACAACTTCAACTATTTCCTTGAGTGAGGACAATGCAGAGGGGTTGTTTTTCACCCTGGGGTGATGGTGACACTGAAAAGAACAACACTATATTTATTTCCCCTCCACTCATATTCCCAACAATCAGCATCACCACGATCCAAATTCCACTCAGATAACGGCGTGACAAGAATCCCATGTTTGTTAGGCCAGTGGTGAGACATAGAAAAACAGCCCCCACCCCTGCCTCCTCATCCCCACCCACTCATTCACTCTTTCTGTTGTTTTTTCTGACCAGATTGTTTCCATCTATGAGGTTCTGGTGCTTTCTTCAACTTATCATGGTTCCTGGATGCTTTGTGACTATGGCAACTAAATCCAGAAACCAGTTGTCATAGGAACCCCTGAATGTTACATATGTCATGCTATGTGTATGTTAAACCACTCTTGTAAATGCAATTAAAAATGCATATGACTTATAAATGCATACAGGATGAATCAAGTCATGTTAAAGGGTGCATTGAAATTAGGCATCTTATTTTGTGAAAGATACAGAACTATGTGGAAGAAAGGCATGACAGTACCCTTTGGATCACCTAGGCAAGTCATTGTGGGGCTTTACGTGTAACCAGGCCTTAAAGCGTTGCACTCAAAAAGCATTACATCATCATCTAGTCACAGGATGAAGAGGCAAGGTCAGAACCTGTCAGATACAAAACGTTTGGGGAGCATTTATGTCAGACTCAAAATCACATTAAGGAAACTAAACAAACGTACATACTGAGAACATATTCTGATGCTCCATACAATACAATAATGGATGAATATAATTCCATGCATGGAAATGTACAAACTCATTAAAGGCAGTGGAGAACATTGTATTTTTAAATCCATTCAGCTGCATTGAACATGATGTCCACTAGGTGGAGATGTGAACTAGACTATAATGTAACTTTTGTGGAAAGTATGAAGCAGTGTTGTAGTTTTGACGTACAAGTAGTGAACAATCATAAAGCTTTGATTTGATATGTTTTGATACGGACACATTTTTTTAATTTATTTTTTGTTTTATTAAAATATAAATGCTTCTTATGTTTTTTTGTCCACCCAAAAAAAAAAAAAAAAAAAACATTCCAGCACATCCAAGACATGCCTTCACTCATCACAGTGAGTAAAAAAGAACGTTGCCATTATCCAATAATTCAAATGCAGCAATTTCATTGGCTTGGAATATCAAGCATGTTATTTGGCAATAACTCATTCTTACATGGAGATATATTCCATTCCGCTTCTGTCTTTAACTTGGATTAAGTAAACACATATTAGAGTCATATTCCTTTATCAATAATCAGTGACAGACACTCCAGAATATTCTTATTTAAAAAATAAATCAAAGCAAACAAGGAAATATTTTCATGTAAACTATCCCAGCTCCATATACTGGATGTTCAACAAAATTATCCAGAGGATAACAAAATGCATTGTTTTTATTAACTTTGAATAAGTTAGCATTTCCACTGCAACACTTCTATCACAATAGCAGTGCCAAGGACAGCATACATTGAGGAAAAATGCTGACTGACTTCCATAGAAGCTTAGGGATTGCATCTCCAGTATTCCAGCTATGAAAAGTATATGTGCCAGTGGGGAGGCAGAAGAATGATACATGTGAATTAATGGTTGAATGTACTACAACCAGGCCACAGGAAACCTGGTGAAAAATTATGCAGCATAAAAATGAAAAAAGTCAATTTACAGATCTACACACAGAATCTGGCCTTGAGTACTACAAAACAACATATGTGTATTGTTCATATATGTTTCATATATGTGTATTAAATTTTCCATGAACAAGGAGAAACCCAAAGGAACATATTGGGGATTATCAAGTAGAAACCTAATTTTGAGGCCTTAACACTAGACTGTGAAAAGTTTTATATTATGTGATTCTCTGGGTATCATGTGGGCTTTATGAATGGAAATTCCATTTATGAGCAATGAGCAACAGTGCTCAAAATATTTTCTGAAATTTAAAACCTCATTGTACGTCTAGGCAAGAGTGCAGCCAGATGAAATTACAAAGAAAATTAAAACCTAAATTATCAGGGCTACACAGCTTCAATTTTATCTTTGTCTCCACCATCCGCAACCCACTTCGATCCGATCATCTTTCACACTCTCTTCCTCTTAATTCTATGCCTCTATCTTTCTCTGTTCATTGCTGACACTGTTCCCTTTCTGTTTTTGTGTTCTGTCTGTCCATTCCAGTCTGTGCCCACCTTTGGTACATATTTTCTGGTGCAGTTCTCCTGCTCTCCACAAGAGGACTCTGTTCATTCAGTCTGTCAGCGCTGAGCTGGCGAAGGCCCTGCCTGCGGCTGGAGCAGTGAGGCGCTTCCGAATGCGGGTGGTCCATTCCGGGTGGAGTGGAGGGAGGAGTATTTGCATAGCACTGGGGTTCCCCAAAAAAGGGCAGGGAGGGAGGGATAGAGATAGAGAAAGAGAGATGAAGGGTGGTAGAGAGGGAGAGGAATAAAGAAGGAGGAACAGAGAAAGAGAGCGAGAGACAGAGAAAGACAAGGAAGAAAGAAAGGGTGAGAGAACTCGCTCTGGGATATACATCTGTCTTCCAGATGTGACCTCCACAGTTGCTTGAATCAGGAGTAAAAAAAAAGAAAAAGCAAAGGGAAAAATGGTGCTTAACTGCTGAACAATTCTTATTGTTGGATATGAGGCACTATTCATTGTTAGGTACCAGATTGTTTCCCTGTAAAAATGCTATATTCTTATGAAATGTAACTATTGTTGAGTGTTGTCTGATGTTTCGTCTTCCCCACCCCACTCCCATCCTTCAAGAGCGCCGAAGAACCTGAGGACCATCTATAAAGCAGAGCACCTGTCAAAATATTGTTCTGTTTAAGTGGGCATGCACCTTTTCGGAGAAAAACAGGCAGACTAGTGTAAAAGTAGACATGAGATGAAGAGAGGGGCAAAAAGAGGGATGAAAGAGGAAAACATGCAGGGAAGTGTTGGAAAAGGTATCACAGAGAGTAAGGTAATGCTGAAGGAAGAAGGGTGCAGATCATGCAAAAAAAGAATCTCTCAGTCTTGACCTCTGCACAGTAAAGAAAGCACGCTCTAGGAAGCCTTCCCCAAAGACAAGAAAAAAACACTGGAAAGAAAATGAGGATTAAATTGATTTATGTGTGTGTACTTAGGTGCAGTCTAAATCTGAACAAACAACTACATCATCATAAGTAACTTATCATTAAAAAATGAGGATTTACGGGGCTCCTCTCGCAGCGCAGAGGGCTGACGGCGGTCCCTTGTGGTCTTGCGGGGAAGCGCACAGTTCTTCAGGAGCTGTGGACTCCGCAATATTTCACGCTATCATCGCACTTTATGGCCTGGAAATGACAGACAAGCAAAAGAAAACAAACAGGATGACACACTTTTTCCTCCTGCAAACTGCACCCTCTCCCTCCCCCATCCCCCTCTCCTTCCCTCCTCCACCTCCCCCTCTTTCTCCCTGATATTCTCTTTAGATAATGAAGCAGGGTCATGAAAGTTTGAGTCCAGATTTAGATTTATGAAAGGATGGGAATGCAGCAAAACAAGTCCAGGCTCACATGCGATCGCATATTCACTGAGTTTCTGGGACCCAGAATGCAATAACTCAGTGTAAAATGTCCAACACACCTGAAAGCAACTCCTTGCTCATTTTTATTTTCTCTCAGAGGCACCTTGAGCTGCCCTCATGGAAACCTGTCAGTGAGGACTTTTAAATGGAGAACCAGTGAGGGCACTCATTTTGGAAAAGCAAATGGCAGCTGATTTTTTACATTCTCACCACCCATCCTGGTCTTTTAGGCTTGATTCTTTTTGCACATGAGCAAAGCTGCACATGAGCATGAGTTTTGCACATGAGCAAAGCTGGCAAATGAGAAAAAATTACAACAAACATGATGATGCAGGGGAGAAAAGCATTCAATTCAACTGTGTGTGACTGTGAATCGCACTCCATTTTATGTGCTGCGTGAGACTAGAAGCCCTGAATAGAATCATTTCTATCATGCTTCTTAAAGTTCTGACTTTATTAACTTCAGTATTTTATCGCATACTTCATACGGATTCATGTATCTGTAATGAGAGACAGAGTCTGAACCATCTAAAGGTAATTGCTATGATCACTGTCATTCCTGTGAGAGAAATATTACCGACCTGCAGGTGGGACACACAGAGATGTCAGCTTCAACAGTGACAAGGCAATGGCTCAATTAGGAATATGGGGGAGGATTTAAATTTATGCTCTCATTGGCCCTCTGAGATTGGAGCCATCTCATCTGACCAGTTACAGGGCTCTTTTATTTCTATGGTGATGGTTGTTTCCTCAGTGTACATAGGACATAAATCTAGCGTCCGGGTGTTGAGTCTGGCCTGGCCATTCGCTGACTGGGTTCTACTGTGTGACATCACAGACCCACTGTATGTGTCCAAAGCACGGCCGCTCCATATGGAAGCACGGCTCTGCTCTGGGCTTTTCGGTCGGTGTCCTCATCTTTTTCCCATTAAGGCTGTTTTGATGTTCCTCCCCGTGGCGTGAGTGTGTGTGGCTGTGATTGTTTATGGTGCAACGTGGAGAGTTAACCCTGTTCAACATCATATACCAGCCGCATTTGGGTTTCTCGGGCTCGTAAACCCCAGGGTGAAAGCCCAAGCCAAATTAATAAACCATAATTAAAAAAAGGTGTACCTTGTAACAGACTATTAGATTGTAATTGCACTTGCATAAGATTATACCAATTTCTGTTTATGTGTTGCTGGCAATGAAAAAGTATATAAAAGGCCCTGTTTATTTATTGCTTTTTTAGCTCAGCTCATGCCAGATATGGATGAGACACGGTTTTTGAAAACTGCTCTTAATTTTAACAAGATTATCTACAGCCCTAGGGTCTGATAATGAAAGGTAATTGCATTTCAGCTCACATTATTAGAAAAGTAAACAGATAAAGATTACTGTAACCCTCACTAGTCCAGTCAAGATCTTTATCAAAAACCACACACTGAGTAAGAAAAGGGTGTAGGGCATGAGAGACAGAGAGAGAGAAGAGGGAGAGAGAGAGAGAGAGAGAGAGAGAGAGAGAAAGAGAGAGAGAGATTCCTTATAGCCAAGCAGAGTTTGTTTTACCTGGAACAATAAAAAAAGGACATGGTTATTTTTGTTGGTGTTGTTGTTATTTTTTACTTGCTTTGGCACGGTCATAGAAGTTGTTTTTGTGTCTGATTTATACAGGTGCTTTAAAAACACCTTTTTGGGCCTTTGTTGAGTAAAACAGGGAGAACCACATTCAATAAAATAATGCTAGAGAGAAACATGAGGCATAAAGATTGAAACACAACAGGATAGGCAGACTGATAGTGGAGACTGTTGTGTAATAGACGCACAATGCAGAGCATATGTGTGTGTGTGTATATACATAACTGTATTACATATAGAAATGACATAACATGATGCTTGCACAGTAACACAACAACTCAATTGTAATTGGGTAGCAGGAGATTCTAAACACAAACTGACTTTGTGGCTAAAATCCAATACTATACTGTACATGTGTACAGACCTAAGCTAATTTCACAAAATATTCATAATAAAAATGTAATTGTACAGTTATAATGCACTGGGAGAAGACACACATATATGTATTTACTTTATGCAGTTAACATCAAGATATGGACATTTAAAAATTCAATTTTAAAGTTGTAGTACACGCAATCTCACACCTCCACCATCTCTATCAAGGGAGTGCAATTGAGGGGTTGAGGGCTCCTCAGAGACAGCCAAAAGCATTCTCCTCTTCATCATGTCTAACATCACAACCAGGGAACCTCAGTGACACTGAACCAACATGAATGGGACACAGAGACAGAGAAACAGATCAATCTGCAGATAGACAGAGTGATAGGAATTATTATTAATTATAATTATTATTAATTGATTTTGTTCAGGTTCCTAGAGGTCTCATGATAAATTTCAGGAGTTCCTTGGAATGTTTTGTCATTCCAGTTAAAATGGAATTTGAATTGTTGATGGTCATTCATGTCCATTTTACCTCTCATGTTATCAGTGTTAAATAAATCTGCAGTTTCAATGCTTTCATCTAGGACAATAACAACAAAGTACTAATATTCTTCAGCATATGTAAATACCCTCTCCAGAATCTAGCCATTTAAGTATCGCTTTTAAAGTTTTCATAGGTTTGAAATCACATTTTCACATGAATTCCACTTTGCATTTATTTCTAAATTGCATTTACCTCTCTATGCTTATAAGAAAATAACAGAACATAATGAATGAATTGGGGAATGTGTGTGAGTGAGTGAGTGTCTGGTGAGACACAGAGGGAGTGTGTGAGTGTAAGAGAGACATAGAGAGAGAGAAAGATGTGGGCCCTGGGTGTTCTTGGCTGGGTGTGTGTGTGTGTGTGTGTGTGTGTGTGTGTGTGTGTGTGTGTGTGTGTGTGTGTGTGTGTGTGTGTGTGTGTGTGTGTGAGTGAGAGAGAGATGTGAGCCCTAGGTGTTCTTGACTTGGGTTTGTGTGTGTGCGTGTGTGTGTGTGTGAGTGAGAGGAGAGAGAGAGAGAGAGAGAGAGAGAGAGAGAGAGAGAGAGAGAGAGAGAGAGATGTGAGCCCTAGGTGTTCTTGACTTGGATTTGTGTGCATGTGTGTGTGTGTGTGTGTGTGTGTGTGTATGTGTGTGTGTGTGTGAGAGAGAGAGAGAGAGAGAGAGATATGAGCCCTGGGTGTTCTTGACTGGGGTGTGTGTGTGTGTGTGTGTGTGTGTGTGTGTGTGTGTGTGTGTGTGTGTGTGTGTGTGTGTGTGTGTGTGAGTGAGAGAGAGAGAGAGATATGAGCCCTGGGTGTTCTTGCCTGTGTGTGTGTGTGTGTGTGTGTGTGTGTGTGTGTGTGTGTGTGTGTGTGTATGGAGCTGAGGGGGGTGTTTTCTCATCACATGCTGGGCCAGCAGGCAGGAATGCAGGGCTGTGTTTTATAGTGCAAGGCTGGTATTACTGGGGTTTGGGGGGGCTTGTGCCGATAGATGAGAGGCAATTACATGAGAGAAAGGCAGAGCCAAACATTCATAAAAGACACATGGTGAGCCCAAGTTTACAGCCCAGCCTTGGAAAAAGCCCTTTTAATAATAGTTATCTGTGTTGCGGTGAGGATTTGAGGGGTTTGGGTGGTTGGGGGGCTTTTCTATGAATGTTCCAAGGGGCTTGTGGTTTTACGCTGCACCTCCTTTGACAGGCAGTCATTGAGACTTAAAGAGGGCTTAATTTGAGGACTAATTACTCCCCCCACCTCCTTCCCCCTTGATCACTGGAAGGGGTGTATGTGTGTTGGATTAGGAGGAGCTGTTGGATTTGACCTGTTCTTAATTGATTGATAGTGTGGCAGACGATAATTGACAAGTGCTCTTTCCTTCATGTGTGTGCGGTGAGTGTTTCTTGAAGCCTGAGACCAATACTGCTCTCCAAAGTACAAAAGATTGAGCCTCCATTTCTTCAGTAACAGACACTGATACGCGGTTTGATCGCTGATCTGGCAGGCCAGAATAGGCACGGTTTTCTTCCATTACAGCCTCTTGATACTGGAGGGGGTGGTTATTATATCTGTTTCAGTGGTTATTTAATACAACACAGACTCACCAGGCAATTCCACTTATAACCCAGCTCTGTGGATGAAGTCCTGCTCTTGCTTGCCCAAACGCACTGTGTAATGTAAAGCTCAGTTTTCTGCATTGTGCATTCATTCAGGACTCAGACCTGACCAGCATCTGCAAATCTAGAAGTTGAGTTATTGAGTGGATTTGATGTGAAATGTCTGTCAGATGTGTTCCTATATATATATTATCAGAGCTCCTTCCTCTTATGTCATTGGGGTTCCTGAGGCTGGTCACCTGCATAGCCACGCTTCCCTTCAGCCACCCATCAGAGCATCTGAGGTTCTGCTGTGGACCTTACTGCTATCACCATTAATAAGCCTTCCTTAGTTTCTATTCTGCACTTAGTTTTCTTCTCCACGGTTTTCCAGCAGTGTATTTTGACTGCTGATGCCTGAGAATAAATGAGTAATGTAACTGTTCTTCTGGGTGTTCCTGATTTTTGGCTCCTGTCAGAGAACATACTAGAGTACCCTTCACTTTGTAATGCTGTAATTATAAAAGTGCAGAGGCTCATTATGTCCCCATGCACCACCACACATAAGTGTGCTTACACAAGTGAAGGAGATGCACAGGATGACACAACATAAGCAGCCTGCAAAACCAGTAGGGGAGAGCAGACATAGATGACTCTCCCATTGCTCAGTGTGAAAATCTTTATCTATGAGCTTCTGATATAGCAACATGCTGTAAAGCTCTGAAGCCAAAGCCCTGCACCTTTGGCCAATCAAATTGTGAGGTAACCTAACACAGAACTCAGTTCACCGGCACAGTGATTTAGTGGGTGCTGAAGTGAACTGGACCTGGATAGGATTTCAGAGCAAAAGCAGGGCAGGCTGCACGGCACAGCACCAGCAACATTTGAATTCTATTAGAGAACTTGAATTTCCTACACACATCACAACTTACGTTTAAAGAAATGTTGTCATATCGTTTATAAATAGAAAAACACACAGGCGTGCACACGCACACAACCTTGAGCTGACGAAGGATAAGGGGTACAGGGTTTTCCGTCAACAGCATCGTGGGCAGCACCGACCCATTACATCACTGGCGTGGACCAGTCCCACCCCCCACAGTGGAAACAGGGAGCCAAAATGAGGGTGAGGCCCAGGAAGGACGCACACCCAGACGGCCTTCAAACCGAGCTGAAATGAAAGGCATCGGTCCGCTGCTCTGAGCCGGAGGGGCCTCTGATTCAGCCTGCGGTTCTTTTGAAAGCGTGAGTTCTGAAAGCCGGTCCTAATGGTACGGGCACAGGGTGAGTGACGCTGCGGCGCCGCTGCTTTGACACGGGCCCACAGCACCCGGCCAGCAGCAGCCCAATCAACATCAGGTCAATCCAACAGCAATGACAGGCAGTGCACAAACAACCAGCCAACACGGCAACACGCACTGCTGTCCACTCACTACCTCTACTGTACCAGCATTGCCTTCAAGCAGAGAAAGTGGTAAATGCAAAATGAAAAAATGGTCTCATCATTCAATAGTTACTGGACATAGTTTTTACATTTAAAGTGTGTGATCAAAATATTGCCAGACCCAGACAGAAAACATAAAAAACAGACATTTAATGTGCACTTCAAAGGCTGATAATAATAATAATAATAATAATCATCATAACCATAATCATCATAATCATAACAACACAGTAAACTCTAGAATAACATCTTTAATGAATTTTAGAATTTTCAGTGTTTCAATCAATATGTCATGTAGGATAGGCTCGGGCTGGTTGAATACAGAAATAAAGGGCTTTGGGAATGAATTTGAAGACTTTTGAGGGGGAAAAGCAAGACACCGAGCTTAGGCGTAGACTGGAAAAAGTGCAACAGAAAGGCAGAAAAAGAGAACTGCTGTTTTTCAATCTGCAAGTGCGAGTACACAGGAACATACACAACTGTCCATGACTGTGATTGAGAGTGAGAGCCATGGAAGAATTACGGAGGAGTTCAGAGGAATTGTGCAAGAGCTTTTGAATGATTTGTGAAGCTAACAATATGTGCAGGACATGGCAAAGAAAAAGGACCCTGAACTTGGATTCTTTGAACTACACGGTCTTGGAAGGCCGTGCTATAAATAGATGACAAATTTAGAAAAACGCAAAAAGAAGACATGAGTGTCAGCCGACCACTATAATAAAAATAAATGTGCGATAGATTATAAATCACAAATTAAATCCCATGAGTCCAACTGCCTTCCTGTCAATCATGTCACTTGAGGTCTGATGAAACAAAACACTTTCACCCAAACATCCTGAGGCAAGAAAAAAATAAAAATCACTGTGCCTTCAGAGCGAAATGAAAGAGTCCACTCCAGCATTGTAATCTTTGCGATATTTATTCCCTTGAGAAAAAAAAGAGGAAAGGTTGTATTTGTGTGATGAAAAATCTGCTACAAATCTGGTCTCCATATGTCTCGTTTTTGGCTTTTCTCTTTCAATTGAGACTGTGTTTTTGTTTTTGAAGGAATTTGGGTTTTCTGTGCATATTTATTTATATAGATTTCTCTTATTATATTGCCAGTTTATTAAACGAATCCTGGCTCTGTCTGAATGCTGACAGCTCACCACTTTGCACAGGATTCTTTATTCAGTCAGTGTAGGATCGCAGCGCTGGAGGCCCTCATTGGGTTTATGTAGAACATTCTGCAGACAAAATTGGATATGAAGTATATCATCTCTGATGTTAATGCATTAAAGTATTGACACAGCCGTTATATCCATCTGTTGAATGTCCAGTGTTCACTGTCACGGAGGTTACTTCTAGAACATAGAATCTGCACGTAATTCTCCCAAGCCCTGGAAACATTTTAACAATTCTGTCTCTAATGCATCCAAGATGGACAGCAAGCAAAGCACTATGTTTGAGATTTTTATCTATTCATTCATTTATTCTGGTGTTTTTGATTCACACTTCCAGGGTTTTAGATTTTTGGGAACTAAGTTTCCCTCCAGTTAAGGACATCAGCCAAAACAACCATGGTAAGTAAATCATGAAAGAAACAATAAAAAAACTATGATAAGCGTAGCAATGATAACAATGTAAGCTCAGGATCACTGTAGCTGGAACAAACATGACCCTACTTCTTTCAGTCTTAGGCCTCGGTTGATCTGAAGGAGACCTTCAATTCTTTCTGAAAACAAGGCGCTCAAATGGGTGGAAATGAAGACAATGTGCAAACAGCCCTTTCTTAAACTTTACAGGGTTTTCAGACACTCTGCACCTCAGCTGTGCTCCTCTAAGTCATTGCCCATTGACTCCTGCACAGAAAAGCCAGGGTAACCACACAGTGACCCGATGTACTGTAGCTGTGCATAGGAGCAGCTGTCAAGAGTGGCCCTGCTCAGCTCTGAGTATCCACAGCAATGCACAACAATACATCAGAGAAATATAAAGAAAGGGAAGGAAACCGCCAGAAATTATGAGGGAAAAACAGCAAACGGAGAGAGGAAGTCAGTGAATCACAAGAAGCTAGAGAAAAACAAAGAGACAGAGACTGACAGAGAGAGAGAAAAGAAAGATAGACAGAAGGAGAGAGACAGACAGAGAAAGAGCGAGAAACTGAGTGACAGTCAGAGAGACTGCCAGGGTGGTCCCATGCCTGGCCTGGTGTGTGGGATTGTCAACATGACCCCTGAAATCTCTCGAAAAACCCAATCCCGTCCCATCTGCAGAGAGCGGGACCCATGGGGCCAAGGGAGCGCACGGCCTTCCCAAATAACAAAGGCACCATTGACACTGACCCCCGCTCCCTCCCCTCCCACGTCGCCGCGCCCGCCTGCCCGCCCCTCTCTGCCGGCTGCTGCGGAGGCCCGGAATGCACTTCAGGTGCGGACGTGCTGTTTCCAATTAGCAGGGTAGAAATTAGCATCGCTCTTATTCCTCTCGCTCTCGTTTCCACTCTCCCCTTACCCTCTCTGCCAACCATCCCAGCCATCCCTCCCCACCCCCGTCCTCTTCCTTCACCCCACTCCTGCTGTCCTCTCACCACTCTTCACGTAACTCTCCCTCCCCCCCCAGCATCGTCCACTCTCTCTCCTTATTTTTCCTGGACACCATTGCTGTGACGATCCTGGTGAGTAAGTGAGAGAATGTTTTAGTTTGTTGTTCAGTGACTATCGAGGGCTAAATCAACTTTGATCTACAGTACACATGATCCACCATTGACTCATATAAACTCTCAACATCTGACAGAGAATACGCATGGGTTTGGTTGCGTGGGCTCACACTGGCAATAGGGCGAGGAACAATCTCTCCCAAATAAGCTGACCTGTGAGCGCTCCAGTCCTTCTTTGCAGCTGGCTGTTCTTTAATCAAATGTAATTGTCGACGGGGGAGGGGAGGAAAGGTTCCAGCCTCCAGCGGCCTAATGGGTTTTAAGGCTACATTTGCGTTGAGGCTTCACATCTGTTAAAATAAATCCTCCACAGTGGCATCGACAGCAAAAACACAGTAATAGTTTTTCATCCTTTTCTAACGTTCCTGCCTAGGGTCTCCAGCACCTGTCAGGCCTGGGTTTTTATGAGCGCTGAATGCAGAACTGAAAACAGCGAAGAGGGAGGAAATTTATGGAACAAGTCCGTCTGGACAGCATGCATTTCAGGGATCAAATGCTCCCGAGATGTAGTGTACATAACTCTATATTTTCCTTCCAATCTCCACCCCTCCATCCCTCCATCCCCCCCCCCCCCACACACACACACACACACACACACCATCACCACAACCCCTTTTACAGTACCAGAGACCTCCGCCTGCCCTCTGAACATTTTTATGAGCTCCAGCTCATCTGAAAACGAGCAGAGAAAACAGAACGATGTCAGACTTTTATGGAGCTCCGGGGAGGGGGTGGGGGGTCACAGCGGCAGCCAAAAAAGGTACAGAGCTGAATCGGAATGCAGGCCTGGTTCCCTGAACTGTGAGGACAGGGAAGGAACGGAGGAGGAAGGGGGAGGGGGGTGCAGAAGGTCGCGATTGAACACGTGACACTGCGATCTGAAGCAACCTGCCCCAGATCCTGCTGGTGTGGAGGAGGCCGAAGATTCAGTGCTTCCACTCTATCAAGGTCCAGGGTTCCCAGAGGAGGGGCCTGGGGTCACCGCGTGGGAGACGAGAGGATGCAGGACTGAGAGAGGCACAAACCACCCCCCCACCCTCCCACACGCATTATCATTCATATGCCTCACTCTCGTGCCACAACTTTATGACACGGCGTGTGTATCCCCCCAAAGGCACTTCTCTGCCTGTGTAGCTAAATACAGTATATCACTTGCACTGCATAAAGCTGCCCTGACCCATAACAGGGTCAGTCTTTGGGTCAAGTTAGGAGCATTGCGGGTAAGCGCACATTTAGCTTGGTCTGCCTCTCTTGTGGATTGCTTGGTATGGATCCCTGCATTTTCCCTTAGCAAAACAGTTTTGATCACCTTGCAGGGAGCATTTAACTGTATCCCTGACCTGTTACAGCTGAGCTTCCTCCACCAGTGCACTGTGCCAAGTCCTCACCGGCAGTAAGTAACAATAAAAGTCTGTAAGCACTGTACCTCTCCAGATCCAGTTAAAGTGGCAACACAGTCCCTTATTGTATATAACCTTGTTACAAAGCAGTGGTCCTTAAACCTGGCCTTGGAAAGCAGCTGGATCTTCTGATTTTTCTTGCTACTCAGCGTGTAATTCATTGAGGAAAGCTGTTGATGACACAGTTTGGCTCACCTTACCTCATTTCCGGGGCCTTCCCCTGATTTCTTGGCTCTAAACTGGCTGTTGAAGTTTTAGTGAACACACATCCATTTGGACCCTGTGACTCTCCAGTCCATGACTGGGGACAATTGTTGCAGAGTATCTACCCTGACACCATATGAATAACACAATTAAGAGCTGTGCTGCCGATGTCTCAGCAGTTGGCTTGGTCCTATTTAAAGCTTATTGACAGCTCCGGCTCATACCTCACTGCTGCTCATTTAAACTTGATGGTCACATTCGCTGTAACACCCAGAGCTCGTATTTTCCCTCACACTGTTCTTCACATCTTGAAGCCACAAAACTTCATTTATATATCTGCTTTGTTCTGTAATCCAGATTTTACATTTGGTTTGAAATCCTCTATTTTTGCCTTCGGTGTAAGTGTTTAGAGTTTAAAGGTTTAAAAAGCCTTGGCGCTGTTGTGAAAGCAGAAATAACAGAAAGGGTTTTATGAAAGCCTTTGGCTTTTCTGGTGTGAGAGGGGGGTCGCTGCGGTGAGATTGGGGGAGAGAGAGAGGATTCAGGGCTGCACTGGGATGTTTATTAAAGTGGAGCTCCGAGGCACTGCCCGCGCCATGCCAAGCACAACAGGTACCAAACAGACAGCACATTTCATCCTGTGGAAGAGCGTGAGGTGGAGCTCCAGTCAGACTGTCACACATGCACGCTCATTACAGCACGCAATATTTACACTCATTTGATTTGTGTACCGCAGCTCGACAAATACTCATTTCCCACCACCTTAACTTTGTATTTTGCAAATAGCACTGCAGATGGTGGACATTGAGCCGTTTACCGTAAATGCTGATGTTTGTGGCTTGGGTTTGGACGCAGGGTTATACACTTCTTTATACAATACAAAAATGTAAACAGCCTCACCCCCACACTTTCATTTAACACAGTCCTTAAGGAACTGATTTCTGTCAACTGCATTCTGGGAAGATGATACACACCTGTGCAACAGTCAATGTGATCCATTCACTTAAAAACCCTAGTATGAGCTTAAGGGACATTTTTAATGTCTCACAAAAGACTAGAGCAAGAAAATAACTTTTCAAGATTATTGTTTTAGGTTATTGCTCTTGTCTTATTCTAACTTTTCACATCCATGCACCCAGATTTGATGAAATGCTATTGATTTACCATGAAACAACCCCCCAACATTTCACCATGGTAGTAGATTCTCTTGTAGGCTTGTCATTTTTGTCGACTAAAAGAATGAAGAAAACAACAAGTACAGATGTTAAAAACACAGTAATTAGAGGCAAAGCTCTGGGGAGGCATCACATTAGAGACCATTAGCAAGCAAAGTATATTCAAGTCTCAGTTCCATCCCAGTCTTAAAACCATTACTATTTAAAACTATGTGTGGATTTATGTTTTGATAATTGATGTTTAAAAAAATGATTGAGTTCTTTCCTCCCCTCGTTAGGATCACGGAGGGAGGGGGGGAGAGACATCCCCGAAACAGCTTTTTCACATTAGGAAGCTTGCAATACTTGGCCAAAAGCCACAAATTACCCCCCTCTAGCAGCAGAGAATTAGGAACAATTTTGTGTTTGCTATAAAAAAGGAAAAGAGAAAATGTGGAAGGGGAAAATATAGCTTGCACCAGGGACCACCAAAGCAGGCAGGGATAAACAGCATATTCACAAACAGTTTGGGTGGCAGGGAGAATTGGCGGTGCTTCTGCTAGGCGAGCCAGGGGAGCGGAGCAGTGCTGGGTGGAGAGAGGGAGAGAGAGGGAGAGAGAGAGAGAGAGAGAGAGAGAGGGATTGAGAGAGGGAGAGACTCCCACTGCAGCCACAGAGACCTGCTGTGCCGAAAAACAAGCGGCCTCCACACCCACACTGAGCACAAATGGGAAAACGCACAAACACAGCGCACCAGCATCTGGTCCTGTCCTGCAGCGCGGCACGTCGTGTCCCTGACACACATGATGAAGGAGGAGGCTGATTTTTGGACGATACCGAGGTGTCGTTCAAAAACAATCCTGCCCAACTCCGGTGGGACCTTCAGTCAGCCTTCAGTCTTGCGAGCCTATTGTTTCTGAATTCCTTTCGATCAAGAAGGGAGAGGGGACAATTGACTTAGTCATTAAGGTCTCGGACCACCTAATTCTTGGTGTGTAAAGTGGACATAAGTAGCCCGTGAATCCTTCTGCATTTCAATAGAAAAGCCTGGCTGACATGAAAGTAAGTGCCGCATCAGTCCCAGAGGGCAGTTATAATACGGCACTCAACATGATTTCCTGTGGGTTAGCCCCAGAACTACAACAAAAGAACTCAAAAATGACAAGGAGAAACCAGAGGGGGCCGACCTTGGTAATGTCACTGTTATTAATCTGCTCTCTCATTCAGCTTAAACATGGCTCCAATTACCAACCCCAACACATTTGGAGAGAAAGGCCCAAGGCACTGCCTGCATATGAGCAGCCTTTGAATTTTCCCTTTCATTTATCCGAATCTGACAACCCCTGTGGTGCATTCGCTTTCCCAGCTTTTGCTCTGGGGGTGTATCTTCATGTCAGTCCCCTCCCACTGCCCCTCCCTTCAGTCACTTTTGATCATCCCCTCCCTCCCTCTCCCTCCCTCTCCCTAGGTGGCACCAGGTGACATGAGTGAGAGCCAAGGCAGCTCAGACTCCAGAGTCTGTATTCTCACAGTCTCACCAGGGGAAGGAGCTCACCTAAGATCGGCTTTGTCATTTATCTCATAATGGATATGGCTTTGCTGAGTACACAGGAAACCTGGTCCTAGATATGCACCCCCACTCAGAGACATTTTAGGAAATATGGGCCCTGAACAACAGAGGGATCTGGAAGGCACAGAGGGAGGAAGGCACGGACTGGCAGTGGTGATCATATCCAAATGCTGAAAGTGTTGCACAATGCCTGGGCAGTATCAAAGTCCCAGTGCGCTTTCGGCCACTTCTGGATTTTAATACCCAGGCTAAATCCTGATCCCAAATTTCCAAAAAAACAAAACCATGCACTGTCTTATTCCCCCTTCTGTTGTGTAAGTCTCCCCTCTGACAAGAAAACATTCATTTACCTGTATTCCGTGGGCCTGGATAGGCAGCTGCTCCATCCTGGTGTTCTGGATAAATACCTGAAGTAGGGGGGGGAGTGACTAATAAAACTGGGTGATTAAAAAACCGCAGCCCTGCTGACTGAGATGCAGTGATTCCAGAAGCATGTGACTCAAGCAGAGGTCATGGCGTCTATTCACTGGCGTGTTTGTTGTTCTTAGAGGACTTGGGGGGGGGGGGTTGAGTCTTTGCTCTGGCTCGCAGCGTAGTCCAACTCAAATACAGCAGGCGATGGAGCAGTGCTCATATTTTTTGTTTTGTTCTGAATGTCTCCAACGTTTTGACATGATTGGAAACATATTGGCTTCGCACTTACAGGGATGAGAGAGACAAAGGCAGACACTTGCTGTAGGGTAAAAGGAACTAGCGGTGGCTGATTAAATGAGATCATTGACATACACTTTTTCCCCCCGACCTTTGAAAAGCAGATGGAAATCTGGACGTCTTTAACAAACGTTCTCTCTTTTCCTCCTACATATGCTTTCTCTTTCTGTCCTCCTTACTCATTCGCCCCTCTTCACAAACTTTTTTGTTCTCAGTCCTTCCTCCTCTCCTCCTTTGTTTTATCGATCTGACATCGCGCTCCTTTCACACACTCATTCTATTCCCCATTCTCAGTCTCTTTTTATACTCTCCCTCATTCTTCCTCCCTCTCTCTTTCACAGTCTTACTCCTTCACTCCTCACTCTGCCTCTCTCTGGGTGCGTGGCTGAAGTGTGAGCTCATTTTCCTTCTGGGTGGCTTTCCTGCTATATGTCACTGTCATCTGCCAGCACCAAGGGGGTTCCCCTTTCCAAATACACACCATGCTCCATCGTATGGCTCCCTCACATACATTGGTGGGCCCAGGACTTGCAAGCAGCCCTTGAAGCAGCCTGTTTTAATGGTCCTAACGGGAGACTCCCGCACCAGAGGAGTAGAGGGCAGGGAAGGGAAAGGGGGTGGGGGTGGTATGGGGGGATGGTGGTGGTTATAATTGAATAACTCTCAAATATGAGAGGACTGATCCTGCCAGGAAAAGCAAATGCAGACGGGCTAGCTGTGGAAGTGAGCCATTAATGAATGGTGAGGCCTACGTGATCTGAGGCTCCCAGCAGCAGACTGTGTGAATGGCTCCACATGCTAGCCTGTTCACCCCCTCACGCTCCTTTCTGCATGCTGCTTAGTTCCACTAATTATGTTTGCGTGCTGTCTGATTTATTTGCCTTTCCTTGCCAACACATGCCTGTGGCCATATTTGGACAGCACAGTTAAAAGATAAAAAGAAACATCAGATCTTCAGCAGTTTGTAAAGTTAAATAATTTTGTGATCCTGACAAAAAATGTTTGACAATGCCACTGCAACCATGGTATATATTATTCTGTGAACCTGTGTGAACTCATTGCAATTGTTTGATGAATGGATATGTTAAGTATTAAATAAATCAAAGCTTGTCAAAACAATCAGACCAAACACAAACAAGAGAGGCATCATTTATCAATTTTTATATTTCAGTGAGTTCATGCACAGGTGCGCTACACACACACACACACACACACACACACACACACACATATCGGCTAGGATTTCTTTCCCCATAAGTAGTGGACCTGCCAACAGTAGGTTTCCCACAATGCATCTTGCTCTAAACTGAGCAGGGATGTCCTGGCTAATGAATAGGAAAGGGGGATTTGAGGAATTAGTGGGAACTAAATTCATGGCTTACCAATTTTCCTTGTCCATCTGGCTTAGCATATGAACTGGAAATTGAAACATAGCGCAAAACAGTCATTTATTGTAAAGATGAGTATATAACTATGTTTTCTGACTGATATGAATGAATGACAGAGAAAGGATTATGTAGCTCTATTGTGGAAATATGAATTAATTATAACTAGCTTTAATTGGATTAGTTAATAGTTTTACATAATTTCAGGTTTAAAATGCATGCCTGCAAAGAAAAGCAGATGTTACCAGATGTACTTCAAGAAAAAAGGAGGACAAAATGAGAAAGAGAAACAGAAGATAAAAGTGTTGCGTAAGAGCAGTAGGAGCGCCCTGGATCAGTGTTTGACATGAGGGGTGGGAAACCTCTGAAAGGCACATCATCTAAAAGAGCCATTCTTAGGTGGACATGAGGTACACTGGGTGAGAGGAAGGAGGAGTGATGAAATGTAAGACACTGCAACATGAGCCAGCACACATGAGACATCATAAATAACACACAGCTATTACACCCTCCTCTTTTTCCACAGCTGGCCAGAGGAGGGAAACACTGCGCTGCATGCTTCCAGGACACCCATCACTTTCATGTGCTCTCAAACACAGACACACACACACACACACACACACACATGCACACACACACACACACACACACACACACACACACACACACACACATGCACACACAACACATACACACACACACACACACACACACACACACACACACACGCACACAAACCCCTTCAAACACAAAAAAAATCAAAAACATACCAGAATTAATGTACATGTTCTCACTGTCACACTATCTCATACAGACACACAGAAACAAACATAAATGCACACACAAGAAAACAGTACAAATGTACAGAAAATACAAAAAAAAGCAATATGCATGGCGTGCACACACACACCACACACAAAAGCATTCATGCTCATAAAAATGTATGCATGTACAAAAAAAAAACAGGCATACACACATGCTCTCAAATACATACACACACACACACACTCACACACATGTATGCATGCATAAACGCGCACACACACAGAACTTGACGTATGTGCACAAACACACACACATTAGAGAACACACTCGTTTCCATTGCTCCTGCTCTTGTTTTGTCAGGTGCAGGAGGCTATATTTACAGCACTGCCTGGGTCCTCCTTCCTTCATCTGTCTGATCCGTCTCTATCAGCTTCTCTCCCAGTAGAATGCTCACATTTTTCCATATGAGAGCAGACAAGGATTGAATCCACCATTTTCTTACAGCACTGTCACAGACACTTTTTCCTTTGACCTCTATCAAAAAAACATTGTTGTCATCAGAAAAGTATTCTTTCATTTATACAACCTATTGATTCTCACATGGGATGCTCTCACTACAATGTCCTAAAACTATGTATATATGATTTTTGATTTTAAAAACAGTCATATCAGTGAAAACTTAAATTCAAGGCTGGTTACACTGTTCAGCTCAAAGAGATGTATACAGTGAATGCCAGTAGAAAGACAATAATGCTAAAATGCACAAGTATTTAAAGTGCCACTAGTAGTACTACTACAACTACAACTATAATAATAATACAACCTGTTTTATATAAATGTCATCCTAGTGTCTGGCTAAGGTGGGTTATCACATATATGTACAGTACTGTGAAAAACTATTTTCCCATTATCTGTTGCACAGCATGTAGTAAAATTTTCACATAAATTTGGTCAGACTTTTTTCTGGATTGCTTTAGTGCTTAGGAAAAAATACATCAAACTATGTTTCTTCTTTCATTCATTTAGTGTGCAAGATCATTGCTCAGTGTCTGAGTAACTTTGGCCCTTACCATCAGAATGAAGTTGTCACAGAGTGTAGGTTAATTGAGGCAAATTATGCCACAATCAAAGAAAGTTCCTGAAGACCTCCAGAAAATAGTGTTGATGCCTATAAATTTGCAAAGGGTTACAGAGTGATTCCTAAGGCTCTGGGGCTTCACTGATTACAGTAAGAGCCATTTTCCTCAAATGGAAAAAGTTTGGGGCAGCAGCGGATTCTCACAAAAGAGGTCATCTTGCCAAAAATCTCTGAAGAAGCGAGGTATAAAATCACCCAGAAAGTCACACAGAATCCCAGAGCAGCCTCCAGGGACCCTATGAGCATCTCGCCTCAACGGAGGTCAATGTTCATGACTCCAGGATCAGAAAGACACTGGGAAGAGACTCTTGCCTGTGTAGCAACATAAAGCCCCTAACAAAAACCTGAATGGCAGTTTCAGATTTACCACAATGCACATGGATGAGCTTCAATAGTACTGGAGTAATGCTCAACGGGCAGATTAGTCAAACGTTACACTTTTTTGGCAACATAGACAAAAAAAAAAATCACATTCCATTCAACTGGTCCAGCATGGTAGTCGTAGCCTCATGGCTTTGGTATGTTTTGCTGCATCGGAACCTGTAAAGCTTCACATCATTGAAGAATCATGAAGTCTGAGCTATATCAGAAATCTCTGTAAGAGGCACATCTGTGAGTGGAAGTTGAAGGGCAGCTGGGTCAAACAGCAGGATATTGATCAGAAACACGCAAGATGACTTATATCAGACTGCTTAAAGAACAAGGGATAGAAGCTTTGTGATGGCCTAGTCAAAATCCAGACCTGATTCCCATCAAGATGTTGTTGCAGGACCTGAAACTAACAGTTCATACTTGAAGAACCCACAAATGTCACTGAGTTGAAGCGGTTCTGTATGGAGGAGTGGGCCAAAATTCCACCACAGCCCAGCGAGCGTTTGGTTACAGTCACTGCTGCCAAAGGTGGATTAACCAGCTATTGAGACTAAAAAGGGAGGATGATTGCTTTTTCACACAGGGGCATTGATGTACTTTCTTTAATAAATAAATGGAATAAGTACAATAATTTTGTGTAATCTGTTCGTGTGGGTTTCTTTTTTATCTGATATTAGGTTTTGGTTGAAGATCTTATGACATTCTTTGTTACAAATATTTGAAAGTGCAAAAAAAAATCTGATGGGCAAATGCTTTTTTCGCAGCACTTCCCCCAAATTCAATCTGGAGGCAATAAAATTAAAACTCTCAAAGAGGGTTACATGTGTATGAGGTTAATTCTGAGGGACTTGCGCGTTCAAGCATCCCTGATGTAAGAAGAGCTCAAATTCTACTGAGACACAGGCCCGGTGATGAGAGTAAAGCAAACCTTAAACTGTGCCACTCATTAATTTAATTTTAGTTTGAGTTTAAAAGGTCAAGAGTTCACCTGCTCCATGTGGCACCATGCCTGCCCTACAACGAAAAAGGAAATACAACATTGCTGGGAGTCCAGTCCGCAGCCTCCAGCCCTGTCCAAGACACAACACAGTGCATACCACACAGACCCAGCCACAGCAAAACATACATTAGGGTTTATGTATATCAGCGCCTATTGTATGAGGCCCAATACGGCATGATGATTTTTCATGTCAACGTCCCTAGCTGCATTCAGTGAAGCTTGCAAGGATATTACAAAAATAGCATTCTCAAGAATTATTCATTCAAAGGAAGTTGTTAACAGAATCAAGAAGGCGTGAGTTTTGGCATTGAGACTTAAAGCTCATCCCGTGTCTTCCACTTAAGACTTTTTTTTACTCATAAAACAACAGAAAAGCCATATGTAAATGAACTTTACCAAATGTAACATTGGTTAGTTGGCCATATTCCTGAGTTAAGCTCCTCTCAAATACACTCCAAGAAATACATTATAGAGCTCACAGCTGAATTCATCAACAGTGCGCCTGCTGGTTTCCAAAATTCTGTAGCAGTCTTTTAGAATGTTTTGTGTATCTGTAGCTTCAATCAAACATAATTTTAGCAGTGATGGATCAAATCAATCGAGACCCCAATTCAAAATTTGTGAATGTATAATCAATCATATTTAGCATACACAATAAAATAAACAACATGTTGCCATTACTTTAAAACAGCTCTCCTGCCGGTCAAGTCTTGCAGACTTATCAGAAAAGAATACGTGCACCTGATAAATGTTAACATTTGTAATTAAAATACACAGAAACAGCAAAAAATAATTTACATTTAAGGATAAAACAATTAAAACAGCCATATAACGGTTTTAGATTTAAAATGTTCACCATGACAGACTCATTGTTTTCTCAATTGTAGGCCCTAAGCCATCTCTTCTGCAAAACAGCTCAAGTTGTGTTGAACACACCAGCATTCATCAATTCTTAGAAAAATATTTTTAACTAATTATTTTCAACGTGTCAATGAAAATGATAAAATTACATTTGACAACACCCTTTAGACAGCATGAACTAAGCAAAGAGCTAAACACTTTCAAAGTAGCCATCTCAGCCAAACATGCTAAAATGGAATTCGGGCGACAGGAGCATTGTTCCCATGCTATGGGTGGGGTTCGACCCTATTAAGCAAGACTTGTTCAAAAGCAAATTTATATTTACATTTATTCGATTATTTAAACAGTAAACATCTAATTTTCAATGCTGGATTCCACTATTTGATACAGACGCTTTTCTGCCCAAGTGACATTCAGCGATGACCCCCAAAGTGTGCGCATTTGTAAAGTTATAAAGACAGGCAATTATAATTTAAGTGACTGGATTATGTTACATGGGTAGGGCACTCAACCCCATTACTCTATGAGGAGGCAAGGCCTTTCTGGAAGAGGTACAGCTCTTTTTTTAAAATTTCTCGGCTCTTATTTGAACTCACAAGGTGGTGCTGATACATGGCCAAGAGAAAAAACGTCACAATTTTGGAAAACTAACTAAGAATTATCTGGATCTCGAGACGCAAAAGAATATAATTACTTAGTCAATATTAGACGAGCTATTCTTAGCTGAACTATACGCCAGATCAGTTTTACAGATATGCTTTAGGCTTTCTGACCAACATAATTACTTCACAGTCTGGTTCTGTCAGAAAATATTGAAGTCGATGACAATAAATGTGTTCAAGACTATATATTGATTTTACAGATGACTGTGTGTGGCCTCGGAGAGAGAACGCAATGGGGCATTTATCAGTTTTAAAGGCAGATCTGGCATTCCTCGTCAGTGTTAAAATATTTAAACGCTGTGTCAAGCAAATCATGTAAATTCTTGAGATGACCTTTGGTGTATAGCAGTGTATGCTATACACCCATCTGGCATTCATGCTCACAGTTATAAATTATGCTAGTCCAGCAAAATGTGTGGAGTGTTCGCAAATACACCTCGGACAGCGGTTGGGATAAGACTATTTATTCAGACAAAATAGTTTTTCCTTTTTTTATGTGTGTAGCCTACTGTTAAGAAACGGCCTTAAATTTGAGGAAAATGTACTCATTTTGCTGTGAATGTACAACAACCGGCTATGTACAAACATATACACAAGAACCAATTTTATTAATCATTTGACTTGATGGTCCAAATAGAACCGTTTCGAAAAGATTATACTGGATTATGTAAATCACTATTTTATATAGTTAGAAATTCAGCAAAGCTAAGTCATAATTGCCAGGTTTCTATAAATATTAGTGCCAAACATAGGTTTTCAATGGTCTAAATGTGTTTATTTAACGTATATAATTACCCATTGTAAATGGTGTTCATAGATACTTTGTGACTGGGTTCTTCAGACTATGCTACACTGAAACCTTGATTTTTCGATATAAATGTCATTGTCTTTTCGTCACTGCATTAAATACATTGCATTAAATATACAATTAATGACATATCGAATTCAACATGTAATATATTTCAAAACACACCAAACCAGACTGTTAAATAATATGTGGGCCTGCGAATTCCACGAGAAACGTTACCCTTTATCAAATGGAGGAATCATAAATTGTTATGCATCGAAGTAAATGGTATCGGCATTTATCTCTCAAGTATGTACATTACAAGTACATTCCTCTTTGAAGGGTTTTTATGTTCTCATATTTCTGATTCATCAGTTTTGACAATTGACATCTGCTGCGTAATAATAATAATAATAATAATAATAATAATAATAATAATAATAATAATAGTAAGTCTGTTGCACATCGAAAAAGACTATCAGATTAATCAGATTCATGAGGCTATATATACACCATAAATAAAAACATTTAAACCAATAATGTAATTCAATAAGATTGACCTTCTCTCTAAAAACTGGTGCTAAAAGCTCAGAAAACGTTTGATGATGTCACTAAAATTACAAAGAAACTGAAATAAAAGTAATTCCCCAAATATGTTTTCTCAATAACAGCCCTGGATTTATAAAAATACACACAAGTTCAATTTATACATTTGAGGGAACAATTTTTTTTAAAGATGTAATTACCTCGTATTTATGTGGTATATATACCACACCACCCTCTTCTCGACGCCATTGCACTTTCATGTTTTATCCTCTTTAAAAATCAAGTCTTTTACGGGTAGAGATATTACCCAAGTCATGAACTATGCCTTCGTTTTGTTTTAACCATTTATTTCTTTACAAGACCTTTAAGAACATCGTCATTTCGACTGTAACTATTTTTCGTGTTTTTATTTCTGTTTAAAAAATCTGATTAAAAACTTTGGATTCGCAAGAACGTACAATTTATTCAGTAAGTAACAAATCAAAGTAGGAAAGTACTGTCGAAAAGGTGAACTGAGGCTGAGGGGGGAAATCAACGCTGTCTGTACAATGTCTTTGATTTCGAGGAAGTCAAAGCGATACCTGAAATAATAGAAAATAAAGAGCCTAAACTTCATTCCTGAAAAACAACAAAACTATTGGTTGCCAGCTTCGCCCAGCTGCTGTAAGAGTTTATTTGCCAGATTTGAGCTGAACGGTAGGGAGTGTAGTTTCGGGTGCTCTTGTAGGCTGAGAAGATGCGGAGACGCGAGGGGATGGAGTACTGCCGTTGACAAGAAAGGGGAGTCGGTGACCACAGCCGAGGAAACGGTGGCGCACCTGGTAGTGCCAAGAACTTCATAAGCAGGAGATTGCGAAGGCAGAAAAGCTTTAATGCCACCATGTTGGGTCCTGGAGAAAAGCGTTGACAGCGCCGGCAAGATGCTGCTAACAGGTGGGATGGTGGGAGCACATGCGGGCGAGCCTGCGCGATGGTCAATGCCCATGTGGTATAACTCCAAGCTGGGCAGGGGCAAGCAAGCCGTCCCAAGACCGTAAGCACCGTAGGTAAAGCTTGGCATCCCACGAGACTCTGGTGGAGTTTCCTTTAGCATGCCAAATCTGAAATGCTGTCGCTTGAAGCGCTTCCTTCTTCGCAGAAAACTGCCGTTTTCAAACATGTCAGAGGACATTGGGTCTAGCGTCCAATAGTTTCCCTTCCCTGGGTTACCTGGCTCACGGGGCATTTTGACGAAGCAGTCGTTCAGAGATAGGTTGTGTCGGATTGAATTTTGCCAGGCTGGAAATTTCTCACGGTAGTAGGCGAAGCGTTGGCTGATGAAGTCGCATATCTCGCTGAGGGTGAGTCGCTTCTTTGGGCTCTGGAGGATTGCCATTGTTATCAGAGCAATGTAGGAATACGGGGGCTTCACCAAAGCAGCAGTTTTCCCCGGAGCAGGACTACAGTTTTGCGGAGCATTGTCACCATTTCTATCTACGTCCTGTAGTTCCGCAGCGTTCACTTCGAGCTCTGGTTTACTCGTCGCTATCTCTGGCGGAAAGTGTTGTTTCCTCGAGTCCTTGATAGCGTCTCCCACCACATCGATGTCGGGCTCTTCCATGAGGTCTGTGTCTAAAGTCATAATCTACAAACAGATCCGATGCCACCTGCGCCAACTGGCGGGATAAGCGGCACAGATCTGAGGCTCAACGATGCTCACGCGCTATGGGCCGCCTTTTCTCTTTCCATTCACAAAAAAAAAGTTAAAAAAAAATAATAATCAGCTGCGCAAAGGGTACACACTCCCCCACCCGCCACCAAGTCATTAGAGGGTAATATTAAGAAGCTTTAAAAAAATCAGCTTTGCTACACGCAACATTCTCAATACATGGCACTTTATTATAATTCAGGCATTTAGTTTTGGAGAGGATGGAACTCCAAAAGTTAATACGACGACCTACAAAAGCAGCATCCTCTGAAACTTCCCTTTTTCGGTGGTAACTGTAACCGTAGATGGATCAGGTGACTGTGATGTCATGATGCAGTTCGCATTTCATAAGAAGTACCCTACATCAGCCACTATCCAAAGAATTCACATAAAGAACACCAAAACTGTCTCCTCCCAGAGAGGTGCTGGTAAATCAGTCCAAAAATAACATAAAACCCTTATATTGTGTGGTCTCGTTTTTTTCTTTCTTCAGTGTGATAATGCCACGAAGAAATCTTTCAGGCATGTAACTATTTTCATAATTCTATCCTTTAACCCACGTTATATTCTGTCGTAATACCAAATTATTATTTAGTCTACATTTAGCTTATACATTACAGCAGACAATTCTATGGATCCAAGAGTGGAGACCATCAGTATGTTCAATTCAGTTGATATCAACCAATTACAATTATATGGCAAAAGCAAGCACTAAAACCTGAATATAGGCTACTGTAATCTCATTGTAACTGAAGAGAACAGACTAAACATGTACTTAAGGTCTGTTTATGCATTTTGCTTAGTCTAGGTCTGTTGTATTTGCAAAATAAACACTTCTAAACTATTCCAATACTTCGAGATTTGCCTTCGGCTATTTAGGCATTGCTGGGGCCCATTTTCATCAATACATAAATCGTTATTTTATTATTCTAAGCTCAGTGCAAAAAATACAAGGTATTTGTATCAATTATTCCAGATTCAGTTGTTTGTCTAATGCTACATCTGTAAAGAACTATAAAAACCATTCACGTGGATATGTAGCCTGTTGCTTAAAACCTATTTTACTCAGTTATTCCTGAATTACCTAAATTATTATCTTAGTAAATATAGCAATTCCTCTGTAAGCAATTATATGCACTTCATTTTCTAATATTTGAATGATGTGTAGATTTCACATTGTTCCTATTATTTTATTGCATTAACAAAGCAGCAATTATTGAGACACAAATAGGCTAATTACATTTTTTTTCATTGTTTTTTTTCCAGTAAGTAAATTTTCTTACACTTAACTGTGCTGAACATTGAGATTGTTTTTTATTCAAAATGTAGTTTATTTCTGCTTATAGACAATAAAAGGAGAGTCAATGTTGCTGAGACTTTTTAAGCTTTTATTATTAAAATGTAATGTCAAACCGCCTTCTGATATGAATCGTCACTGTGTGATCCTGTCCCCGGGAAAGGTCGTGGCTTATTTTGAGCTCATATAAGTGCATAGATTTTCCTCAGCTGCTTAAAAAGTTTTTGAATTTCAAGAACTGCATTTACATTCAGACATAATGGAGGCAGCGCACCGGGTCGCTTGTAATTCGTGTGCATGCAGTATCAGTATCCTTAAAAAGTACAGCTTTATCTGGCTTGCTGCACTTTCTTCCTTTTTTTGTCCCGAGGCACGAGCCACGGATCACCCACGTTGTTGGTTTTCATTGTGGAGTGCGCGGAGGGATCAGCACAGTCGAAACAAGAAAGTGACGGTCAAAAAAAACCCTTGTGAAATTAGATGAGCCTTAAAATGCATTTATGCTTGCATGCAATGCTATAATACGTAAGACCATGGAACCTGACTGAACACTTATTTTTATCAGATAATAAAAAATAAAATAAATAATAATATAAATATATAAATAAAAACATCTAAGCAAGCCTTTAAAAAAACATATAAACACATAGCCTATACGCAAAGAATATTGCTACTTAGAAGAAAATGTTCTTAAAAGTTTTAAACATTCTCTGACGGGAGTTCATACTGAAAATGATTAAGTAAATGAGTGCGATGACACTGAAGAGTATCCCATCGGCTAGGGTGGGTATACAGTCTGTTTCTGCCATTCGGTTTAAAACACTCTTCCTATTTATCTGTTAACTAGAAACATCGAATGAATTTTGGACGGAGCTGCGCCGACATAGTCTTCAACAACCTTTTTAAGCAGCATTTTTATGCAAATTCTTTGCATGAACTCTAAGAATCAATTACTTATATTTAGAACGAATGAATACACTCATAAGACCGAAAGGTGAAATATGAGGCGAGAGAGTTCATTATCCATTTTAACTAGAACCTCGAGTTGTTTGTGTTTAAGTGATGGAGCTCTTCGCTGGGGATTCCCACATTTCCTGGTTATAATCGCGTTGATACCCCTCGGCAGAGCGGGCGGCAGGGGTGGCGTGGGTGGGCTACGGCACCGGCAATACAGATGATTTCCCATGTGTATCACGCATGTCTTCTGATTGAAAACAGCCCCACCGGGCGAGACAATAAAGAAGTTATATGGTTTCAATATCAAAACGGATAATAGTGGCATTTTTCAGTTATCATTTTGAGATTGTCCTGCATTTTTCTGGCAAGGGAATTCCTGCTTTTTTGCAATTCAATAAAGATTCAACAAAGCTGAAATTATCCTAAACATTTTAACATCGAATTTTAAAATACCTCAATTTATGTATCTATTACTTATTTTGTTTTTATTTCTGCTTTTCATTTACATATACTTAGTTTTCACTATTTATCTCACAGGTTTTTATTCAGTGTGGGCTTTGAAAGCAACCAAAATACTCTTTGCACATCCTTTACAATGTACAGATGATGAGAGAATTAAGGGGAAAACAGCTCATCATAATGGGAAAAACCTGAAACTATTTTAACATGTTTTATCTGAAACTATTTAAACTATTATTCAAAAAATGTTTTAAAAAATGAAATCAACTTCATCCTCCTCATTACTGAGTTATTCAAAAGAACATCTCATGAACAGACAAACTTTGCCATCGTGTGGCTGAAATATGCATTACATCTCAATGCAGATTTGCACCAATGTAGGCAGTGTCCGTCATAGAACGCATAGAAAGTCACATAGAAAAAATACCTAGATATTTAAATATAACGACAGTGTCCTATGTAAACACTCATTATGTAATCGTATATTAACATGAAAATATTTGGGAATATTTCATCTTGAATGCAAACAACATTAACACCGGACATTTCTGAGTTCTGCCCAGACATGGAGGATATGGCAACAATGACAAGACTCGGGAATGAACGTACAAACAAAGATTTTTCACAAAGATTTTATCACCTTCATCTCTCTTTATCTCTCTCTCCCTCTCCTAATCTCTTTCCTTCCCTCCCCCCCTCTCTCTCACACACACACAAACACACAGTTACTAACTTGTAGACTAACCTTATGATACATCTGAACTGTAATTAGTTTGAGGGCATTTAATTAAGGATCTCATCTGTAAGATTTTTTCAGTATTAATTTAATGAGGAGCAACAAAGTCAAACCCCACAAACAGAAACCAACAAGAAAATGCAAGTGCAAACAAAGGTAACAAATGAATAGTGTAGCAGTTTGTTTTCGCCTCCAATAACAAAGAAAGGAGAACCACAGCAACAAACAAAATACAAATGACATGCAAACATTTTTTTACTAATTTGTTTCAAGAAAACATTGCAGTCCTGAGGACTAACAGTAGTTCAATCCCACTAGTACAGCTCACTATGTATCCAGTGCAGTAAACTCAATACCCGTCATTGCTGGACAACTAGCCAAACACTGCTTAGATTGCCTCATCATACTTAAAGGAGCGAGTTTTCTAAAGTGCAACTCTGAAGATAGACAGCCGTTTTAAATGTAGGACTCCCAGTGCTTCTCACTCTAAGGCCACTTACCGGAACAGCAAAATTCAAGAAAAGAAAGATGAACTGCCTTGCAAAGACACAGAGCTGGAAGCCCAACAGTCTCTGGTTTCCTTTTTACAAGCCAGTGAGCTTGCGCTGAGAAGGGGCCAGCCTCAGCACATCTCCACACTTGTAACATTTGGAGTTGGAGTTTCCCTCCTTCCTGGGGATGTGCCAACACTGCAAACACCTGATCCGGTACTTCTTATACCTGAGAACAGTGAACAGGTAAAGAGCAGAGCTGGGGTTTGCCGGTTTGGAACAGTCTCATTACAGAAGTGCCTGTAGCAAGTAGTACCTCTGCTCAGACTTTATAAAGATTAATAAGCAATGAATAGTTGCTTAAATATGCTGCTCAGATTTAAAGTTGAGAAAATGTGCATTGTGATTGCAGTGTCCATTTTCTCTGCCTTCTATAAAACACTATCAACACTGTAGAAAGTGCAATCATTTAAAGAACACAGAGCAGAGACAGAAGTGTTCGATGAGCATCTCTGATTTCACTCCAGATGGATGATTTGATGTCATCACTCACCTTATCCCACAGGCATTGCATAATGGAGTCCCATCCTCTGCATCTCTCCATAGAGGAGTCTTCTTTGTGTTACATGAGGCACACACCTTATTCTCTAAATAAGAAGAGAAAAAGAATGAGGTGAAAATACTGGCCTCTAAGGATGTCTGTATTTGAAAATGTGGAACAATTTAAATACTATTACCCTTTTTTCAGATGCAAAGGTTTAATCCTCTAATTCTTACCAGGGGTCCTAAAAGGGATGACTGGAATCACCGGTTTCAGATATCACCCCATGAATCTATGCATTTATATGCCTTTATTTCTGTCTTTTCCCTCTTGTGATTGCCTTAATGTCATCAGACACAGCTGAGATGTCACGTATCATTAAAATCCCTTTGTCCAAAAAATCCTTTTTCCCCATGTATAGCCAGATTAAGAACCTTTATGAATCCCCTCTTTATCCCACAAACACTTCAGAGGGCAAGTGCTACTCACTTGAGAGTGTGGAGGAATCGCTCTCTTCCTCTGAGCTGCTGGTCTTCAAGGAACTCACAAAGGATCGGGGCCTGCCACTTCTCACCCTTCGGTTGCTCTTCAAGAACTCAGCACTGGAGGTAAATGGGTGATACATTGTGAAAAAAAGAAAGATATACACCATATAATCATAAGTAAGTTATGCTGGGATTCTATTTGTGTTAAAACATTCTGAGGAAGCAATTTCTTTATTTCTTCAAAATTATAATCTTAATTTAAGCAGCTACAGCAACTCAATCTTAGGTGATACGGTAAGTATTACGAGATTGCTAATGTGCATGTGTCCATGTGTTGATTCGGGGGAGTGTTTGTCATGTTACCTGTAATTGGAAGTTATGAGTAGACGGCATTGGTCTCTGCTGTCATTGAGCTCTGTGTGCATGCGGAAGGTCACACCCTTAAAATCAGGGTCACAGAGGTCAGCACTACGGGTCGGGTGGCTTTGTTTCCTGGGCTTCCTTGCTTGCAATTTTATTTCAGAAACAGGGTGAGTTTCCTTCAGCTTCAGTTGTTGCCCACCTGTGTTTTCTACACAGCTTCCACATGGCTCAGACTGAGGGGCTGACACACCCTCACATGGGTTTTGGTTTTGGTTCTCTGCTGCACATTCACCATTTGAAAGGTCTGTCATGGCTGGGGGACCACTCTGAGATTGCACATCTTCAGGAGGGTCAAAGGAGGAAACCTCATTTGCATTGTAGTCCATTTTCACACTTCCAGGTGAAACCAAACTGTCTCCAGAAACAGCACACCATAATGCAGTGCTTGAGCATGCCAGTTCATCAGAGTTACCTGTGAAATTTGTAGCCAGCTGTTGATTGTCCTGTTGGATCAAGGGTGCTAGCAAATTCAGATGTGGTTCTGAATGAACTGCATAATGTTTGTTACACAAACCTTTTCTCTTCCCTTCAGGGCTTGGCATTGTTTCTCTTCCTCCATCTAAGGGCCAATGCTTTCCCTTTATGATCAAAGAACAGTTTCTGAGACAGCAGGTGTCACCGGATTCTGTGCCTGAAAATTGTAGAGAACCAACTGCCTGCTCATCTCTCCCATTTGCATTTATAGCCCTGTCATCTTCATCTATTATTGCAGAGATATGTGACTCAACAGGGCTACCTTCAGTTGTGAAGTGATTGTACTGTAGAGACTCAGAGAGACTCTCATTTGAGTTTGTGCCACATTCCTCTGGAAAGCTTGCTTGATGTGCTCTGGAACAGGGCCCTGATGCTCCAGCTATCTCCACTGCTTCGTCGCTAGGCTGTGGGACGGCAGAGCTGCTATCACCCTCTTTGTCACTTGACAGATGCATGCTGTGTCCTGTGGATTTCAATTCCCTGGTGGAGGAGGCTTTACCCTCACAGACAAGGGCATAGGAGTGATGTGTCACTCTGTCTAAATCCTCTTCCTCCCTATTCTCTGGATGAAGAAGCCTCTCACACTGCAGGTTGATCAGGCTCATAACTTCCCAAGGGCTGCTGCTCTGCTGTGTTGGCCAGATGGGAAAAGAGCCTGTGTCATTGTGGTTACTATGGTGTCTGGTAGAGGCACCACCAATTGCAGAAGGGCAGTGCTTCTGCTGTTCTTTCTGCTCATCAAACAAATTTTCATCCAAAGCTCTGGAGTGCAGGTAGCCCTGCTTAGCTGGTGGTGCAATCTTAATTGCTTCTTGAAGAAGGTAGAGAATGGCAGACTGAGGTACCTGGTGGTCCTGTACATCCAGTACCTCTTTGTTGCATTGTCTAATTGTAGTGGGAATCCTTGAGCCTGTGCTCATGTTTTTGAGTCTGGTAAAGATTACAAAAAATGAAAAAAGGAAAAGAAAAACACTGGATTATTTTTTGCTGTTCAGTAGGTACAAGCATTGATTGCATGGCAAATGCAACATGGGACAGAATTAATGTGTGGTAATTTCCATTTCTACATTTTAATGACTGCCTGATAAATGAAGACAACATTTTTTTACATAATTTTAAAAACTTTGGGTCTTAATTTGGGAATTAAAGACACTCGCTTAATAATATTCTTAAGATATTATTGAATGCGCTGTAGTTGCTCCTAAAAATGATTAGTCATTGAGAAATGATTAAGTACAGGACTAAAATACTGACGTACTGTCAAAAAGAATCGTGGTAGAGTAACTACAGTAGTATTTGAACAAAACATACAATGGAAAACATTTAGCATTTACGATTACATACATGTCTAATAAAGAATTGTTAGGAATAATGCACCTAGGTCAGCCAAACTAGTTTCAGTTAGATTTTCCCTTGCGTTAGGAGAAAGAGTACTGCTAGTTCATATCACTGGAACACACAACAAGCTACTGTATAACTGTGACACAAACAGTACCACAGTATACACAATTACTCTACAATGTGAACACTACACAATGTGACAATAATAAATCGTTGAAAGTAAAATACAAACCAGTTTCGTCGTATGGAATTTTCGTCAGGTAAAAGTGTAACAATTCATTTCGAGAACGCAGTGTAGCCGCGATCAATACCGATCTCGAGCTCAGTCGGGAGCGCGTGGATGTGTTTCAGGTCATCGACCAAGCATTTCAAAATATACAGTCATCCGTGATGCAACGAAAAAGTCGGAACACATGTGCTTCGAGTCTCTTTTTCTGTTTTTGACATTGCTTTCCATGTTTACAGTCAGCCTATAAAATAAATTAGCGTAGAACAATCCATTTTCAAAGTTTATGCTAGACCTCTGCCACCTTTGAGGTCAGCGAGGTCAGAGGCTTGCATTAACCATTTGTCTGTGTAAAGTATTTCTCTGCCATGAACAATCAGATAATTATGCAATGAAAACACTGCAATAAACCCTAAACTAAATAACGGGTCGTGGGGAATTAGGTTACCTGTTTAATTCCGTTAAACGTCAACTTGCGACTGCTATTAATATTTGATCAGAAACGCTGAGATTCTCCCACTGAACTGTGATCACGGCTCACATAGCCTTTCAAATCAGTATGCTACTTTGAGTATCACATTAAGGCCTAACTTGCGCACATTCCTTGTATGTATTATTTTGCCTTTTCATGTTATCTTTTTCTTCACATGGAAAAATGACTAATTAAAACAGGTGTACAACCACTTACAGAAGCTCGTAGATCTTAAGATTACTCTGTTGCTGAATATTACAGTTTTATTATAGTACAAGGATGCAATTCAGTAGGGTACTGGCTATACAATCTATGTCAATTTTAGCACGCGGTCTTAAACGATAGTAGTTTGTGATCAATTCAAAGGTATACAGATCCTATCCGTTAGATGGCTACGAATGAACATATGCGCCGTTTTTCTACCCTAAAATCTAATATTCAATAGCAATTTTACCCCTTAGACTATCCTAAATGTACATGATTTAGGATCATCTACTGGTGATTGAGGTTCTTTCTCCATTTTCCAATGCTTGTGATCAGATGTAAGAGCACAAGTGTAAAATAGCTGTATACGAAATTGTATAAAATTTACAAACATTTCTATAGTTTACAATGCGGAAAGGTGTTCATAGATTTTTAAGTCCACAGCTCTGAAACGCCAAGATCTAGAGGAACATTAACCATCCATCTGTAAATTTCTGCGTGAGAGAGAATTCGTTCTAATCATATACATTGCATACATTATCCGATTTGATGAGGTTGGAGAATATCTGCAATGTGTGTGCTTTCAGATTGGACGATTTGCTAGTAATTTAATACTAGGCAACAGTGGTATGTTATCCAATCAAGATAATCCGCGTAAAATCAAGATCTTGTTGCTTACTTACCAGATCGTATGTATCCACTCTTCATCTGCGATATCAACTATCGTTTGTGATGCTGATGTAGATTTAGTTTTTAATGTAGGTTACAACTGCAAACTGAATCTAACATGTCACAAGATCAGCGTTACAACATTGTGCTTGATGGCGAGACA
Source organism: Albula goreensis (assembly GCA_022829145.1). Taxonomy (NCBI): domain Eukaryota; kingdom Metazoa; phylum Chordata; class Actinopteri; order Albuliformes; family Albulidae; genus Albula; species Albula goreensis. Next base: position 10,002,025 of record CM040759.1, read on the forward strand.
GGACTGGGGACAGGTGTGCCGAATAGTAGCTAATGATCTGACGTAGAGAACACCGGCGTACATATACAGCATAAAAGTACCAGCTAAGTAAGTCGCAAACTTTTCACAATTCCGCAATCGCTAGTACATATGTAGTCTGTAACAAACGCTGCAATTTACCACTCGCGAAAACTGGCGCCTCAGAACAGTTTGGTATTACAATCTTTTACATGTTTATTAATTCTGTAAAGGGGACTTGTATGAGGCTCGAGGGATTTCCCCGATATTAAGGTTAGTACTATACATTTCCCAGTTGCTCAGTTTCTCCAGCATTATTTTGGATCTGTAAAATATTGTAAACAGCTGTGCTTCTGAATTAATTTCTGAGACCCGAAATTCAATTTCAGCGTTGTACAAAACCCCAATTCAAAGGACTACTTTAGAGAAGGACGGTTTCTCGACAGGATTTCGTTTTGTTATGTGGTTGACTAAATGAAGAGCACTTCAACTCAAGTGACTCATTCCCAAGTTTTTTTTTTTTTTGCTCATGCTGAAATGTACAAGGAGGTTCAAATATCAAAACAACATGTATAGAAGCAAACATAATCCACTGAAATGTGTGCGTTTTATAGTTGACATTTACAGTACATTAGGAGATGCCTACATATTGGCAAATCTTTTCTCAGTCTGGCCACAGTTAATGTATCTTAAGACCAGTACAACCAAATTTTAAAACAATGTTCCTACCAGAGCTGCAGGAAGCTTCTGTGCTAAATTCCTCTGAAATCTCCTGACATGCTAGCAATCAAACTCCTCTTTGTTGAATAAAAGTAGCCCAGCATGGGCATATAATCACTGGCTGCCATTAAACTATAGTCGGCCCGCCTTATCCGCGGATTTGGCATCCACAGTTATGATTGGTTCGGCGGTTCGAAAATATTTTATTAAAAATCGAGAATATTCTCCAAAAAGAACATTTGATGATTTACATGGGTTTTAGCAGTTCTTGGTAGTACATATTGGTGGGGTCTCAAGTCATGAACAAGTATAGAGTAAAATGACGTCATTTTACATGCGTCTTGAGCATCCGCGGTTTTTGCATATCCGCTGGGGTCGTGGAACCATATACCTGCGGATAAGACAGGCCGACTGTAATTGAAGTACAGAGTAAGTGTGGGGAAAAAATGATCCGCAAGATCTGTGGGCTTGAAAACATTAATCCAAGTTTGGTCAAAATGAATGATCATCTGTAATGTCCCACACCTGAATAACCTCAGCAATATGCGAAACCCTGAAAATAGAGTTGATCAAACTGAATGTGTGGGACAGTTTTACATCACAGTCAAAAGTAGAGATATATGCCTTATGTCTTCAGCAAGTACTGGCACTGAATATTTACTTTTCAGCATAAACTTTTCAAGACGAAATAGTCTGCCTCTTTTGACAAAACCCTTGCCATATATAACTGGTTAGCCTGACCAAGGCTTGGCCACTGGAAACTGAGGGCTTTTCATGACTTCATGAAAGCAGGGTCAATTGTGGGGAGGATGCCAGTAGCCTGGCAGTGTATGGAGACATTAAATGCAATGTGAGCCAGTGTGTTCCTTTAGAGTGATGCACATTTCTGTTTTAGGTCTACAAGTGTTGCCATGTCCAAAACTGGTCATAGAATGCAAAACTTAAGTTTGCAGAAGTGAGTTATGAAAACAAGGACTGCACAGCAGCAGCCAGTAATGAGGTTGACATGTTAGCGAGCCTTCAATTAACACAGAGCATAGCTCATATGGATACATAGCATACTGTAAAGTGGCTATGTTTACGTGCACGTTAATATTCCAAATACTCAAGAATTTTAAAATTCAAAATGCATTTTAAATGTTTGAAAAAAAAATAGAAATGCTAACTGTATGAAATGATGATATAAATGATGATTAAATACTCAATTCATCAACTTGGTCACTGGAATTTGTGGAAATTTGAGAAAGTGGTTTCTGTTGTTTATCCCTATGGGCAGTAAAGCATTACAGTGATTGTTACAATTATGCATTATATGTTTTAAAAATGAGTGCAACAAGCCAGCTTATCTTCTGAACAACCAAAAAGCTTGAAATTGTAGACCTGTATAACTGGCATCATTAAACTCAACAATCTGTGATGCAGCAGATGTGTGTGCACTTATCTGAATGGCCTTTGAAAAATGCGAGCTAATTCTCTATCTGGAATAATACCATTTGTATCGTTATTTATCTGCATTTACGATGTATGTGGAATATTAGGTTTTACATAAACATAGCCAGTCTTCATTTTGTGCATAAGATAACTGTAACATGGAATGTTCCATTCAAGGATGTTGGGACTGCTGTATGAAAAACATAACCATGCTTGAGTGGCTGGATGTACCAAGCATTAGCCAGTGTTTGAGTAAAGGCTCTAACTTATCTGCATGTCTTTTTCTTGGGTTGAACGCTGAAATGACAGAACCTAAGATCCTATTAAGTACAGAGGTTACTTTCTTACCTCCTAAGAACAGGATCTACATGCCCTTATTCTGTCTCACACAAATACTGAAAAGAGATGTATATATCAGGTAAAGTTGCCCAAGTTTTCCTATTTCTCCCCCACAGTGTCGGTCAGCAAGTGTTTCAGGTGGCCCCTTGGGACCTGCGGGACTCTTCAGTTCCAGAATGCCTCTCTCCCAGCTTCCTGTTCCAAAAAGAGCATATCTGAGGTCCCGAAACCCAATGCTCTCTCTCCTCCGCTCGGCTCCTCAGTGTGGCTTGGGCACATGGCCGTCCACGTAGAAGTTGCGGGTGACCTTGGGAAGGGTGAGCTCAATGCCGTCCAGCTCACGCGTCAGGATGATCTGACAGCCCAGCCGAGAGTTCTCCTGCAGCATAGGGGCCATGTCCAGCATGTCATCCTCCCTGTGGAACAGGTATCTTTCATGAGAAAGGATGGCATGGCAAAGGGAACTAAAGCCAGTGACTGACAGCATCTGTGCAGCAGACAGACTTCTAATGGTGATTGTAGTTGTCGTGCTGTTGCTATGTTTCCAGGCGTGTACATGAGCATGAACTACACTGACAAAATGTTCAAATGGACTTGAGATGGGAGGTGGGTCTTTAGCGATACACATATCGTGTTATATATAGTTAGTTTTAATGTATAAAATATTACAATTCATTGGCAAAATTGCACCAATTACCTTTCCTCAGGCTGAGGCAGTTTATCATAGAAGTCATCCTTTACATACACATGACATGTAGAACAGGCTAGTGAGGCTTCACAGGCTCCTGGATAGACCGAAACAGACATGAGGACAGATTGCAGCAATTTATTTTAAATGTGTGAATATAAAAGAGGGGCTGGGTAAATATCAATACTGGTGGCACATAACAGATTGGCAAGAGCTGTAGTAACTCCCAAAAATGAAAAGATGTTGATGAAAACGTCGGTGTGACGAATTAAGTGCATTTGTGGGCACTCACCTTCCAAATCGATGCCGTGCTTGTGAGCCAGGTAAAGTATGTTGTCTCCAACTTTGGCTTTGACTGGGATTCGCTTTCCTGATCGATCTATATATACCACGTTAACCCTGGAAAGATGCCATACAATACGGTGTTTTTTTTTTTTTTTTTTAAATCAGGCAAAATACAATTTATGCAAGAATTAATTACTGAAAAATAGTGGTCGCGGCTTCAATGTTACAGCTTGTGGTCATATACAAATTAGTTACTCACACGTCTTTGTCGTCCTCTGCATCTGTGATCTCACCTTGGCTGTGATACAAACCTGGATAAAGTTGTGGAAAATAAGCACTGACCCCACTGACAAGTTAGCCAAGCTAGTCTTGTAAATGCAGCTCTAAAGTTTGCCATGGTTGCATCGGATTGCGCGTCTCTTACACAACCTGTTTTAAAACAACCTTACACAACACCCGCTTTTGGCATTCGTATAAAATTAAAAAGCTTTTCTCTTTTTCTTTTCTTTTCTCAAAGAGATTCCATGCTGTCTCTCTCCAAATCTGTTTTACAATATGTGGATACGGTATTATTTAGCTTATTGGTAGCTTTGCTCCACACAGTAATGCTAGCTAGCTGTGATTAAAACACTCACCGTTAGATGTTTGCAAACTCCTATTAGAAGTCCGAGAACTGCTACTAGAGTCTATCCTAGCTGTCCCCGTGAGGCAATGCATAAAGCTTGTTAAAATATTTAATTTGCAAAATCTACAGCCTGAGTTCATTCGACAAAGTGACATAGTCAGTCCCACGCTTGCCCGGACTGCAGTGGACGCCGCCATGACAGTGTTTTGATCATGTGACGGGAAAAGCCAATAGCAAAAACGCCGCAAAGAGAGCTGGAGATACGGTTGGAAAAGGTGCCATCAAATGTGTAGTTTGTACTGTCTAGCATGCATTTTCCCCAATTGTGTTGAAAAGACTATAAATATATGTATGTGACTAAATATAAAATCCAATGTAAAGTAATGCCAAGACAGGGTAATTACCACAGGTATGTGAATTGTCAGATAATATAATGTAATATAAAATTGTACTAAGATATTTTACCAGCAGAGGGAACTGTTGGAGTAAAAATGTTGTATTCTGTTTTGATCTATCGAAGAATAAAGTGTTTACGTGTTGTTGAACTTAAATGAAAAATTATCCTGAAAAGGAATAATTTTAGTATTTGCTCGCATTAATCGTATTTGACCATAGAGATAATATCAAGCGTTATATATCATATATTTACAATCGCGTCACATCACGGGCAAATATTGTTAGGAAGACAGCCAATACACGCATTGAATTAACGGTTCTTCTGCACCTGTCTTTGATACTTGCATAATATTTGAATTATTTAAAATATACTGTCAAATCAAGAGTTGCAGTAATATGCTTTTTATACTGCCTCTTTGTATTGAAACAGTTGCTTATGAAGTATTTCTGTGTGAATAGTAAAGGGATTACAATGTGTATTTATGAAATTAACAAGGTAAATCACACCTTGCCACGGGAACCTTTACATGTCATCTCCACACATACAAGTAAAGAGGAGGATGCTGCCAAGATTTATGCATGTACAGTAGTTGTGGAAATACTTAAAGGAACATCATGACACACACAATACCATACATTTACAACTACCCATAGTTCTAATCCAAGATATTAGCGTGATGTGTAAAATTCATCTTGCACCGTATCTTTTAACCAAAGCTCTAGTCCTGGATTACTATGATGTTTCCTCCTACACATGGAGATCTCGTACAGGTGAGGGAGTGGTTCATTAAACAGGTGTGCTCTGCACCCTCAGACGATAACTCACTCCCTTACCATTAACAACCTGTCTGACTTGCATCACACCTGTTGGACATCTATCGCAGCATCTTAACCCTCACTCCCCCCTCTTCCCACATTAGTCATAGCAGAGTTTCAAGTTGAATATTTGGTAGTGACTGCATGATGCAGTCCATTAACCTGAGCACTCACAGTGGCAGTGGCTTAACTGTTTGGTAGCTTTGTTTGAGCACTTAAACATATAGTTGGCATTCAGTAGAATTATTATTGTGAAGTTTTGGGTAGATTTATTGTAGCACTTACAATTGTAGTTTGTTTAGTATCTGGTGAATTTAGTTAAACAAGTGATAGTGGGTATAATATTGGGTAGATTTCTGTTAGTAGTCACACTGTTGGTGAAGAATGGGGTATATTTGTTGTAGTATTCACAGTTGAAATTGTGCAGCATTGAGTAGATTTCCCATTGGTGGGCTACGGACTGCAGCAGTGTTAGTAGCTGAGTGGTTTTACATCCCAGGAGAAGGTGTGGTAATTACAGTATACATCACTGGTCTGTCAGTGCTAATCTCCCAAAGTGGTGTACTGATCATGGCTTTCAGTTCTCAGTCTCACCTAATGATCATCCAATTAGCTTTCAACTTGCTTGACTACTTAAATCCCTTTAAATCCTTGGTTGTAAGCTGTCTCTTTCCAACCATCTATGAAAAAAACTGTCAGATCACCTTTGGAGTCTTCTAGTTTCCTCATTTCAAACATACCAGACATGCTATGATTGGTCGTCTTTCCTAATACAACAGTGCAAAGGCAAAGTGGTGGCATTGCATATATTTAGATGCACAAATTCAGTTACTCCACCACATTAAAGTTGCTGTCATTTACCCTGCAACCACTTAATACGTGATTCAATAACATTATTTACACTTTTTCAAAATTACACATCTATTGTGATTGTGTATGGTCCATTTTGTAACCATTCAGCCACAAACAAGGATACTTTATGTATACATACAGACATTTAATTAGTTCATCAGAAAATAAGACGGAGCATATTTCAATAAAACATATTTCCACAGTGACCTGAAGCAAGTGTACTCTATATATTGTTTATTCTGCTGTACATACAACAGATATTCCTTGCATTTTAATTTAGTTGACATTTATCTGTATGAGAAATTTAATTTGTAATTTGTAATCTCCACCATTTGACATTAATACTGTAGCATTCCTCTACTACAACACACTGAAATTGAATCGATGGTTCCATTTACATTGAGTCAAATTCAATGAACTACCTCGGCCAGGGACTGGAAAGCTTTCATTTGTAATTTGACTCCTCCCCCCAACCTTTCATTGTTGAGGCTTACCATGGGTAAACACAGAGGGGGACTGCTTACAACTTATGCTACAGAAGCGTGGAGAGCTCCAATGATGTTATGACTGGGGTCTGCCTGATCCTCCTCTCTCCAGCCATCAAAATCCAAAAGAGCCCAATATGTGATGACATGTAGTTGAGGAAGGGAGGGAGGGGAGAGAGAGAGAGAGAGAGAGAGAGAGAGAGGAGAGATAAACATGGAGATAAATGTAGAGATGTATCCATGATTATCTGTGTTGGCACACCTGCTTGCTTGGCTTGCCCAAGTCCCCACCTGAATGGCACAGATTCTTGCGATCTGCCTTTACTTTTCATAGTGAAAATTATTTGTGCTCAGCCATGTTTGGACTCGCCCAGCAGGATCAAAAGTGATTACATGCTTAGAGTCTGAAAAGTGAGCCTATTGTTGGGCCTGACAGTGGAAAGAGTCCAGACCTGGATCAGGCATTAGTAATCCTCAAAATAAAGGCAGAAATTAATTCCTCAGACTGTATCTATTCAATCAGGGCAGTTATGTCGCCAATTTCCTTACACAGAGGTACAGGTTTCCATGTGCATGCTCTATTATGATGAGATTCAATAAACCAGTGAGGTTAATGGAGAATCCCACATGGTTTACTTACACTCTAAAACACTATGGGCTTGGACTGTTGTGCCAGCTCACAACTTAATTTAACAGGTAGGCAAACAAAAAAAAAAAGCCCAATTCTTCTTTGAATGGTGGGAATACACTTGATTCCTCTTTCCTGGAAAATATTCTTTGAATTGCATACAGGCATATTGTACAGTTCAAAACTTATTTCTGTTACATATGCAGTATATGGGCCTTTGGCATACATTCCAGTGTAACAATACTCACATCTAAGCATTGAGTTGTTATATAAAGCGTTTTATGTTATACGTCCTATTGGTTGTATGAAATGGTATCTGTTTTGTGACATTTGTAGTAGAGTGTGAGCTATTCCATTCGCAAGAGTGGCAAAAGCTGAGCATTAGGTCATGACCTTGGAGAGCTGCTGTTTGGGAAAGGTCAACCCACACAGTGAGCATACTTGTTATGGCTTAACCTCAATCCCTGTGGCCCTCACAACCGGCTGGCCCCTCAGCTGTGACTTTGCTGCATTCCCAGGGTGATATGGAGTGGAGTGACCACGTGCCGCGCACCCAGAGCCTCTCACTGACAGCTACTCCTGTGCGGTACATTTCCCCCATCCGCATACATCTGGAGAGCCCTGTGCAAACCATGACCAAAGCCCTCTCAAACATGTGACGACTTCAGACCAGTGGGAAAAAAAAATCACTCCACTCAATTACACAGGAGTGAGGACTGCTCTTGGAAAGCATGTCTGCTCCAGTCAAGTTTAATCGAGTTCATTCACTTATTACCAGTCTTCTGCATAACCTGAAAGCGCAGGCATACTGGGAAATAGAGTCCACTTAATATCTAATGCCATTAATATCTATTAAATTACAAATTGTATTTGTTTGGCAATGCACTCTTGTCCAGAGCCAATTGCATAACATTACTAATTACATTACATATTGTATTTGCATAGGATCTGTTTCAGAAACTCATGTTTACTGCAAAAAATCAACCTTGCATAAATAATGGTGATAGAATGTTGATGTAGAGCTTCTTAATTTACTGTTTAACTTCTTAATTATGCTGATATGAAGTAAAAGCTTAAAACATTTTTGATTCCAAATTTAACTATCAAGTAATAGTATATAAAAGCTAAGGCTAGCCCAAGGTGTTATAAATTGTAATAAAGCCAACGGTTAAAACTATACATTAAATGATTAAAAGAGACACATCCCACCCTTAAAAGAATTGAAAAACCACTGGTTTTAAAACCAGTGTGAAAACCGATGCAAATCAAGATGAAATATTTCTTCTGGTTGACAATATTTGAATTGGCCCCAAAATTCTTATGAAAGAGTTCCTAGGATTCTTACTTGCACAATAGCACTGCTGAACTTGAGCTCACGACACTAGTAACACGAAAATTGTTTTATTGCTGTTTCCTGTCGAACTCTAGAGGGAGCTTTTGAGAGGTGGTGTCCTGTCCTGTCAAATCACAGGCCTTGGCCGCGTCAGCCTAATGCCCTATGAGCCTCTACCTGCCTGTTAAACTCATTAGCGACGTAGACCAGGGCCAGGCACGGCACGCTCCAGCCTCCGCAGGGGACCTACAGTAGGAAGGAAAACAGTCGAGGGCAATTTCATCTTCAAATTATGCGCTCACCCTCCTGCCCTCTGAACCACACGTCTGAGGATTGGACGTCCGTGTTGGGAAATTTGGAAGATTAATCTCCGCAGGGGGCTTGCTGTGTTTTCTGAGCTTTGTAAAAACTTCCTTTGTCTCAGAAGTTGCTGTTACACTTCCAGCCAGTTCACTTGATCAAAGTAGATGTTCAAGACTTTTCAGTGCTCTCTGCACTTGGACAAAACTGTGTACTCTTACGTTTTATGCTTTATCGTTTTTAGAATTTTCTCATTAAAAAAACATCATGTAAATGTATTTTGTATGTGTTCATGTATGTATGTGTGTACTCATGCATGTGTATAAGTGTGGTTGTGAAAGCATGAGTGCTTCTAGTAGTGTGTGTGTGTGTCTGTGTGCGTGCGTATGTGCGTGTGTAAATGAGTGTGGATCTGTGCATGTAACTATGTACACATGTGGCATCGGTGTTGGCATGTGCATGCATTTGTTTGTATGTGCGTGAGAACACATGTGCGTATGTATGTCTTTGCAGATTGCCCGTTTAACTGCAGTTCTCCCTTTCCTTTGCGTGTCCTGAAATGGAAAAGCCAGGACTGCATCCCCCCTTTCCCCAGCAGCCACAGCACACTTGTGGGACAGCTCTCGGTGAATATCTCCCTCTCCTGCTGCCTCGCTGTTTACCCTCACTGCTCAGCATAGACACAAAGTTGTTAAGAAAACAGTCATGCTTCATTTGGTAACCCTCAAGTTCATCTCTTCAACATGATCTGCCTTTTCTCCAACTTCAATCAAGAGCAAGCATCTGGACAAAACCTGGAGCAGCGCCATCCCACTGGGGGGGGATCTCTTCCAATGAAAACCTAACAGCAATCGCGTGCAAACTTTAGGTATATCAAACCGAGTGCCTAAATGTCATTTACACACTTTTCAGCAGTGTGAATCTTTTTTAGAATATTTTCTAAAACTATCCTATTTATTAGTTCATTTGTAGGTGTTGCCTATATATACTGTGATTACAAAATATTCAAAGGCTTTCAGCTGACAGGAATGACATCACAGAAATCCAGTCAGTCACAGGGCTAGAGTCATGTACTAAGGCACAAAGAGGTCGAAGGAAATTTTCAGGTCTCTTAGAAAGTAACTCTAGTGCCGTTTTCCGGACAGTTAACCATCTGTATTAAATGTTTTACTTACTATTAATTGCACATTTAATGTTTGCTTGGTAGCTATTCAGCTGCTGTAGATGCTTAGATACCATGGCCTACAATAGCAATGCAGCTTGTTCCCTGCAAAAGATGTGCTGGTTCATTGAGTGCCAAGCTCACTAGTTGTTGGAACTTTAGTGTAGGATGCTGAAACAGCTGAAAACATCCAAAAGAATTTTTGGAGAAGAAAGTTAACAAGGTAGTAATGGCAATGTGTCAACTAGCCAGCTGGTTTTAGAAATGATTAATCCTAAAAAATAAACAAACAGTAGCATATTGATTTGATAAGCACCAAGTAATGGTGAAAAATGAAAGACATTACCAATTGTGTTGAAACTTTAAGTGTAACAAAACACAAGTCTGTGGGCCTTCAGTTAGCTATAAGCACCTGCTCATGGTGCATCTGTGAGTCCCAAAGCTGGGTGTCTGAGTCCCACCTGTGTTGTTATCAGCTATGGGTGGAGGTCAACATTGGCAAGGCAACAATTGGCACAGTCTTGCTGGGGAAGAATGGGGTTTAAGCTGGGATAAAATGTACACTTTGTGTTCCTACAACAGCAGAGGCAATAAGTGGTTGGTGTTGCATTCGCAGGGTGGAAAGAAGTCGCATGCACCCTGCCATATGGGACAGGTAGCACAGTGGGGTGACAGACTGGTAATTCAATTCTGGTGTAAAAAACGCAGAACAATGCAACTAAAATGTCTAAACAGCACTGTTGCAACAGTAAGCAGTTAACCTTCTTCTACAATTACACTTAAATATTTTTAGCTCATTTTGAAGTGTTAGAATCTTCAAAGGCTTTCAACTCACAGAAAATGACATCATAGCAAGAGAACTAGTCGGGGCATAGAACTGGCTCAAACAGCAGGTAAGTGTGATGAAACAGCCAGGGACAGTGAGGCTGGAGGAAGTGTTCAGGTTAATTGACTATGATTTATTAAACATTTAAGAGTTTTTATTGAGTGAGTTTGAGCATGTTAACCTTTCCCACACTAGATTAATTTCTCTGATCGTAACAAATGCTCGTGTTGCATGGATAATCATGACTAACCTGAATGAACAACAATGGTGGCGTTTCCTGTAAATTGCCTATAGCCTTTGTACATGTTCTGAGTCAGACACATCTGTCAGTCAAGCAGTAGATCTGAATATTGATGAAGTTGTCGGTATATCCAGTTAATTCTGTGGCTGAAGCAAGGTTGAAGTATGGAGGATTGATTAAACGTTTTAATGACAATTGAAAATCAAATTTTTAAAGTAATCTAATCTAACTTGTTAAATAATTAATCGTATAATAAAAAATCTATTGTAATTGGTAATTGTATTGCAAAATATTGGGTAACTCCAACAAAATTAAGTAACCTAAAATTCCGGGCTTCACGTCATAAAGAATTGAAAACATATTCAAAACCAAAAATGGCTTTTGTCCTTTCCCAAACAGTAAAATTATAGATAGCGACTAAGCTTAACAACCTGGCAGATAACGTTAAAATTAAGATAGCTGGCTCAGCAAGACTACCTAGCTAGTTTATAATATTATCAACCAAAGGTTTTCATTTGAAGCAGCGATTTCAATTGAACTGCATTTGGATAAGCTCCACCATTTGTCTCCATGTAACTGAAATCTCTGTTGAAATGTAGAACTACCGGTGCGTAGAACCACAAATGTCCTGTTAACACCGGTAAAAGTAAAGTTTTTTTTCTTGTAAAGACACATGTCAGCCCGTTATTACTGTCGGCATGTTATTGTTGGTTGGTACAACTCTGGGCAGAGTGCAAGCAACTATACTAATTTGCTAGCTGTGTGTGTTTATCTAATGCCAGTGTAGCTCAACTGACAAGCTTATTCATTTGTTACTGCTGTATTATCCGCTCCACTGTCCTGAGCGGATTACTATTGTCACTCCGAAATATTCATTTACCTTTCATTAGCCAGGAAACTAGCCCGTGTGTGAGGTTTACTATTCAGCCTGGGTGCAGCTGAACAGCGAAACCCCGCCGAATAGTTACACCCCAGATTTGTCAGTTGAGTCAAAGAATTCTAGGTATTTAGGGCCTGCTGAAATTGGAGTGCTGATTCATTTTACAGCACATTCGGCTTCCAAAACAGAGCAATAGATCATTTCACAACTATTTAGAAAAATATCTCCTCAAATTACAAACCGTTTCTATGTGAAATGTTAATAGCATTAGCTGCATATACGGGTTGCTATTAAACACGACCTCAGTGAGGAAATAAACCTCCTCTGACAACTCTTCTCTGTGGCATGTGGCCTCAGACCACAGGTCCCATATTATTACACAGATTTTTACTTCAGCATTCAAGCAAGAATTAAAAACACACATGCCTTTACATTCATAAAATGCTCTACTTGTTTGCTGTACTTTAGAGAGGAGTAGAATATTTTCTAAAGAAATCAGTGACAAGAAAAGCAGCACGAAGGTTGTGCATTTGTAACCTATGAACTCCTCTTTTTATTTATTTTATTTTATTTTTTGTTAAGCTGTATTAGGAATCTTATTGTACCCTCTCCTGGACTTGTGTGTAGTAGTTCTCTTTGTGCCTTTTCTGTTTCTTGTTCTGGCGTATATCTGAACTTGGCTAAAATTCTCTCTCATATTTCCCTGTATTGCATTAAAAAACCTGGACTTCTTGCTCATAGGTTTTAATTTACATCTTTGAGAGAAAGATGCTACAAAAAAAAGATAAAACATGCCAGGGATTTGTAGCCACCCGTCTTTTGTTGGTACAGTTGTGCCAAGAGTTTTATGGTTTATCAGAATCCAGTCGTTACATGTAACACAACCCCTTTCAGGTGGGTGACCGCCTCCTTGTCACTCTCAACACCGCATGATTAAAAACAAGTTTAAATGTGCCCCCATCAGACTCAGTTTGACATTGTTATGTGTGGGAAAATCTCACACATGCAAATAAGCTGCAGCTTTTCCGTTCTGCTGGGTTCTTTTTTTTTTTTTTTTTTGCCCTCTTGGCGCAAGTTGCACCTGAGCTCAATGAGACTATTGGTGTCTCTGAACCAAAAATGCAATCAAAGACAATGCCTCTCAAGTTCTTTATGCCACTAAAAACTTTGCACTCTGAAGCAGAATGTGTTACATTATATGCTGGTTTGTCCCAGTAAAGTAAATGTAATTAAACACAACTGAGTTGATACATGGAGCATTGTGTGAATATCCACTGTACATCTTCATCACAAATCCTTAGCTTCAGTCTGCTCCTGCCGGACGGTTTTGTTTTGGTAGAATGCAACTGTACTAGTGAACACTTCTGACATTACTGTTCTGGCTGTTGGTTTGTCATGGCACGGTTGTTTGAGCTGCTGGTGTCTCTCCTTTTGGAGTCTTTGGTGATGGCTCACATGCAAGGATCACAGAAGACTGGCTTCCGTCTGCAGGAACCTTCGCACAGCTGGCCATGAGATTTATGTGCTCTCGGGGTGTTCCCCACTCTGAACGTCTTCATTGTGCTGAAAGCCTGTGTTGACTGAAACAGTGTGCCATGGGGATATCATCTGTGCACATCTGGGACACCAAGATGGAGCCTGACTGATCCATAAACATTCAGGACTTTGGGGTGAAAACCCCACGGACCTGAAATTCCTATCTCCTGCTTCATCTAAGAAAGGCTCAGTTTCAGGACAAAACGAGCCATCAGTCATGATCTTCCCACCAAAAAGATTTATTTCATGCAAAAATGGTTTGAGAAAAGGGAAGATGGCAAAATATAAATTGTTGGCTGGTACAGCAGTGATAGTTCTTCAGATAAACTTGAGTAATTTTTTAAAATCAGATCTCATCTCATATTTCTTCACGTAATGCTGAATGATAGCTTTTTTCCTTTGGGAAAAATGAAAATGAAAGAGATGCCTATGCTTGTTTCCATTTCAAAGTCATTTTCCTTGATCTGACTACTTTAAATGGAAAATCAGCAGCCATATGGTTGAGTAGTTTTACATTTTTATTTATTTATTTAATCTTTTATCAGGGACAGTGCATATTGACATTGCTACAGGTTAAAAACATGAAAGGGACACACATCTATCAAATATATGTATAAGTCTACATACCACTGAAACTTCTTTATCTCATGTTGCAATGTAAATTTACCCATCACTCTCGTCCGTGTTTTTTATCATATCGTACAGTCATCCTTATAGCTGTGGGATGAATTGAAACTTGTTGCATGTGAGTGGGCAGGCAGCATTTAGAAAGGTCTGTATCTAAGCAACCTAAACCACGGCCACAAAAATGGAGAATGTTTTTAATGTACATTTTATTTCGTGGAGCTTATGGACTGTCATATGTTGAGATGTCATCAAAGGCAAGGCTGCCACAGTGTTGAAGCAATGTTGCCTCCTGGTTTACTGAACTAATCCTCATTCTCAGGGACCAATAAATACTTCTTTCTAATTCTCTGATCTACTCAGGTCACTAACAGGGTTTCAGTTGTGCTCTGCCCAGTTGGTTCTAATTGAGCCTTCAATTATGCGTGATACTTTTATAATATACCATCTGTACATTTTCTTTTTCTCTATCATACATAAAATACATTGAAGCTTAATGTGACATCACAAAATGCTGCAAGCTGTTGTCTTAGATTAAAGAGGCAAGCACAAATACGTTTCATGAATTCACAGACATGTACCAGCTGTTTGAAAGGTAAAGAATCATATAAAATTGGTATTTTCTAAAGCACTTCAATAAAAGTTGCAAAAAAATCTATATATAAATGGTTTGCTGTTCAAAATGTAGCCTGCAAATAAATTGAGTTTCAGTATTTATGAAAAACTGGAGTGTAATGGGGGTTTTTGTGGTGGTTTCTGCTGACCAACTTGGCAAAAAAATATAGATCACAGAGCAGTGAAATCACTCTGATTTGCATGTGGTTGTTTTCTCCTTCTCTTTCTTGTTCTAGGGGCTTGCTGTTCTGTTTGATGTTAGGTTAGGACTGTTAAGCCATGCCTTTTCAGTCTCCAAGCCACAAATCCATTTCTCTTAAAATAATAATGAAAGGACTATCCTGCATAAGAAAAAATCATTTATATTGTTTACACACTGGAGCCAAGTTGATGAGAGCCACCCTGATCGTAATAACTATGATAAAGAGTATTTAACATCCCTCATTTGGATTTATGCTATTCTGATATATTACTACATCATTCATATTAAGGTGCATAGGATGCTGGGTTTACATCCCTGTCCACGATATCTTTTCTGTCTGCTCTCAGGTCTGTTGTTTTAGTACCGTGGGGGGAGGGACTCACTTTCACCTAAGTCTGCACGTTCTCAAAGACTGTGTGTGGTGTGTCTGGTGTCTGCCTCACAGTGGATGTGAATGAGTGAGGAAATGGGATTTTTTTTTCTTTCCTGGAAGTATGCAGCGGTGTTACACTTGGACTGCAGCGTTGTCTGATCCTGAGCTCAGCTGGAGACCTGCAGAGAGGAGCAGTGATTAATCTACTCCTGCTGGCCACAGGCAGTGCCCCCAGCCCCCACCACCCCGCTGGTGTCCCGCCAGGGCACGACTTTCAGAATGAGGGGGTTAGGAGCACACCCAAACACTCCTGTGCACTTCACTAGCATACCCCAACTGAGGTCAAAGGCCCTGAGATTTGGAAATGCACAGTTTCCTGACTGTCCTGCGATCTCAGGAAGGGAGCACTTGGGAATCAAGAGAAATGAATGAGGGTGGTACAACTCATTTTGTTTTACTGAGTCTGGACTGCTCTTGGTTATCAGGCTTCTGTTCCAAACCCTTGAAGCAGGATACATAAGAGAGAAGCACTAAAGCCCTGAAACTGAATCCGCTGTTGACCGAGACTGCATGTGGCCGCATATCTTCCACGCTTGTCTTGGCAAAGGCTTTTCCAAACTCCTCCTCACTGCTCCCCTGCTCTCTCTCTCACTCCTGCTTTCCCTCTCCATCCATCCAAGGCTAAATTCCTTTGCAGACCAAATGGCTCAACATCAGATTGGACTGGGTCTGATTCTTCATAGCCAACATTTTTTTGAGGAGGATGCAAACTTTGGCCCCTACAGAAACACAAAGGCAGCATTGGTGAAGACAGGGCTTTTGTTTTCTACCACAGGAAGAATGAGGTTTGAGGTGAAGAGATATGGAGCAGGACAGCAAATGGAGTTTGGGTACTCTGTGAGGTGTCTCATCTGCGATCAGAGGCCTCCATGGACGTGGTTTCATGCGTCACTGGCTATTTTAGAGAACCTGAACACAGTAATTGTTCATGGCTCCCTGTTCTTGTCACGGGCAAAGAGGAAGATAAGAGAACTGTCAGGATAGAACATGCCATGCTGTGTCTGAGCTCTGCCCTCTAGTCTCCTGATGCGCTCTGGAGATATAGCCGCTTCACAGACAGACGGCAGTGTGTAAAACAGCAGAGTTAATCTTTTGTTGATGCTGTTTAGACAATACCAACATTTTTGGAAAATACTACACCCCCCTTTTCTTCTCCTCCAGCTGTCTATTCTACTGAATCCACTCAGGCTGAATGAACTAACTTTAACTGCAATGATGCAGTGAAGACCAAACCTGAAACAGAATGCTTAACTTTCCCCAAAGGGATGACCGCATGTTTTTTTACTGAATTGAATCATGAATCACTGGAAGAATCGTTGCTTTTCCATTGTGGACTGCAGCACATTTTTAAATGTACCGACAATCTCTTCTTCATCCCTATGGCTGAGAAAACAGAGAGTCATCAGGGCCTGGTTTGGACCCTCCAGCTGAGAGCCGTGAAGGCCTCTAAGGTCTGTGTATTCTCTGTATATGATTTTATGTTCCATTTTGACACAACATCTTTTTAAGGGTTCTGTTCGCCCTTTCAAGCATATCGGTGAGGTCAGTTTATTTGTGGGAATACAGAAAAAGGATAAGCCTTCATTTGTGACTGAAGAATCAGCTCTGCAACTAAAACAATGTCCTGTGCCTATGCCCAAAGCTTTTTTTCCTTCTTTAGATATTTTACTTCCCAGAGGGCTTGGAGCAGCCTGGAAAGTTTAAACATTGTGTGATTTATGGGGCCAATGCATGTCCTGCATTACAGAGCCCAGCACGGTTGAGGGGGCCTCAATTGGATCCATACCGGCACCTCTGGGCCTGACTGGGTTTGCCATTGAACTTGTGGGTTTTGAGGTAATAGTTATAAATATAAGTGCTGACAAGTTCATAATACCTTAAATTTTATATTCCTTAAAATATATTGTTGGCCAAGAGGGGCCTTCAAAATTTTGTCTCTGAATTTTACACAGAGAAAGGAACAAAGGAGAGTAATTTTTTTCATTTTTATATATTTATTGGTGCTTAGCAATACAGTATTGGCAAATAATACAATGTATAGCAAATACATACGAGGTAAAAGATTACTACATGTTTGTGCACAGTGAAGTCAGGAAGATTTATCCATTCTTCTTTGCTTTTAAAAATCGTGTGGTAGTTTGTACAGATGTGTTTTTGCCAAGATGACGCTGAGCTGGTATTACCCCCAGGCTTGAGAAACAGCTGCCAGATCAGAAAAGGGGAAAACAGACTGATTACATAAGACATCACACAGAAGCTGCGCATTGATGAAGCAATCATACCATTTAAGACTAGTGTCAGACCTGTATGGACATTTTTTGGCATTTCATCCACATTTTGCTTTTTACCACCATTTAGAAATCACAGTGCTATTTGTCGGATTGTCCCTGTTTGATTACAGCTTGTTGCTGTAGCATCCTACATATCCTACATGAACTGGAAGAGCCCACACTAAACCTTCTACCAGAAGGCATACAGCTAGGGGGAATGTTTTTTTATTGGGGAATGGAATTGCAGGGCTGCTGTCACTGTAGCAGTGGTTTGCATTACTGCAGGCTGTGCAGTTGGGCGAAAATAAACCTCTTCATTGCTACCGTGGGACCACACCATACCATCCCTTGGTTTATTTCCATTCACCTTCACTGCCTGTCATTGTTTTTATTCATTAAAAAATAAACACAAAATTACCAATCATTGAAAGATCAACATCTGGGAAACGTTTGAGACACTATTTTCAAAGACTCTATTTTCAAGATACTTTTTCCATTTCCAGCTATACTGTATCAGACCACTTAAATCAGGCTGAAAATAGCTGTGTGGGAAAATGCAGAGGGTGTGCAACAGTGCAGTCTGGCAGATGTCTTGAAAGCATTGTTCTTTTCACCAGCTAAACATTTTGGGTTCCTGTCTATGTGAGTGTCTTCATTTTTAGCAGACTTCACATTCAGTGAAATAAACATCCTACGTGGCTGTGCTCAGTCACCATCCTGACCAATGAGGTGATGCAGTGCTTATGTAATAGGATCAATAAGGGCCATGCATTATCCATTAATGGACATTTCATTAAACAGCTCTCAAAAACACAAATATAAAACCTAAATGCCCTTTAAATTAAATTGAAATGAAAACCTATCAAAAAATATATATTTTTTTAATATTACATTGTTAATACAAGTAAAGAAAAATTAAGTCATTTTATGTATCAAGGCCAGTAACGTGTAACCATGAATTATCATATAAAATTGATGCCAAAACATGGATCTAAAATCCATATAATTATTGTCAAAGACATGGATCTAAAATAGAGTGATAAATTTAATGTTGGTGTTTAGAATACATTGTTTAGAACTTGGCAGGAAGCAACCAGCTTCACAAAGCCAATATAATTTGAATTAAATTTTTGTTCTGTGACATCAGATTGCTTAGCTAGTCAGTTAACTAAAACATTATGGTGAGAGGAAAGGTTTTCCAGAGTATGTTAGACTATTCTGTAAAAAAAAAAAAAAAACTTTATACAGTAGCTAAACAGCACTGCAATAATTCAAATCTTTCCATGTCATTAATGTAACTCTGGCATGAAATCCAGATGCTTTGTTCCAGTCGTTTCTCTCTCTGATCTGTGGTATATTGCTGCCATGAAAACACTGTGATCTAACAGCCAAAAATCATAAACCTTTTCTGCTCTACAAATTAGTCTGTGAGCTATTTGATTTCCCATGTTTCAGTATCAGATGCTACATCTATTTTCCAAGTTGTTCACAGGACCTAATAGTAATGAATTAGGTGTCTGTATAAATCCCACTATCATAAACCTCCTGCTGGCAGGCCGGCAGAAACCCCACCTCTGTCTCCCCTCCATAGGCTCAGACACACAGCCCCACAACCGGTTTCACCATTAGTGGAGTGTATAAGCCAAAGCTCCTCTCTGATTGCCATTCATTCCACATCTCCTACAGTGTCACATTCCACAGAGGCTGCTGGTTCAAGCTAACTCTAAATTGAACCAATCTCATTGTTTTGTCCCAGCACTTTTGATTCTGAGTCTCTCTCTGCTGGAAACAAAATCAACATTATCACGGCAGCAAAACACTCACCAGGCCACTTAAAATATGCTTTTTCTTTGCGAAAGAGCTCAACCCGCTGACAAGAGCCAGGGAGTCACTGGAGACCGAAGCTCCTCTACCCTTCCCTCGAACCTCTCAGTGACACCAAACCCCCATGGCTCTAAACTATTATAGCCACCCTTCTCTGGGCCAGACACACACACAAATGTGTGCACTGGCCTGCCAAGAACAATGATGCAATCCGTTAAAAAATTCCAAAATAGCTGACCCTTTAAATCTACAGGGGGACATTACACAGGCTATTTGATGGTCTGATAAGATAACAGTATCCACAGGGAGAATTGTTTTTATCACAGACCTCCTCCCTTCCCTTCCTCCTTCCCATACTCCCCCATGTGTTCTCACATGTAATTCCAAGGGAAATGTCTCTATTTTGGAGCGATGCAAAGAAAGCTCCTCTCTGGTGTCTCTTTGCATTTTCAAAGTCCAGGGCCTGACATTTTTCAGCCATATATTACCGCCTGCAGTTTGAAAATGTGCTGCTAAATGGTCCAATATGAAAAATGACTTTTAAAAATGTATGTTGTTATGAGAATTTTGGCATGACTTCTTAAATGATTTCCATGTGCTGTGATGTACATTTTTGCATATGTATTACAGCTGTCTTCACCATCCTGATCATAAAATTACTGCACAAATGAGTGGATTTTTCTTTTCCTGGACATTCAAGTAACTATATTGAGAATGCTGTACAGGTTTTTGAAGGCATGTGAAGCTGTGATAGAAGTTACTTATTAATCCTGTTAATATGAACTCAGTTATTTGAAAGAAAGGATAAACACACTCAGTGTGTGTGATGGCATGCTGTCATATGATTCATGCTGGTTATTTTACAGTCTGGCTGTTTGCACCCCCAACCCCCCATCCCCACAGTGAATGTGGATGCCGGCTGGACTTTGACATGACGGCATGTGAAAAGACACAGTACACACAGTGTTTTATTAACACAGAATTTACATTTGAGCATTTTGATTAAACAAATAAGGTGGTTGTGCAACATGAATGGGACTTCTAGGACCTCCAACCGCAGCTATATCTGAGCTGCTCAGCTCCTGACAGACGGCAGACCTGCCTGCTGGGGTGCTGCCTATCTGCGGCTGCACTGCGGCCCCTGTGGGGAGGCAGGATGCTGATAAGGGCCGGCATTGCAGCAGTTAAACAGTCTGGTTTCACTTTTCCTGGAAGTGGAGCTGGTGTGGAGTGTGCGGTTGAGCGGCATATGGCACCCCAGATGGGGTATCGCTCCCTGTCATCTCCCCTGTCATAGCCCCATGTCTTCCTGTTGCATTCCCCCAGCATGCGCTCAGCGCTGCTTTTATGGGTCCAGTGCAGAAGTGTCCGATCTTATCCAAGGAGAGCCAATGTGGGAGAGCAGGCTTTTGTTCTGGCAAAGCACTAAAATACCCGATTCAGCTCAGTGTTTTAGCCCAGCACCACTTCAACTCATTACCAATTTGTGGTCTTCACCCATTATCTTGATTTGTTGAGACAGGTGTTACAGTATGGGTCAAGAACAAAAGCCTTCACTGAGTCTTCCCAGATAAGATCTGACTCTCCCACTCTTTTGTATGAAAACAACTATTCCCAACTCTGAGGTCAGAGGGGTCTGGCGGTTATGAGTAAGCTGGCAGTGACCAGAAAACAATGCAACTCTCTTGAGTAGAGAAAATAAATAGGTTTAAAATGTATTGTAAAAAATATCTTCAAGTATTAGAAGTGATGTGGTCAATTCAACCACATACAAAACGCACCTGGCAGCATGGGCCTTTAGCAATGCACAGTCCAAACTTGTAACACATTCCCGAATTTAATTAAAAATCTGCCGCACTTGTGATATCAACAGATCATCCAAATTACATGCTGTAACTTGCTGAAGAACATGAACATATCATGAACTTGAGGAATGTAACTCTCACAGTGTGTTAGTTATTTGTTTTTGCTAAAATATTTAAAAATAAAAGAGTGATCACGTTTATGTATACATATGTCTATATTTGATATTCTTTGATATTCCAATGCATCCTTCACTTTAAATTTTTTTTTTTAAAAAAACACTGTTTTATATCTTAGACTTAGACTAGACTACATGAAAGTATTGTCTCATTTGTATATCATAAAACCTAAAGACAGTCAAAAGACAAAAATTGAGACGGTGGAAACTGTACATTGACAAGTGTATGTAAGATTAATGAGCAGTAATGACACTCACTTCATGCTCAAAACCGTGCGTGGTAGGGGTACTTACCCAGCTCCACATTTTCAAACAATTCCATTCTCAAACCTTCTCTGCGACCAGCCATGTCTAAATCCTATAATTACGGTCACACACTTACCTCACCTCACACTTCCTGTCTGCAACACCTTGCCTGGGGGCAGGTAAAATGACACACCATGAGTTATCAGACACATAAAAGAGAAGCCGACGGGTAGCAGGAATATTATTAAAATATGAGGACAAAACTGAGCAAGAATGGTGACAGTGTAAATCAGTAAGTGAAAACTCTCCAGACTATGACATTTAATTAAACAGTAACCACAAAACAATAAAACTATCTCACACATGGAATTAGTCATTACGTTTTTGATGTCTAACTTCAGTTGGGGAAGCCCTGAATTCCATTACAGTGTGAGATACAGACATATCACTATATATGGCTGGAAGACACCCACCCAGGAAAGTCCCTCAACGCACAGCGCAGTGGGGCTGACGGTGGCCCAGTCTCAGTGTACATTCATGGTATGCGTCTGATATAGACACACCCAGGGCTCAAAAACAGGCATCCAAACTGGAAAAAAAATATTACAGCTTTTCATCAAAATGCAACGATCTTTTCAAAATGAAATTCTGACGTTTTCCACAATGGGGAGTCAGTCAGATGTGAGATCCAGCTCCAGTAATGTCTGACACAAGAAACGAATAGCTTTGTACTGTAGTGTGTGATACAGTATCAGGTACAACATTTTCCATAACTCACTATATATTAAAGAGGAGGAATGTCATTGAAGGAACAGATGTTTGTAACTTGCTGTTTCAAAAAACAGGATTAAAAGGCAAAATAAATATGTCTACCACATATGGAAATAAAGTGTAGATCCTGTACAATATTCCAATAGGGCAAAGTGGAATATGTCTTCAGTGGCTGAGGTTTATGTGATTGTGGTTGTGGAGTCAATTAAAAGAATCCAAGTACTGTTGATCATTTTAGTCTTTAAGTTGCTTTTCCGTTTCATTACAGAATTTACAGATTTATTCCACTTTTCCTGAAATATGCGGAGGGAGTAAATTATGGGTTCATAGCCACAGTACCTCTGTAGGTTCAGAGGTCCTGTAATACAATGTGAGGATATGAGTGTATGATGACGAGAACCGATAAAGGACTGAAACGGGTGGGTGGCTATTGGGGTGGGGTGGAGTTCGGTGGAGACAGGGGGTAGTCTCTATGGCAAGCTTATTTTTCTGCTTTTTCTTAAACAGACCCAAACAATAACCAAAACCATAGTTCTCTACTGTATAAAGGGGCCTTGCTTGACATTTTATGTCACTTTGTCAATAAATAGGGTATAATGAACGGATGTACATTCAATGAATGAATGTAGACTGGGGTGGTGACAAGATGGGTGGTGACAGATGGCAAAAGACCAATAACAGATTATGAGAAGAATAACATACTATATATACTGTACATATAATCAATTGTAATTAAAAAGGAGTCCACACATGTCTCATATGTATGTGGAACCTAATAGACTAATATACTCCAGTGGTAAAAGGTGTTCTGAAACATTTTAATTTACCAGTTTCTAAAGCAAGATTTAAGATATCATTCACGTCCAGTAGAAGTCAAATACTCTGATGACTTCTGGTAGTTCAGTTACAGAAATGGAATGATGATGTAATGTGTCAAGAGGAACAGTGCTGAAATGTATGACAGCATGTACCTAAAAGCAGAAATTAGTTCAGGAAACATGAACAGTTGTCACAAGTCAAAGCTCAGATAAAAGGACAGAAAGTCACTTACTGTTACACTTACTAGACACTTTAAACTGGCTAAAAATCACAAAAATGACCACAGAACTGAATGTGCACCTCCTTGACCCAGTCTCACCAACAACTGTTAGTCATGTGCTTTACAGATGCAGCATTTCAGATACTACTTGCCAGTAACTAACAATGGTTAACCTGGTGTAATGTGCATTAAACATAAAAAAACTGAACAGTGGAATAAATTAATATGGTCTGAGCTGTCTTTTGCTCTTTTTCCAACATCTGGATGAGTTTATGCTTGGAGAAAGCCAAAGGAAGTCTTCAACCCACATCGCCTGTTCTCAACTGTTAAACATGGTGGTGGGTCTGTGATGGTAAGGGCAGCCTTGATGGAGGGGTCACTGGGTTCAGTTACCACTCTGTATGGTGCAATTACTGCCAAGGAATACAAAGCCATTTTAGCTGACCAGGTGCACCTTATGGTGCAAACAGTGTTTACTTAAGATGTTCTCATATTTGAAGATTGTAACGCCCCCATACACTCTGCTATATCGTGCCATGGACATAAACAGCGGGAAAAACACCATCCAAGGCCTCCCCAGCCACCACATTAATCAGCATTGCCGTACATTACATTACATTACATTAAGGGCTTTGTTAGATGCTCTAATCCAGAGCAACTTACAAGGCAAAGTGCATAAGAATCGTACAAAAAGTTCAAAGATAACCCTAGAGAGGGGTAACGTCCCAAGTGCCAAAGGTGATCGAATAGATTAGGATTCCCGTACAGACTATCTAAAGAGAAAGTAAACAACAGCCTAGGTTAAAAACAAATCACAGTTAAAACAAGAGCAATAAGGGTAGAGACATTACAGAGAGCAAGGGAGGGGAGGGGAGAGGTGCAGCCTGAAGAGGTGAGTCTTCAGTCTGCGCTTGAAGGTGGCCAGTTTCTCCGCCATTCTGACCTCCGCAGGAAGGTCATTCCACCATTGGGGGGCCAAGACAGACAGCAGACGTGACCTGATTGCTTTATTGCACATTGCACATTAATGGGAAGCTCTAGAACGCAGAGTATACAGTAGATTTCCACCACCTTCAGCTCTTGAAGAACTGGAGGCTTCTCTTCTTGAAGAATTGTCTTAATGGCCCATATTTGTAGTACCGCAATTCAAGAGGGATTAATGGAATATGGAATATGGTTGCTGTCTCAGGAAAATCTAGAGATTTGCTCTTCATTTAAAAACGCAACAATCTGAGCTTTACATCCACATGACCTTCATCAGGCCTGATATGGTCGACATCACATAAAGCAATCTTCAAAGGGTATTCAAGCCATTAAACTGAGGTAATCACAACTCTGTCTAATACACCAGAACCTCTACCATGTGCACACATGGCAGTTTGAGCACTGAGGTCCAAAACATTCCCCTATAGAGATTCATTATTGTCCATGTAAGACGTACCAAGGTTTACATCTGTCCTGCAAGTCAGTGGGCTTGCGATTCAATGTGTGATGTGTTGCCTAGGTTACTGTTGCTGTGTGCGCTCTTAAGTCCAGAGGCTGCAGCTGGTGCAGAGAGAGAGTGAGAGACAGAAAAGGCAGCAAACCTACAGCAATTGAATTCTGGCAGGACCCTGACTGGAGGAAGAGAATGCTGGGATCTGTGTGAGTGAAAGCATCCGTGCATTCTGAGGGCAGAGTAGACCCCAGCTGGAGTGCACCCAATAACTACACCATTCACTCATCTGTCATGCCTTTGTGTTTTTGTGCAGTGAAAGTGCACTGGACTGGGCAGAGTCTGGCTTCCTGGGCAAAACAGCTTTGCTTGAATTCATATTTTCCTCATTGCTTCTTGACAACAGCACCTTCACAAACATACACACATAAAAACTAATACCCCCAACCACCCTCTACCGCAGAGACGCAGAAGGAACTGGTTTGTTAGCTAGCCTCATTTTTAATAACAGTTTCAATCGCTGTTCCCAAACCCACAATGAAATGAAAGTTGAGAATAGAGGAGACCGCGGGAAGGGGGATACATGAAGTTATGGGTTATGAAAATGGCCCTGGATGAAGCAAATACTGAAGCTTGAGAGCTTGGTTTTTGTGGTTTCTGGTAACGACTCCAGTTGTCTAGAGATCGAACAAGAGAGTTTGTTTTCTCCAGGCTGGGACAGCAGCAGCTCAGTATGGTTGGCTTGCTGGCCACTCAGGATAAGAGCTGGAATCTGGCAGCAGTTGTTATTACGGTTTTCCCCACAGCTTCCCTCTCTCAACCTCATGGCAAGAAAAACAACACTCATCTGAGCTAAATCTGTGTTCAGACATTTTCAACAGGCAACTTAAAATCCAAAATGCAAATGCATGCATTAAATATAGGATTTAATGAGGATTCTTACACAATAAAATAAGTCTTTCTCTACAACACACAGTTTGGATAGCAGGAGATGTCATGATTTTGAGAAGGCTTTCTTTAGTTTTGAGTGCAGACCCTGCATGTCTGATAGTGTCTGATAGCTTAGAATGTCTGATTGCTAACTTTGCTGCATTGTGTGTCTGTCCACCTGATTTGTGTCTATGTGTCTTTGAGTGGACTTGGTTTCTGGTAACTCAACAGGAAAGCAATTTTGTGTGCTTTAGCTCTCCATACTGTATGATCATTATTAAACTTCCTTACAGCCCTGAGCAGAAAATGTGGACTTATTTTTTCCACAACAGTATGATCATTTTATCTGAAACTCCAGGCATTCAGCAGTGTTGTACCAGACTGGAGGGAGGAGTTAATCAGGTCATACATATGAGCACAACAAGTAAAGCTATATGTTTACCCAAACGCAAGCGAGGGCAGATGACTTCCTGTGTGGTGAGGAGGACCCATCAGCATACAACAAAAGCAAGAGATATCAAGACATCTGATGCATGAAGAAAACATTACATTTTTGTTGTGGGACAAAGACAGCCGGTAGCTGTGAGAGGTGAGAACTCACCCTGACTCTGAGCAAGCTCACACCTATCTGCACATTTTAATGAATGAATTATCTAAGCTTGTTCAATTTAGCCAATCCACCTTTTATCCTGCTGTCCTTTTCAAATTCAATCTTTATGTTTAATGGCTTTCAGAAATGGTGTCAATAAATTAAGAACAATTTTGTAACCTGAGGAAACACCTCATGAACAATACAGCCACAGTCCAACTCACACACTTCACAACATGAGGCCCCTTTCACACAGACACAAAATTGCCCATGTAGGCAGGGGTGTAGCATCGGGGGGAAAAGGGTACTAAGTATACAGAGCTCAAGGGATTGAAGGGGTCCACGAAAATCAGAAAAAAAAATTGTATAAATAGTAGAGGGGCCCTCAGAGCCTGCCTGTGTACAGGGCCCAGAATTTCTAGCTACACCTCTGCATGTAGGTGCAAAACCCAACACTTAGAGTGTGAGAGAGAATAAGTATAACCATAGCAACACTTATGTTTCTGTGTCTTATAGTTGGGAGGCATTCTAATTATGTTCATGTAAAATACGCAATCTAGGACCAATTTAAAAAATTGTGTAATATTCATGGTCATGTATAATTAAAATGGCTATTCCACTAAAAGAACCTAATTGTCAATTTACTTAATAAAGTTTACATCTCATACTGAATAATGATGATAAAAAATTTGAAAATTTGCACATACATAAACACTTGTGAAATGAGGCCCAGTGTTTTTTTACGCAATAGCAAATATCATTTAAAGTAATATTAAGGGACACATGTTTCTAGTGGCCAGAAGTAATTATATCAATTATGATTTATAAAACACATTTTTTTATAAAAAATGCCTCAGGGTTTGGACTCACCAAAGATAGCCCACACCCTATTGCCACAAGCAAAATAAATCCACTATATTACTCAGGCTGCGGCAGACAGGAACTGCAAATAAAAAGGGTGAGGTTTTCAAACCGCATTTCTTCACTGGTAAATAAGAGGCTGTATTATTTCTGAGGCCGGGGGTTGCAAAAGATCAGCTGCAGCATTCCTATCATGATCATGGGAAGCTCAAGGGTAGAACCAGTGAGATCCAGTCTGCATACAGTTATTGTCAGCGCTCCCTAAAATGCAGATGTGGAGGGCTGTTACTATCTTACTCAGCATATGACAGACTCACGCAAACTCCAATCTGATTACTGTCCCCAAACATGCTTTTGCCATTGAAAGGTCAGATATAAGCAGAGCTTTCTGAATTGTCCTCAGATTAATTTCGCACTTAACGTTTTCCCCCTGTTCTTTTCTCCGCTTGACAGAGACTCATCATGACACCTGCCCCAGCCTTTTTTACATGCTACAAATTCCCTCCACAATAGAGGACTTTACGAAACCCTGAAATACCCAGGCATGCAGTTGCTGTAATCCGTTTCCCTTTCATGAAGGAATTACAACTCTGTGGTGGTCCAGATTCTAACCCACTGTCAGCCCTAATCCACATCACAAGACCCTCACACGTGTCCAGCAAAGAATGTGTCTCATGGTTTCTCTCTCAGTTTCAGCCCAGTTTACACCAGTGTCTCCCGTTGGGCCTTATGTTACGAGTGAAAGAATTGGTTTTGATTGTTTGATAAAGGCAACGCAATGGTATCCTCACAGATTTCCAGACTGTGCAGGCAGTTCAACTGTCAGTACAATTTCCATGGCAACAGTTATTCGCATGGCTCTGGGTGTCTGGGAAAGGTCTGTCTTTCAAAATGGTAGAACAATGGATCCAGGGTGGAATTTTCCCTGACAGTACACACAGTTGCTTTCCAAACTTTACTGCTCTGTCCCAAATCCAAAACACCTTGGCCTTGGCCTCTGCTTTGACCAGAATTTGCTACAGCTAAACTGCAGCCTCTAAAACTGACCTTCAGTGAAGGTAATAGAGGTAACTGCATGTGAAGAACTTCAGACAGATTAGGAAGGCTCAGTAGATGCAGCAAGCAAAATCATTGAAGTAAGAAACTTTGGCTAGATGAAAAATTGAGAATGTCCAGGGTTGCATCATCAGTGTATATATTAGATAAGAAGAGATCGAATCTGTGTGTGTGTTTACTAACTGCTAATCAAGGAGAAAAACGTTTTAGCAACAAAGTTCAAGCTTTAAGCTGTGAGTTTATATATGTTATATGCTGTAAATTCTGACAGTTCATGTTTTTTTGAGTATTTTTTGTAAAGCATTCTTCAAGTACTTTTACTTTTGTTGTTAGTTAACTGAGCTGCTTCTGCATGTGTTTTATTGACATATAGAAGAAAATGCATATTGAAATTTACCACAAGTATACAAAAAGTAATGTAAAAGTAATAAAAATGAAATTCCTGAAACTCTGTACTGCCTTGAAACATATTTCGTCTTGCAGAAAGCAATGACATCATGTCATATACTGTCACAGTGCTCCTCTTCCAGGACTGGCTGGACCGGTGCAAACCCACAATTAGAGACATTGTTTTGTTGTCATGCAAGCAGTATAATAACAGATACAGTTTTATGCTTGGGGAAATATTAATTTATATTATTTTTTCTGCTAGAGTAAGAATCTGCGAAAATGCTGACTGCAACTCAAAAATGTATATATTGTAACTCTGCTGGAAACATCAGATATAAATATATTGCGTGGTAGATACCACTCCACCCAGAAACTTCACACCTTTGAAGATTGGGTACCACATTTGCTGTTAGCTGATTAAACAAACCTATCTCTCCTGCACAGGATGAAGTATTATCATATCATCATTTTATTTAAAGAAATGCAATGCATTTATACAAAGTCTGACTTAGTTGTGGTTTCTATTTATTATGCTATGCTGGAGTCAGTCATTGAACTGCAAACAAATATATTTTTTTAAATTAATACCTTTTCAATATGACAACTGTTGAATAGAGCATTGGAACTACAACAAAATTAGTTTACATACAAAAGGGGTGGAGGGAAGTTCTCAGTGTGTTTTAAAATTTGGTGTATATTACTATAACTCCTTTTGCAAAAATAAGCTCTCAGATGCAAGAAAATGATCTGAACTAGTTGTTTCATTATGTAAAATATGCCTTTTGATGTGGAACATGAGCTGTTCTTTCCCTTATGAACACTACGATGGCCATCATGCAATAGGTCTGCAGGGAGAGGAAGTGTCAGGACAAGAAATAGTCTGTGCAGGAAGTTCCTTAAAATGCTGAGTGTTCCGTTTCAACATAATTCATCTGTAAAGGCATTTTGGATACAAATAAACTGGGGTGAGTTGCTCTGTGGGTGGGGGTAGTGGGGGCATATTAGCCACATGCAGAGGCCTGCGTATGGCGCAGGCTTGACTCCCAAGCAAGGCACTTGGATTGACGTTTAGTAATCCTGAAAACAGCCAAGCATAGTCATACATTTTATACAAATGTAGGTTTCTTTTGATAATAGTATTTAGTCAGCTGGTTGTCAACCCATATCAACCTCCAGTAAAATACATTCCAGCTGTGATGAACATGTTCTAATAATGCACATTTACAAGAAAGACCCAACATGGTATATGTTACAGTTTCTGAGGCCAGGTCTTGCTGATGCAGTGCTAAACACTGGTAACAGCAGAGGAAGGAAGCGGGGAGACTGAACAGGTCCTATTGGCTCTCACAGCCCACTGTCTCACTGTACCAACAAAGACTGCTGGCCTGCTCTTATTAAACACTCTGCTGCTCTAACTTTCACAACAACAACATTTTTAGCACAAGGGCCCCTGGAGAAGTCTATGAATGCCCTGTGGCTGTAAAGGCAAAGCTGGGCCTTCAGCAAACAGACTGGGCTGGGGGACTTATGTATAGACACAACACCAGGGTTTTATGTGCTCAGCTCCACAATATATTTTGTTAAATTGCCTTTTATGATCAGCTAACGGTTTAATAGTTGACCTTTCATGAAAATCAGACTTCCCTTCTGGCACAGGCTTTTACGAGCACAGTGGTTAACAGCAGCCTGTTCACACAAACCTCCCTGATTTTTTTTAAGTCAGCATCTGCCTTTGCTATTTGAGAAGTTTACCTGTTAGGAATCATGGTTTTGTGCACAGTGATATTGTCTCATCTCCATTTAAAAGCAAATGACAGAGGTCTATGACACAGCAGCACCAATCCAATGTGTCTGGTTCAGTGTCTGGATCAGTCGGAGAAGATCACCTGACTCATGCTATGTCCTGGAGGCAGCAATAGCATGAACTGTGTCTCTACCTAAGATTTAAGGCCTGAAACCGGGAATTACATCATATACGCAGTAACAACGAACGCTCACCTCAGTGAAAGTCTTTCTCAAGGAAATGCAGCGACTCTTTCAAACAACAGACAATACTGCTGCTTTGTTGGAAATTTGTCATCTTTAAGTGTGTAAATAACTAGCTAAAATGCTACAAGGATTTCAGGCATGCTGTAACCTGAATGGCAGTAATAAGGACTTCAGTCAGACAATAATGCTAATGAATCAAATCAACAAAACGACCACAAACACCATACTGCTCCCTGTGAAAATTCTCTGATAAGTTTCAACTTAAATCTTAGCAAAAAAAAACTGGTCTGAATGTATTCCCCCTCTATCTTATGGTTAAAAAAATAGCTGAGAGCTTTTAATTAAAAGCTATGACCCATAGAGGAGAAATACAAAATCCAAAAGTAAGCATAATTAAGGCGTGCATAGCATGAGAATTTGAACACTGAAAAACAAACACTCTGAAAAGCATCATCTGTATGTCATAGCACCCCTGGTAACGGACAGTTTGTGCAGCTGGTCTTATGTAAAGACAAACTAATTACATTCACAATCAAACACTTGAATCACAAGCTGCCTGGATATGATACCTTTTCCAAGCCAATCACGAGTAAAAATGAAGGCATGCATTTCACAGTCACAGATGGAGGCAGAATGATGAAAATGTGAAGGGTAAATCTCCTAAAATTGTTCATAACCCAGAGCACATGACGTAAACCTGGGCATGTGCAGATCTGGAGCCCCGATACACATCAAGAACATTAACATTTGTGGCATGACAGCATCAGATAGCATGTTATTTATCACAGTGGGCTGAACTTAGGGATGGATAAAACTTTGCACTGGTTGTATGGAGGCCATTGCATTGCTCAGATAATTTTTTTTTTTCAGTTTTCTTAATTAATATTTCAAAGAATTCCACAGCGGCTAAGGGTGATCAAAGAAAACATCACGTCAATTCTATCTTCTCTGATAATTTACTGCATTAACGTAATCTGTGCTCATCCACTTTTATCTTTCAGGATAGCAGTATAAACATGAGAGAATCTGAGCCAAGGAAGAGGAGAGCTATTATTGTTTAACATACATAAACAGAGATTGTGTCACATCTTTAGAGACACTCCCGAGCAAAGCCAGCTGTTCAGATTCCCAAGCAAGAGGTCTGTGGTGAGATATTGCCATTCAGATCATCACTCAACCACTTCTAATCTTCCCGCTCCTTTGTATGAATTTCTGCTCATCTAACTCCCTAGTTTGTGGTCTCTGCTTGAAAAGGTGAAACAAGAACGACTGCTTTTTATTGCTTTAAACTGCTTTGGGAGTATGTTTAGCCATTTTGTTATAAACTGTTTTCTTTTATTCAAGTATTTGGACAGTGGGTTTATGGGTTTAGTGCTGACAAGTGGAAGTGAGCTCAAGAGACACAGTCCCAGAAGGCACCGCCAAGATAAAAACCCTGGAAGCGGGTTATAAAAACAACCAGTCCCTTCTCTAAACCCAAAGGATGTAATGGCAGTGTTCAATATCTACATGTCCTGGTTGACATGGATACCAATATTTAAACAGAGCCTTGGCTGCTTTGGAAAGGTAAAAAATTAGAGAAGGGAAAAGGCTTTGTGTTCAGATGTAACGAACCCTCACTGATGTCCATACCACCCCTCAATAGAGAAACAGACAAGAGCTCTTTCAGTCTGTAGTCTAAACAGTCTAAAATATGCTTGTGATTATTTTTCACAAGTGGACATATTTCTGGCATGTGAATAAAAGCCCCTGTCTTGTGTGTTTCTGTGAGCTGACAGCTTCAGAAGTGTTGCAGACCCATGGTGCATGGTCTCACTGCTGTGTCCCATCCTCACTCCCCTCCTCCTCCTTCTTTTCTCCATCGGTCTATGTAAATGTAAATGGCAGCCATACCTTCAGTGGTAAGCCTCATAGATGTCTCTCCCAGTGGGAAGACAGGACACATGCCGAGCAGCTGGTTAAAACTTCTGGCAGATGAAGAAGTTTCCCAAAGTTGTTTCTTTGACTCCTGTCAAATAAAAAATCCCTTCATGTCCTTTAACTGGTTTCCCATTGAACATGAAAACCACAGTGTCTTGTCCTATGGACAAAGAAGATCAGACAGTAACTGTGCCCCATGTTAGGTGCCAATAAAAATGTAATGGCTTTTCACCCTGTCCCCCCCACCACCAACAACCTTATTCCACCCCTAGACTTGTGGTGAGATTTTAGGAGACTAATATGCTAGCCAGTTTCCCCTATAATTGTGTTTCCATAAACAAGGACATTAGTGATCATTTTAAAACAAAAACAAAAGTAAACAAAGAGAAAAACAGTGAAAACCACGGACTATGGCTGTGACTCCTCAGTTTCTCCTGTTTCTTAAATCTCATCCAGCAGTTCCCGCATGTGGAGCAGGGTTCAAACACAAAGTGACCTCACCCTCAGGGGCTGGAGGAGGCCTCAGGGGGGAGAGAACAACTGCGTCTTTTCCCTTCACAAGAAAACAAACCTGGGGCAATCAAAGGTTAAAAGTGGACACGTTTTTTTCATTGGCTGAAAGAAAAACATTACAAAACTGAGCACATTTGATTAAATTTGTTTTGGTTAGTGCAATAAACCAAAGCGCTAACAATGAGGATAAACCTGATGCATGGGCTACTGAAGTGGAAACAGGGTTATGCAGAAAAAAGGTGAAAACCAGCAGGTGTTTTGGTTTCTGTTTTACATTTACAGGCCAATCAGTCGCAATCTTGACATACTTATAAGGCCGAGTACAACCGTGTGCACTTCACAGTTATTTTAAATGAATGTTTTTAATTGCTGCTGTATAATAAGGTTAGCTGGCACTTATTCTTACAGAATTCTTGCAATTCGGAAGTATGTGCAGTATATGTTTAAATAAATAATTATTCATCATTTTGAACCTGTCAGTCTTGCCCTTGGAGGAGCTGTTTCCCCTGTGGATGAGTGATTCCTTGCAGGTTTGTTTAATTTACATTCTGGCATTGAGCAGATGTGCTTATCTAAAGCAACTTACATGGCCTGTATTTCACATGCTGCCCATGTATGTAGCTGAACTGCTCCTGATGCAAGTTAGATGAAGTATCTTGCTTAAGGGTCCAAGAGCAGAGGCTGGCTGTGAAGTGAACATGCAGCCTCTGAGTTACAGTTGGAGCTCACACAGATGGCAACTGGGGCAGTTGGATCAGCACAGGTGTATGTTTGGTGTTAAGGGTGTGTTTTGGAGTTTCTGGTTAGTTTTCTCAGTATGAAGTTGCCTGCACCAACAAAATATATTTATCCTCTCCCTCAATTTCAGTGCTGGTGTACTGTTGAGACTGTGTTGGTTTTTTTAGTATGAATGACAGTATATTGATCTGCTGTAAGTAATGACCTACAAGAATGAATGTAAAGCTCATTTTTAGCATTGTTATAATTGCTTGCAGTCACTCTCACCCCAGCCTCTACAAAACAGGAGTGGCGTTGTTGGGGAGTTGCTTCCTTCATGACATGTCTTCCCCCATCCCCCCATTGCCCGTAACATTGCCTGTACCACTGTTAGGAAGAGCAGTGGAAGTGATCACCCTCAGATCACCCTTGAGAGGATTTAGCTTACATTTGGTTAAAGGATTACCTTTTTACAAAGAGAAAGAGAAAAAGACATTTGGAATTCAGAGCTTCTGAGGGTGGTTGAGGAATGCACTCTCCTAAGTGCTCTCTAATGGCTGTGCGACTACATTGTGTGTAATAGCTAGCTAATAGTAAGTGGTTGTGAAACATTGACATTCTGGCCAACGGTGCAATCTGGCCTCAGCTGGATAGTAGCAGTATGTTTACATTTAAACATTTTATCAGACGGTCTTATCAGGAGTGACTTACACAGCTTGCGTTTCTTATACATTAGCCATTTACACGGCAGGATATTAGGGTGAGTACCTTGCTCAAGGGTGCAACAGCAGTAACCCATCCTGGGAATTCAACATACAACCTTGGGGTTATAAACCTAGTTCCCTAAGCATTTTACTACAGCACAAAAATACAGTCACCATAAATCATTGTTTATGTAGTTTGCAGTGCTCAAGCAATAGCGATTTGCAGTATCTGAAACTGTTGTCAAAGTGTATTTCAACAAACAGTGTACAAGGACAGGAGCAATTTTGCCGCATGAGGTCAGGTTTGGTCCCATCAGACTGACCGATGCTTCCCGCTACTTGCCACAATACATGATATGTTTGACTGACCAAACAAAATGCTGACAGGCAGGGATGGCACCAATACAATTGTCTGGATGGATAAGTTAGACTAAGCAGGTTTAATTAAGAGCCAGTTTCTGCCATAGACCAGTTTTTTCCCACCATCTTCCCTCCCAGTGAGTAATTGCTAATTGTGCCTCACCGTTAGGGACAGTTACCCACTGTGACTCACTACTCTTCCATCTGCAGTCATGGAGAGGGCATGCCCTCCTCCAATGTACTCTTGTGTCTTTGAGTACTTACCAGTTCTTACTTTACAGCCTAAAGTCTTGGCCTCTTACATGTCAATGGAAGTATTTTTCATTTGGGAATTAGACCCTTTTTACAACTGGTGTAAAATGCAAGATATGCGCATATGATATTCAGATAACATGCTACACATATTAATACCCGGTGTAAAGGCACACAAAATGCATTGTGCTCGGAATGTTATTGCATGTGCTTGATCACCCCCAGAGATGGGAAAGCTGGCAGTGCCTTCAGAAGACACCTTGGCCTAAATGCTGTCCAGCTGGCCATAGCATATTCACATGGCAACATGATTGGATTGCAGATTGCATGATACGCATCTTCCTGACTTCCCCTCTATTTTTGATTGTTATAACGGATTACTGATGTTCACTGTGGAGCTGGTAGTTGAGAGCCAGCTGCTGCTTCACATTTCGCCATGTTTCAGTTTTTACCAGGAACAGTTTTCCTCTCCCTCCTGGACATCTGACTTTATTACAAAGTTCTGCAGCTGATAGATGAGGCTCCCAGCTGGTTTTCATTTCTAAAAAAAGAGGAGGAGTAAAGACATGAGGTGGGGACGGAACGTGTCTGCCACTGAACGTGTCTCTCAGTGGAGCTGCACAGGTCCGGAGCTCAACATTTAACTGATTAGGGTGCTGCTCAGCTGGGAGGGGGAAAACATCTTTTGCTATGTGCTGGAGCCCGTTGACATTTCCTCCGGGAAATCATGGGATGGTTTTTGCTGTCAGCAGCCGGGGCCTACAGCTGTTTTATGTCCTTTCTGCCTGCCTGTTTCCAGCAGTCATTACACATGATACACAGTTTAACAGTGACAGCTACAAACCTTCTCTGATGCTGGGGCTGAGGAGTAATAGGACCCAGCTTGAGCAGCTTCCTGAGAGAGCAAATGGGAGGCAAATGGAGAGATGTGGTTACTGCTCCAGAGCCTGAACTGAGGATTCATCCACTAACATTGAGGTCATCTACCCCATGTCCAATCAGGTTACCTCATTCGGTTAGCTTCCAGTGCTGATTGGTCCCAGAAAGTTAGAATAAGAGCAACAAATTGCCTCATTGCCACAAAGGGTAAGTTAACTGGCTTCCTGTAATGATGGGGGATGTCACTGTGAGCTCCACTGTCAAACTTATACAATGCGATTTAACTATCCATGAAAATCATTTCATTTTTATT
This sequence comes from Albula goreensis, assembly GCA_022829145.1. NCBI lineage: Eukaryota > Metazoa > Chordata > Actinopteri > Albuliformes > Albulidae > Albula > Albula goreensis. Next base: position 10,038,478 of record CM040759.1, read on the forward strand.
TGATCTTATCCACGTGCAATAGTTAATCCTCTTTCTAAAGCTTTCCATTGCCCATGTGCTTTTGAGTAGAAGAACTTTGACAGTGCGTAGGCCCCAACTTTCACTGCTTACTTAACATGGATCAGAAGTATGGCACGATGAGCAGCAGCAAATGAATATGTTTCCAGTTGGGAAATTTGTTTATTTTTTAATCATCCATGTAACATTTTGTCTCTCATCAGCTTTTTTGGGGGAAGGGGTGATTTTTCATTGTCTCCTGAGCACACAGTCCTATAGAGGTGATGGCACCACTTTTCTGTTGTCTTTGTGATGTTGTCAGACTAGTGCTACGGAACAGTGCATTTGATTACCTGGCCATCATATTTAACTACCTTGGGCACAATAGTGCCACTCAGTGATGATGCCTCACTTCCCCAGTCACGTGCACCTGCGGAGTGACAGGCAGCTTTCCTTCCAGGAATTATGGTCTTACAAGGAGAAATACTTGCTTCTGTTCTGACAGCTAATGAAAGACAGACAAGATACTGGATATGTCTATTAAAAATGGACGTCCTTTATCGTTAACATTATTTGATACATAAAATATATGTAGTTACTGCACTTTTGCATGATCATGTTTGTCTTTTCCTTTTAACTATCATTAACTTTGAATGCCTTGTCTCTAGTGTAATTTTGCTATGCAGCTCAGCCTTCTGTTGTGTTGCTTATTATAATTATGTGCCCCACTCACTCGCAAACTCAAACAAAAGCAGTTTACAGCAGTTGTATTGCACAATGTATCATTTTCTGTAATTTAGTGTCTTAGCAAGACATTATAAAAGATAAAAGTTTGTTTCTTTGTTGGGTTGTATACCAGGACAAGAACAAAGAAAATTCTGACCAAGCTTGTCTCATGTCTGTAATATAAATAAGCAGGCAAGCCCAGTTGATGACCACACAAAACAAGCTGAGTTTCATATTTTTATAATAACAAAACATTAGCCTCCAATACATGAGAGCACCACAAATTCAGCTAATAACAGATGCTGCAGCACCATAAGCAATTCATGGTTAATGTTAAAGCTACTTAAGATAGGAGCAAGAGATCAGCTATTTTTGGATGCAACAAACTTTTTTTTAAAAAAAAAAAAAGCTCTCCAAATGCAGTCGAACAAAAGCAGTAAAGCACAAATTGCATATGTATTATTTACACAGCTCTACTCCTAACCTGGCCAAAATGGCCCCAGGTTACAGATTAGACTTTGTTAAATAAAGTTTTTAAAAACAAAGGAACAAGCAGGAGAGCCCTCAGAGGAAATGGGAAAGGATAGGGCAGAACATGACATCTGTGACTCAAGTGTATGAGGACACAAACTTTCGTTCTCAATGTTGAGTCTCCTGCTTGTGAACTTTTCTTTGTCCCATTTCATATATTGAACTCTACGCAATAAGATAATAATTAAATATAAATAATAATTTATAATTGTTTTTGAATATTGTCTCACTGTTTCTTTGATTTCTGCTGTTGTTTAAGTATTTTAAGAATAGGACAGAACATGTCAGCAGGTCACAGCTTTTGAACACTACTTTCGATAAATTAACTTCACATTCAGAGGGCCAGAGGGCAGAGCCATGTATGCTAGTGCGGTTGCTGCAGGCTATCATTTCCTCATTAACTGTGGAAGAATGGTATCTTACTGTTACATCAGGGAGGACAAAAGAAGAGATGCTGGTGTCTGTGAATTCAACAGTTGGACCTCATCTGCATGACATTTGCATTGTTTGGGTAAGACGTTTGCTCACTGATCTAATGGCTCCTGACAGGATGACAATGGCTAATGAGCCTTTGAAGGCCCTCACAAAACACTGAAAATCAACACTCTAACATAGGACAGGGCAGTGTAACAAGCTTTAGTCTATTATGAATGTAAATGATGTGGAAGATTCATCGGGCCTTGCACTCTTGAACAGAGCCCAGACTACAAACTACAAACTACAAACTACAAGAGCATCCATAAATATCTAATGCAAAGTGAATCCAACTTTGAAAACTGCTACAGAGAAAACATTTTAATGCCTACTTGGGCACATAGTTAGCAAGCTATATCAGCTTCAGAATAGATTTATACTTCAAATAAACTTTTGCTGCTAAACAAAACAAGGCATAACTTTTCATGAATATGTTTTGAAAACAGACAGTTGGCTCTGTTATCCACAGGGATCACTTTAACACAGGTATGCCATATTCATGTTTTATGCCTTCTTACAAATAGAAATACATAAATAATATAAACCCCAAAGGTAAAATGCATTATTTATTACCACTGCTAGTCCCCATTTTAACACCATTGTTTGCAGTCCAAACAGTATGTACCTACATAAGTAGAATACAACTCATTTCACCTTGGAAAGCCACTTGTCCCCTGAAGTCATTCATTGAGAAAATGTTAATGGAAACCGTGATAAGATTTGAACTCATGTCCTTCTAACATACAGCTAGGCACACTACCACTGTACCATATGGCCATTGAGCTGCAAGGCAAATGATAACTGCCTACCTTTACCATGTTAATCTCTACTTACTGTAAATATGGATGTCAGACCAGACTAGATCATTTCAGCAGCTGAAACCCCAGGCTTTACCGAAATATTATACTCTATCATTTCCTATATTATTTCTGCTTCTCCAGGCTTAACATTTCAGGCATTTTCAGTATTGCTGATCAATTGTTTCATTATCTGGGTAAAGAAAAATATACATTGTCACTCAGTTAAAAGCTGCATCCATCTATGAAAATTGCAGTTGTGGATCCTTGAATTTTATTTTTTTCAAATTTGCACAATAAAAGCATTTCTTCTCTCTTAGACACCACTTTTATAGCATTTTTGCACAATGCTTCATAAAAATTGTTTTATATATAAATCGCCACAGGTGTGTTGGCCTGTCAGAAATCCCTCCTGGGATGCTGAGAGCACCATTTACTCAGTGGGGGAGGCCCAAACGTGAGCACCACTCACACAACAGTGATTGAAAATGTCAAATCAGGAAAAAAAAAGCCTGTAGACAAAGGCCTGCAAATGCTTGTCAGCATTTGCGTTGTGGTTCGCTGGGGAAGGCCGGGTGACTGCGCAGGCGCCAGCAGTCTCTGTCTCTCAATGACTGCACCGCACCGTCCGCCCTAATGAGAGAGGTGAATGTTGCCTGTCAGAAAGGCTCAGACCACAGCGGAGCAGGGATTACCGAGCCATAGCTTGGGGACAGTATGCGATACATCCACAGAGATGGTTTAAAAGCAGCACATCCCCCGGCCTTTATCTCCTTTTCTGCTGTGCGTCAGCATGGCAGAGAGTTAAGCCATGAGAGGTGTCCTGATTTTTGTGGAAACCCCAAAGTATCTATGTCTGGATCTCATTAGTGGTGGACCAAGGCAGCACAGACAGTAATATAGTCTTAGCCCCAACTTTTTTCTCTTTCCATCTGGGCAAAATGACATGAAATCTGGAAAGGGCCCAATAGGGGTTACAGAGTATAAGTGGTGGTGGGCAGGAGTTTGGGGGGGAGATGTTCTCATCACCAAGCGGAATGACACCACATCAGTACAGTCTCCCTCATTACAGTAAAATGACTGACAGATACTTTTGAGAGGTCTTCAAAAATAAGGCAAACTATTTCACCTTGCTCAGTGTGTTATCTCCATTATCAAAGTCGAGAGCCACTTCCTTATTGCTGAAGCTAATTGTGACTCTGTATTTGAGGAAGTCTCCCTTCTCACAAGCCAATGTGGGAACAATCTTCCCCTCCCAAACTCTCCCAACGGAGATGAACTCATCCCAAACCACTGTGCAGTGTGGCCCCATGAACAAAACAAACCCTCATAAATCTCTCTCATATGGATTACTGCTGCGAGCAGCCTGGAAAATCTATACAAAAAATAACGAGTGGACTATCTGAGGTCATGCAATATGATGCCAAGGCTTGACTACTCTGCAATCAACGCGAAACAGTAAACAACACACACGATACACAGTTACAATGAAAAGAGATGGAACGTAGGCAAACTGACTGTGACACAAAAACCCTCAAAAGTGGAAAAGGAGAAGCAGGAATGGATGTTTAGCAATAGGTGCTATCAGAGAAGCGGCAAATACATCATACGACAGACCCCTTTGCCCCTAAGGGTCGAGTAGCTCAATCCAATCATTATGGATGGATCTCTATTGCTTTGCTATTGCTTTACCTCTAAAGCATGTACTAACCCCCCGAGCATTTAAGTTGACAGAACTGAAATCAGACAATGTGATACATAAGCTGTGACAAACAGGAGTGCCAATTACAAGTTTTTTTACATACCTGTTTTTGTTTTGTTCAAAAGCTTGATTTTGCATTGCATTGTATATTCTTGTTTGAGGGTTTCAAAGTAATAGCTCCCCTATAGCAACTTAAAAGATTATAATTTTATAGCATAATTGTTTTAACTATGTAAAACATGATTAAACAATAATCATTTGGTCTGGACTCAGAAGCACATTTTTTACACCTCAACACCACACATCACATCATTGAATGTGAACTATGTTCAACTGACTATGTTTATTTCTAATTGCTGTTAAACGTAGGCCTCTGAACTCTGGATATTTTCAGCTATACAAGGCAAAGGCTTCTCTGAAATATTGAACTGGATTACTTCCTTTTTCTCTCAGTTTTCACTTCTTGTTTGTGTATAGAGTATGTTAGCCATGCTGTCAAGCCTTGTTGTGTGAGTCCTCAGCTGTAGTGCTGATAGATGGCACGAGTAATGACAGCAAGCTGATGCACTTTGTCGTTTATTTGGCTGAGCTGAGAAAACTGCCTGGGGGCCTGACACGTGAGTGTACTACTAGAGTGACGAGAGTGTACTACACTGGGGCTTGTGTAAATGCCTGATTAGTTACCAGTTCTCGCCTTCATGTTCATTCTTTTGTTCAAAGGCAAGCCATACACATTTTCATTTGAGTTCTGACAGTTCTGACCTTCTGGTAGGTCAGGCCACATGTCCTCTGAAGTGACTTCTCTGCCTTTTTAAGGTGGAAAATTTGTTCTGTGTGAGTGTGGAAAAGACTGACCCCGACGTGATTTGAACACGCAACCTTCTGATCTGGAGTCAGACGCGCTACCGTTGCGCCACGAGGTCATGTGAGCTGTGTGAAAATCAGCAGCTATCAGGATTGGACCATTTACGTTTATGTCTAACAGTAAACAAAGTTGTCTAAATTAGAAGTTTTCAGTTAAGTAAACCTTACTTCAAACATTATACTCCCTCACATAACAATACTGACATGCTTCTTCGTGACATGGCTCAGCTTAAGTGTTGAAGGATGACACCGTTAATGATAGCCAGCTGAGCAGATACAGTCTAACTCTCATGTGGTTCAAGATAAAAGAGTGTTAAACTACTCAGGACCTAAAATATGCCAGCCATGTATCTTTTTAGCTGATTTCTGTGCTGCTGTAATGTTGGAGATACACTATGCAATTTTACCACGATTTTAAGAAATTTCCCATCTGAAATGTCTAAATTGGAGTGATTTTGAAAGTTGGAAAGCTGAGAATGTTTTGTCATTGCTCAAACAGTGTAGAGGGGAAAAAGACATCGGCATGGCCTCTGTAATTTGTTGAGCTGTCTAACAAGTAATAATACTTCTCCAAGTGTTGGATCATTTTTATTGTGCATTGATACAGTTGGGGCAACCTTGCATGACATGAACCTGAAAGTGTGAAACCCTACATGGTACATGCATTGTACAGTGTGTGCACTGCGATGGAAACAAGATGAAAGGCCAAAACATCTGCGGATGAGCTCATCTCAGCATACAGCCTTCTGATCAGAGTTCAGACATCAGCAGCAATGCTTCAACATCATGGAGACCGTGGGAAATTCATGAGCTACCTACAGGTGAGTAAATTTGCTGTGAAATGTGGGTTTCTGAATACACTGGCAGTTTTCTGAAAGTCATTTAATAAAAACACTACTACTTCCATTACCACTACTACTACTACTACTAATACTAATAATAATAATAATAATAATAATCAATTGGAAACTTTCATTCCTAAACGTAATGCAAACTCCTTGACAGAACACTGATGAAAAACACAATGTTTGAGTAGAGTAGAGATTGACCCTCTAATTGGGGAAGAATATGTAATCAGGCAAAAAGCAATGACCACAACACAATTTGACCATGCAATCTTCTGATCTTGAGTCAGATGCACTACATTGCGCCCCTCTCTCAATGGTCCAGCTGAACAATAATGTGCAGTGTTCTGTTTTGGGGGTTTGGGGGTTGTGACTGACCCTTTGGTAAATTGCTGGATGTTTTGGTCACATGTCCTCTGAAATGACTTTTTAAGACAGAAAAGCTGTCTTTAAATAGTGTGGAAAAACTGAAACCAAAGCAATTTAAACACACAGATACTATTGTCACACCATTAGGTTATATGTTCAGTGGGAAAATGAACAACTGATGTCGTTGTCTGCACATATACCTCTGAATACCGTTAAATGCAGGTGTCCAAACTGGGAAATTTCAGTTATGCAAAGCTGACAATGCCACGCTTTGCTGATTAAAGCATAGAGTTCTATGGAACCAGGGCGGAGTTCCATGTAAACTGTCCGATGATAATCCTGCTCAGAAACAAGCTGTCCATTTTACTGGGTTTCCACATGTGCAAGGTGTGAAAGTGACAGCTCGGTAATCAGCTCTGAACAAACAGGATAAAACACGCCTAAGGGGTTCAAAGAGCTGCAATTGCTACAAACTCACTTCCTGCTTTAGCTCTGTACTGCAGGCAACAGTAGAGGGGAAATAGTGGATGAGCTGGATGTTTTACATCACATGTCCTTGGAGGATTACCCTGGAGACAGAAGAACAAGCATCACTGATTATGTTTTTCAGCTTTTGTTTTATGGGGAATCATTCTGATGAGATGCAGAAAGTCTTTGATATGGGAGCTCTGGCTAAGATAGGAGCAGATATAGTATACATATGGTTAACATTGAAAATCAAAGTATAGTGTAAATGGGACAGTGCAACAATATATTGTATAAATTTGCAAAGCCCATATACCAAATACCAATTCAGTATACTTGTTGTGTTTCTGAGTGTTTGGGTTGCACTGAGGAGAGGCTTCCTACTGCAATGGAATATGATCAAGCTAGCTCTGACCTCTGTATTAAAATCACAGATTCTGCACACTTGACATAGAGAATGGAATGGTTTATTCCTGTAATATTACAGATGGATTTGTAAATTACAATTTAGCTTGATGTTTGATAGCCTAGCTCATATTTAGAACAATTATATTTCTCAGAGGTCTACAGCAAAATGGATACTGTATGCAATGTGTGTACATGTGTGTACATATGAATATGTGCACTGATGATTAAAATGATCCATAATGTCATTGAATGTATTTTTATGAAATTGCTGCTGACTCAAACACTTTTAAATGCCTTCCAGTGATCATTTTACAAGCACTTATTCCATTTTTTTTCCTAGAACTGGAATGTGTATTTTTTGTTGAGGGGATAAAAACATTTCAATCTGTTTAACCAATGCAACAAATAGATGCATGAGACCATAAGCTCCCTCCTTTTATTGCACAGTGCCTTTCAAATAAAGTCCTCTGACATAAACATGAAGGGCAGAGGAAAAAATCATCATGAAGCATGGAGTGCTATTGAAATTTCAGTTAGCTCTGTCACATGGCTAATCTCCAGTTCATTCAAATTTTTTACAGCATACCAAAACTGTTTTCTGATGCTTATCTGTCTCATGTAAAAGTGGATGGAAGTTAAAAAGCCCACCACATCTAAGGGTGCAATACAAAAATGCTTTGGCTAAAGAATACTCATTTCAAGCCTAGCTGTCCTGAGAGTCCATCCAGGCAATATCTGAACAGTGATGGGAACCATGCTCGTGTGTGTGCGATGTCTGCAGCTGGCCTTAACATATGGACATGCTGGTTTCTGTTGTTTAATTCATCAAATAAAGTCATTGATTGCACAGATACTCATCTCACCTGGATTGCCTGAAATTGTCTCTGATTATCAGGTAACTACCAAAGTAAGCACACTGTAGGGCCTTATAAAGTCAAGTATATTATTCCCAAATTCCTTTTTCCATTTTTGGATTTCTCAGTATGAATTTCTTCGGATTAAGATTTTAACACATTTAAATTTTAGTTCACACAGTGTTCAAATTTATAAAATTAATTTAAAAAAACACTTTAAAAATCTTCCATTCTGGTCTGATGTGAATTTAATTTTTATGTCTGGATGCTGCCATTCCATATGTGTTTACAGGTAAATGGTAAACAAGGGCTCTACCTTTGTCCCAGAAGAACCAGGATTGAGGAACCTTCTCAAGCACAAGGCCAGAGCTCTCCCACTGTGTACATGATGTGCTTTACACTTTGCAGGGGCCAAAAAGCAGATGTTTCACATTTACATTTTAGCACCGGGGCTGTGGACAGACTTATGGTTAGGCTCTATACATGATTTTCTATTCTGCACAACACCAGGAATTCTGTGCATTACTGCTGTGCTCCCATTGCTATCAGATGTCAAGCAGTGAGAATGGTGCTTTGAGTGAAACTAAGCTGGTGTACAGGAACCTACCACAGTTGAATGAATTCATTTATACTTTTTTAATGAATCCTTTAAATACGTTCTGTCTGTAGAACCGATCAGCCTGAAAGGAATTTTATTTCACTGCTTTTATAACGCCAACAAACAGATGTTGAATGTTAACCGATCTCTATGCAGTTTCTACCGACCAATTAAGGGAAATGTGTGTTCAAAATAGACTTTCTCACAATGTCAAACTCACCACCTCAGGCCAGCCCTCACAAAGGCGGTGTTACCGTTTGGCACCATCTTTATGAAAATAAGGTTCCCATGCAAAAACAGTCATGCATTTCCCTGTGGCTTTTAATGTGTTTTCAACAACACCCCAGCTGTTCATTTGTAGCGTAGACAGGCAGAACCACGCAGCAATCTTATAACCTAGCTTTCCCCTCACTGTCGTCACATCTGCCCTCCACCCAGAGGAAGCAGCACAATTTACCTAAAAATAATCATGCCTGCAGGCCCCCCCACTGGACCGCTACACTCCACAGCTTTAGGGCCATGAAACCAGGAATACAAAACTGACTACAAAGGATTATCATCTGAGGGCCTAAAGGACATGGAAAAACACAGAGACCGATGAAGGCACAGACACAGAGTGAGCATTCCTGAGAAATTCAGCCGTACAGAGTTATCCTACACTTCCAAGAAGCTACTTGCAGATATGTCCACTGTACAATGGAGTCATGTCTAAACTAATTCTGGGGCTAATATTGCTTGTGAGGTGGAGGGCAAAAACAATGTATGTAAAGCAGTGAATACATGTATGTGATATGTTTCTAGGGCACAGGGCATTGTATTGGTCTGTGCACCTGCAGGGAAACTGTATTAAGCCATGCCAGGAGAAGACATTAGAACATAAAGGCAGTCTTTTATACTTTTTATTGCCTTTGTTAATCTATGAGCCTCCCGTTGAGCAAACTATGACAGACTGTCCAGGATGTGATATTGGTCTAACCAGAATGAGAACACCTGTTCAATTATCTGCAAGGGAGAGAGGGGGAGAGAGAATTAAAAGGTCCCTATTTGAAATGGTAGATAAAGCACAGCTATTTACACTATTCACCACAAGACCATTACAAAAAGCAAACAAAAAGAACAAAAAACATTCCTGCACACATTTTTAAATGTATAAACTTTCAGTACATTCAAGCAACAGCTCTCACCTCAGCTGTGTCACTTTCAAATTATCTTACACATCAATATAAGAACAACACCTCTCTTTCTTCTGGAATTTAATGTGATTTTCTTTTTACTTGTGGACAAATACAGTAACAAGAAATGTGAAACCCCAAAAGTATTTATGATGCAGTAATTACCTTAATAATAATAATAATAATAATAATAATAATATCTTTCTATCAATTCTGTAGCTGATTGCTAGAATATTTTAATGTGGTTTTCTTTTGTCAGTGTATGTTGGGTATTAAAATATACATTTTACTGTTTGTGAATGTGCATTCTTTATCCTCCCATCCACTCACACAGGGCCAATGGAAGAGACAGGAGACAGACAAAATTTGAACTGACGATAAGAATCAGCGTTATCATTTAAATCGATCTGATTCAAAACACATACGGGAAAGGGGCTGTTGGGGGGTGGGGCCTCAGTACCATCTCTGTGTTTTGGCTTGGCAAACAAAAGGGCAGGGAATGTTGTGCATCAGCAGAATTTGAACACAAACCTCAACTGTCAAACCCTTTAATGTTCTCACACACACACACACACACACACACACACACACACATGCAAACGAGCGCACACACACATTCACCTGAACTAAATCCACCATACTTTTCAGTTTGTGTATTTTGGGATTTACTGTTGGGAGCAGAAGCAGAGATGTAAACCATGGTGACTGCCCTGCCCTCATGCCCACAGTGCTAGGGAGAGGTCATGTTCTCAGACAGCAGCTGGGAAGTCCATCTTTGCCTTTGTCAGCTACTAACAGGGAGAGAGAGGGACCGGCCTCAGCCACAGAAGTTATGATCTCACCAACTCTGTGGATCAAAGTCAAAACATGTACAGTGACATCTTTTGGACATGGGAAAGCACATTCATATGCCCACAGCCCTTTCCGGTTTGCACAAAATGCTGCTGCCTGCCTTGTCTACAGTCAGCCAAAGTATACATAGATCTCGCTTCTCCTCATCTCCCTCCACTGGAAACCTGTGGTCCTTGTAGGCAGCAAGGGAAACTGCTCCCTCATAACCCGATCCACTCCATGTCCTTTGTTCACTCTGTCATTCTTTCTCTGAAGGTCCTTCATTTCAGACTACATCCTTCCTCTACTCTGCCCTGCCCCCGCAACCCCCCCACTCTCCCCCACTGGTGGAGTTAGCTTCCTACTATGGTCAGGACAATCAAGTCCCTAACTACTTTCTGCCACAGACTGAAAAAGTGTCCATTCAAACCGCAGCTTAGTTCACCTAATCCTGATCTCTGGCCATCTCTTCTGGTTTGACTATTGTATATTTGTACCTTCCATTTACTATAACTATATTTTCAAACTCAATATCTGATGTTCTGTTTTAAGATGATGCAATTTACAACTATCATGATCAGTTGTGATGCTAAAAGCATAAAAACCTTTTATTTATCTCACTCTTGCACTGAACCTGCCTGTCAGCGAAAGTGTTGAATGTTGTATGTCATAAAGAAATGTCCGATTCTTCAGCTGCATGTCCTCACAGGAATGACACAGGTATTCTTGGTGTGTGCTCACGGTAGGTTCAGCCGTCGGCCACATGTGGGAAGTTTATTTATGCGGACATTAAATAAGCCTAAGGGGAGGGGATAGGTGAGGCTGAGAGGGATGTGTTGGGACACATCCCTGTAGTTCCTCTAAGGCTGCACACTGGGAACTGCACACCAGTTAAGAAACCATGCTGCTGTCTGTCCACTCTGCATCTCCCAGTCTGGAACATGAGGTGGGATTCCCTAGCAATGGAGTTCTGCAAATGATTTTATAGGCTGTTTTACAGATTTCTGTCATCTTAAATGCCAACAAGCAACCCAACAAGTTATGATATTAAAAAGTAACATTTTATCACAGTGGGAAAAATATTCTCAAATGTGTAATGCACAAAAGTCTTTCAGGTATGACTAACCAAGAACAACAGAGTTTAGGCTGCTAATTCAGCTTTGAAAGGATGATACGGTCCCAGTTCAACAACTGTGGCAATTTTAGGTTTGCCAGAACTTTTCATGAATGTTAACTGTCCAAGCATGTTCATTTGTCCAGTTTCCTTAATGTTCTTTGACTTGATTTTTGCCATATGGAACACTGCAGTCATGTTGTTTCAGTTAAAATCATTTCAGTTGTGAATGATGGCTCATGTTAATGACATTATTCACGTGTGCAGTCCTAAACTTTTTTTTAAATAGGCACTGCCCACTATGGCTTCTGAAATGTTCTGAAAATGAACCTCAATCGCTTGTAGGGACACGCATAGTGGTTCCTTTGTGAATGAAAGATGGGTCCAGGGATTTTGTTATGCAATTCACACAATTACTTATTTTGCCAGTTATATCAAGTATTGTACACATGACAGTGAAGACAGTGCTAGAAAACGTTTAAGGCTCCCAAATTAAAAATTTCATAGTGAGTTCAAAATTTAGATTCTAACGTACATATTCGTCAGCTCAGTTACGTACTCAGCTAAACATAATCACTGAGATGAAGGACTTTTGCTTCGGTTCACGGTCTAAAGCGTGATAAACATCATGTACAAAAGATCTGTCTCTCAAAGAATTCAGAGCTACTGTCCTTGAATGAATGGGTTCTTTCTTAACCATTATCTGGTAACAAAGGCTTGAGGGAGTGTTATTCTTCAAACGCGAATTCCTGACAAGTGCTTACATTGCCCCTCGGAGAGAAGTATGTCACAAAACCATTGGATGTGGCATATATATTGAAACGATATGACTGAGTTTTAGTAACACACATTTGTATCCCAGCATGCCCGATTAAATTTGTTTTCAAAGAAGAAAACATGGGAAACGAGAGAGTGTTACCCGAAAGACGGTCGAGCAATCTTACAGTGCAAAGACCTGCCCACTTCAAGCTGAGTCCTGCCCCAGTGCAATCTCTGACTTGGCCCCCTGTCAAGTAGATCGTCAGTGTGCGTTTCCCCTCAACGCTGGACAGCAGTAACGTGTAAGAGAATTTTGCAAAATTTCAATGGGAATTCAAGGTAATTATTTTCATACTTGCATGCATGAATGTGACCCTAATCATTCAGCGGTTGTATGGGTTAATTAATTGAACAGATGAGTACTTGTTGCAAATGACCATATTTAAATTATCAATGTAAATGGACGAGCGTGGGAACACTGATCACTGAACTTTGACTTTTAATTTACCAGCAAGAGTCAAAATTGCATGTTGTAGGTGTACGGTAGTCTGTGATACTGTCGGTGCTTCAGTTTATTCGAAATGTCCTTTTAATGTTTTAAATATGGGCTTTCTTCAAATCAGTCTGTTAAACCACAAAGTGTAAACGTGTTGGTGTATAGTTACAGTTACTTAGCGATGCCAATCTTTAGTGGAAAAACTTGACTTTTACTTTGTACACCACATCCTTATGGTGTTTCGATCCAGACAAGCTTGAAATATCGCAGTTACCGTGAAAAATAGCTTATTATTTGAAAAGTATATGACAATGTTTTAGTGACAATCGCTTTTAACAGCAATTGCTTTCAACTAAACTTGAGCTTTAAGCATGAAAATGTTAATATTCACTACAAATGTCAATTAAGAATCTACTGACAAAACGTAAGAAGAAACTTCAATATACTAAATTATTAGTGCTTTGATAATACAAATTAAAACAGAAAAATTTTACCTACTTACCTTTGGTCTCAGCAGTTGAATTTGTTTGTCAGAAACAAAATGATCACATGTTTTAATACCTTCTACAGTTAACAATGAATGATTTTAATCTATAGTTTCTAGTAAGAGCCAGTCCTAATTCAATTACTAGACCTCATTTTATGCTTTTATCGGATCCATAGAGGAAATAATCTGCAAAACAGGAGGAAACTATTGAAGATGATCGTAATGATGATGACGACGATGATTGTTATTGATGCTGTTTGTGTTTTTCTTGTTGTTGTTGATAATAATAATAAATAAAGTAGTTGTTGATAACAAAAATAACGTTGTTGATGATGATAATGATGGTGACGATGATCATGATTATTGCTGTTGCTATTGTTAAAATTATTGTTATTACTAACTTCATATAATTTTCAGAGAAACCTTCTGAGCAACCCAAACTGAATAAGAGAGCCGTCCTTACAGAAGGCCAATAGGATGTTGTTGCATCTTGCCACCAGTCTTTAGAGAATGTTAAAATATAACCGGTACACGTTACTGCATGATACAACCCCAAAACACGTTAACCTAAATAAATAAAATAGCTTTTTTCTGCTAGTTGAAACGACAAATGTATTAAAAAATGGAACTAAATAGATTTCCAAATGGTACAGCACGGCCACCTCTTCCTTCAGAACAATTTTGCCTTTTTGGGCGCAATATGGCATTGAAACTCAATGTTGCGATTTCAATTTCAATTTTAAGAGCTTGCAATATGTTTCCTTTTTGTCACCCTTTTATTTTAGGCATCAGTGCTTAAGAGCCACACTTCAGCAGTTTGCTATCAAGACCCTTGCACCCCCTCTAGTGGTCAGTAGAAACAACATCGCCGTCCCTGGACTGTATATCACAGTACATCATAGGATGTTCATTGGATTACGACTGGATCGATTTTAACCTGTTGCACTGCCTGTTCCAGATGTGAACCAAGTCTATTTTATAAAACAGACACATTTTCTCTGATGTCCCACAGAGTCCTTTTGTCTGGGTGCAATCTGTCTAAGAATAATGGCTTGTACTTGGACTACGTGAGGATTATCATAATTTAAAGCAGCACCGTTTTTGGGAGTACAAAGCTCAGGAAGCCCTTTCGAAAATGGAGGCTACCACCACAGCTCCTGGCTCCTCATCGCAGTATCTGCTTCGCATCTTCCGTGACTACCAGAACAACTCAGTTATCATGGAGCACTACAACTTCACAGGCAAACTGAAAGAGAACAAGTATCGGGATGGGCTGAAACCTGAGGCCATTGTGTTCCTGGTCATCTGCCTGCTCATCGTGCTGGAGAATGCTGTGGTTCTGGTGGCCATCTGGAGGAACAAGAAGTTCCACCTGCCCATGTACTACCTGCTGGGCAACCTGACGCTCTCCGACCTGCTGGCCGGGTTCACCTACATGGTGAACATTGTGATGTCAGGGCCCAACACGCTCAAGCTGACCCCTCTGTTGTGGTTCCTGAGGGAAGGCGGTGTCTTTATCACGCTGGCTGCCTCTGTCATCAGCCTGCTGGCCATTGCCATTGAGCGGCATGTCACCATGGTGAACATGAAGCCCTACCACGGGGCCAAGCGAGGCCGCATGTTTGCCCTGATTGGTGCCAGCTGGGTGCTGTCTGTGCTTCTGGGGGTGCTGCCCATCATGGGTTGGAACTGCATGGGCAGCCTGGAGGACTGCTCCACCGTGCTTCCGCTCTACTCCAAGAGCTACATCCTCTTCTGCATCACAATCTTCAGCGCCATCCTGCTGGCCATCGTGGTGCTCTATGTGCACATCTTCCGCATCGTCAAGTCCAACACGCAGCGGCTGGGGAGCCTGCGAAAAGGCCTGGCCCGCAAGTCGCAGAAGTACATGGCCCTGCTCAAGACTGTCACCATCGTACTGGGTGTCTTCATCGCCTGCTGGCTGCCCCTCTTTGTGCTCCTGCTGCTGGACTTCTGCTGCCGGGTGCGGAGCTGCAGCATTCTCTTCAAGGCCGACTACTTCCTGGGCATCGCCATGGTCAACTCGCTGCTTAACCCCATCATCTACACGCTGACCAGCAAGGACATGCGCAGGGCCATACTTAAGCTGCTCTGTCGCCACTGCCTTCTGACCAAAGATGGGCAAGTGAAAAAGATCGGCATGCCCTTCCTAGAGTGCAGCACCAGCAAGACAGAAGTAGCCTCCCATAGACTGGAGGGCCTGGAGACCACGGTCTCCTCGGGCAACATCACCCCCTCACCTAACAAGGCCCTCTATCCCAAAGCGTTGAATTCCTGAGCATTGGACAGACTCAGCACAGGAGACAGTATCTGATAAGGTAAAGTCCTGGGATTTTCCTGGAGGAGGATACTGGGGGAGAAGAGGTCTGTTTTGGACCAATGCAGAAATTGCTCCTGCATGGCCTTACCCTCTCAAATTTCATATTTCTTCATATAAAAAATGAAAACAGTAGTGAAGAGTTTAAACAAGTTCAAAATGACTGAGGATGTTACTGTAAAGGATACATGGGACCTTTATGATCTGTAGACTATACAACATGAACTGAGGATGTCTACAGTTCCACTTGTTACTACAGGTTGACTGTGTATGGAAAAAGTACAGCACTCCACAGTAAACATCTACTTTCTGGTGATAATTTAAGACATGCCTGGCAGATAATGGAGACAAGCATGTCAATACAAAAAGGTTTTGTGTTGTTTTTTCGAGAACATGTCTGCCATGTTTTACATTTCTGATTTGCACTGTATGTAGAGTACATATAGAGTGGTGTTGGCCTTTGACTGCGCTCTACACCATTTAAGAGGTGAAGTACACTTCTCATAAGTCTCCCAAAGAGACTATGTCTCTACACAGGAAGGCATTACTAAATAAAAATGTACTGACTGCATTCAGTGAAGCACTCTGAATTATACATGCTGTTGTCTGACCACTTCTTGTGAAAAGCCACTGAAGGTCTTTACATCATAACATTGATAATTTGAAGGTTCAAGTTTGTAGCACTGCCTGAATGGTTTTTGATAACCTAGAAAAAGTACTGAGTGATAAAGATTGGGTTGGGAACATTACCTGCAGGGAAAAGACATGTGGAAATGAAGATGAAGAAGGAAAAACTCTCAAGTTAGGTGCAGATGCATAGCATGGGATAAAGGAAGCCATATTGATTCTTTTTTGTTTAAAGGGGGCATCAGTTTTGAAGCACTTGGTGTGTTCCAAAAAGCATTAAACAGGATTTGCCTTTTGGTGGATCTGTGCCAGTCTGGTTTCTCACTGTCAGAGGTCTGGCGCTTCCATTTAACTGTGTGCATATGTAGGCAGTGAAACCACTAGACAGACACAGAGCTGTGGCCAACATGGCCTTGTATGTCACATCAACTAAACTGTGCATTATGTGTATGTCCTTTCCTAATTTTTACACATAGGCCAGGGTACAGTTTCTGATGAAACTTAAATGTTGACTTCACTGCAGTAGGACAGGGAATGTATCTCACTTTTAACAGTTTGTGTGATCCAAGCTTTCAGTCAACTGAAACAGACATTACCAGCAGATGGTCTTTTATTGCACATTTCACAAGCTACAGCCAGAAAAAAGGTAATAAGCCTGAAATAATCATGCTCCATTTATTGGTCCATTGACAAGTGCTTGCATTTCCAAAGGGTAAAAACCTGGACAGTCTCCAGGCCTTTCTGAAAAGGAAGTCTTAAGTACTGGTCTAAAAAGCTGTAGCTCATGGTCCAAATGTTATGCCACCCAACAGAGAGCCAGCTCATAAATACTCCTTGAAACAACACATTATTTTCCCCTGTATGCTTGTAGTTTTGGTTTTATTGTACGTGTGGAGGAAGATCTCATTTGTTGCATTGTGGGGAATGTCATCATACATTTCTAAGACTCACAAACCTCAAAGCTGTTTATTCACCTTTACTTTGATGTATCGAATGAACTGTAAATTTTTATTGTGTCAATATACATTAGTTAAAATATGTCTGAAAGCTTTTAATGCTTTTTTAAATGTATAATTTTTAAGTTATGTGCCTTATTGTCAATATTTTGTATGCTTGTTGAAAAAATAAAACATATGTCTACAGACTCCAACCTTGCATTTGCTTTTGTTGTTATTTACAGTGGAATGTCGCATTTTAGATCTTCAAATAGAAATCTTTATATGATTTGGCTTTCATAAAATGGATTGCGTATTGCTGAAAACACATCATTTGAAAACAGTATGTACCACAGTTCAAGATCAAGTTAAAAAATCAGGATATGTATTTCTGTCTATCTGACCACTGCAGGGATGTAAACACAAAGCCTATTCTGCCATTGCTGTTGGTCAGTAGAATTACACTGAGCATGCTCACGTGTGTGTGTGTGTATCTCACTGTGAAAGTGGTATGCTCACAGTGTCAGAACTGTAACAGGAAGCATACTTTCCACACACATCTGTTAAGATCATTGCCCTACATAACGTTCACGAGCCTCAAATGTTCCAGCGCTCACAAATCCCCTAGTCTTCAAAGCCATCCTCAACCCACACTTGCCCACGACCTCCAGCACAATCACCACCACCCAGTCATCTGTAGAGTTAATGATTGGTGCAGAGTCTGGCAAACCACTGCTGAATCACAGAGTAAACACCTCATTTTGACATGGGAAAAATTACTTTCTCAAGTATGATTAGCATTCAGCCCTTTTTTCTCCTGGGAGTCTGCAAACAACCCAGCTTTTACTGTAGATTTTTTAATGTGTTCAAGCTTAGTTCCCGGACAGCTGACACACCATGAATCATGAATAAAACCAAAACAAATCTAGAGGCATAGCCAGGTCGTGTTTAAAGTGTGATCTGAATCAACACAATCTAATTTTGAGGTTTTGACTGGTCCAATAGTTCCCTGTTGAACAAGTAGTCTCCATATGGTTTTTTTAATTGTTTTTTTGTTCCTTAGTACACTTGACTCACTGAGAAACAACTGCTGTTTGATAATTGTCATGAATAATACAGTGCTGGTATATAGAAAACAGATGGGAATCTGAGTATTCTTTGGCATCAAGGAAATATTCCCTTGAACCCCTCAGCATTAAAAACCTTTGCCAGTAAAAGCATTAGTCTACAGTGTGAAGACATAGGCTATTGTGTTAAATGTACTGACTGTCATATGCCACTATACAAACATCAGCCAGCCACAAGCTAAACTGCCCCTGCGGTAAAGAACAGCTACCTCTGCTCTTCATGGGGGGAAACCCACCTATTTGCATGTGCAGTGAAGCCAACCTGAAACTCTAAGCCACAGTTTAAAGTAAAACTCCCCCTCTTGCCCTGAAAAGTTCCCTCTGTACCACAACCCATGGACTCACAAACAGTAATGAAGTAAATGAAGACATGCACCATCACAGGAAAATTATTCACTTGCACATCATGCAGTTCACACAAAATTGTTAATAACATTTATAACCCTGTTTTTTTTTAAATGTCTCCAAACTGAATGTGCACTTTAAGCTTTATAGAATTTCAAGCCACAACACTGTCACTCACTTTTACTCTGTGACCTCCGTAGCTGCAGTGCTTTCTGTTAGGTGCAGGAAAGTGTAAACTAAAGAACAATAATGTAAATCTGACAAGGGTCAAACACAAACTATAAGCACATCACAGTGCATACACTACTGAATTGTAATCTCATATATAAAACATCTTAATCATGCATATATTATCAACTTCGTTACGATTAAGAACTACTATAAAACATTAATTCTTATGAAATACTAGGCCTGTACCTAAATTAGTTCCCTCATATCAGTGAACACTAACGTTTGAGTATGGTACAAGGATAATCTTTCACCCAAAACCAACTAAGATATTTAGGACTGGTCTGTAGCAACATCATTCACACAATGACTTATAAATTGGTACATTGCTGTTTCAGCTGATGTCTTCAGACTTTGGTAAATTTTCACACTGCACAAGCTGTGCCATTCCTAAATGAGTCAGAGGCTAAAGAACAAACTTGTTCTGAGTGGGAGGATGAGTCATTCATAGAGGCTTCCCTAAGGCTTGCTTACCTCACACAGGCTCCAACATGGAGAGGGCACAAAATGGGAAACAAGGGAGACAACTTTCCCAGGTATGTCAAGTGAACATTACCAGGTATCATTTCAACAGTGAAGCAGGGGGAAGGTCAAGGCCAAAAAAGCAGCACCGCACACACTTCAGCCCAGCTATTGTAAGGAGGAACCGATTTTAATCTGAAGAAAAGGTCAGACATGAAAACTCTGTTTTGCCCTGTCCGGTTCAATGAATGTGCTAAATGTCTGTAAAGCACTATGTCAAATCCCTACTTCCTAAACCAGTATGCAACACTTCTTTATGTTTCGACTTTTATTGATTCTTCTTCCAGGGATATTGCAATCATTATGTCAGAATCTGCATTAATTGTTTGATTAGACAGCTGTTTGTCTACATTAATATATCCCCAAGCTGCCTTTTTATTTAATACAGAGTTCGTTCAAGGACAATCCTGCTAAACGTCTCCCTGAGAATTGCCTTCATTCCATTGCTTCGTCATCAGAAATAAAAAGACCAATTACTTTAATACTGTTAATAAGGTAGATTGAAAGTAATCGGTTAGAATTGATAAAATGTTAAGTCCATCTTAACATTGAAATTTGTTTAATTCCATCTTTATGCTTAGTAAAATGCAGAGACCATATTGACAAGGGAGTAGTTACAAGAAAATACTTGGCTTGGGGTGACACCTTGTGGCAGATTTTTTACACGCATTCCTCTAAACGGGCTGGGTCATTTGCGTGAACAAGAACACATGACATACGTTCAGGCGACAGTCGAATGACAGACATACATGAAAACAGGTGATGTCTCATAATTTAAGTGTCTCCCTAAAGAGCTGAAAGATCGCATGTGTCACAGATTAATTTGATAGTGCAGAATTCTGGGGTCATCAGACCGTTAGTGCAGTTTAATTAGAGGAAAAAAAAACAATGATAATGCCTGATATGTCACAAGTTAATGCAAAGATTAGGATGTTAGACCAATATAACTACTAACTCTTTTTTCATGCGCACCGCCGCATCCTCATAAGGGTACACAACGATTTTTACAAAGGCTTAGAGTTTGCCTTCCTATAACGTTTAACGGTTCACACAAGACACCCTTCAAACTTCTGATATATCTTTTAATGCACATAGAGCAAATAATAATTACATTTACTGCGTCGATGCCCGCAGAAGACAGTATGCCCATCGAAAACGCTAAGCCAAGATTCAAACCTCTGCTTTACTTCCTCTTTTCTGATATTTTCCCTGTATACTTCCGTAAAAGTCTCCCTTCCTCCCTCCAACCGAGGATAACCCTTGTCGTCTTGGGCCTGCTCTTATTTTGGCAGTGAGATGGGGTTAGTACAATGCTTAGTCATGGTGAGTTACAGCTTTCCCTCGGTCTTCTATTCCGTGGCGCTCATACAGAAATAGAAGAATTGAACGGTGAATGTTTGTATTTATCTGTAAGTAACATTAAACACTTTGACGGGAAAAGCATATTCGTTAATTTCGACAGAGACATCACATTTGCATGTGGTTTAAGCAGTAACGTAGTTTTGTGTTGTGATAAAAATGGTCGGCGCTCATATTTTGAAATTGCTGCCGTGTACGATTCTCATTAGCTTGCTATTGCTACTTGCTCTGTGAAAACCTTGGACGAGATTGTATGTTTTAGCTGATTCCTAGCAATAGCCAACTCCCGTTCGTCGCGTATGAAATAAACGCTGGCACTACGATAAAATTCTAAGTAGCTTTGGTCTGTACTTTTGACTAAAGATGTAACCATCAAATTGATACAGTTTTTGGTCTCAGTCTTGTTCTTACTTCGCGTGGTTTCGTGAAAAGTAAGACACTGGCCAGCTTAAATAACTGTTTGGCTTCTGTTTCCAGATGTTGTAGTAAGCTAAAGGTATTAGCTAACTGAAATATACAATGTGATTTTTTCCACCGTGCTGTCATTACGTTATGGTTTTTGAAATAAGCGGAGAAATGGTGTCCACATTAAATAGCGAACACTAGGCTGCAGTATCTACTTTGTTTTATAACGCTAATAATATTTTGTTGTATTGATACTGTAGCTAATACGTCGAGTAGATCGCTCGTAGTACTGACTGTCATGTTATTGCACACACCGTACCCATTTCCCCACCTCCCGAATTAAAGCTGTTCTGTTCTTTTTTGAGATGAGCAGCGTCTTGGCAGACTATGTATTTTGAAAGCTAAGTTAGCTAAGCTTTCCTCTTGATGCACTCATGTTTGGTGGTGGAAAACTCGGAGATTCACAACTCGTCTTTAAGAAGCTATACTGAAGCGTAGGCTTTATAAGCAAGTTTGTTTTCCAGGTTGAACGGTACAACATACCAATATGCTGGTTAGATCAGATGAAATGTCATCATTTCTAGCATTAAGCTGTGGCACAATCTGTCAGTGGGGCTTATCTTAACCTGACTCTAGTGGAACACGACTGACCTAACATGAGCTAACAAATCTAAGGTAGATCTCGCCACACAATTTACGGGTAGCTAGTACACTCGTGTATGCCAACAAGCGTGATATCTTATTGTTAATCTTCCTCAACACAGTTAAACATAAAAATGTCATCTTGATTACATTTTTCAAAGACCGAGTGACGTAAGGATAACGTATGTTGCTTTGGAAGAAAATGCAAAATAGCCTGCAGCTAGTCACTGGATTTTGTGTTCCAGTGACAAATGTTTGGTCGCAAAGTAGCGGGGTTCATTAAACATTAACAGTGGCTACCTTTTGATAAATAATTGAAGTGTAAGAGAAAGTTGTGTTCGGTGTCAATATAACTTAAGCCTTCGATCAGCTGGCCTCACGTTGGTGTTTTGCATAGTTATCAAATTTGTAGCTCTAGTGACCAGTGGCATTGTTTACTGCTACTTTGATAGTGGCAGCTCAGAGAAGCAATGCATATCAGAGCAGGACACCTGGGTTTAAAAGACAATGAAAGTTTACCAAAATGAAGCGCAGCTCTTTCTCTTACTACTTCATATAGGATAGCAAACTAGGTTTTCCTCATAGGGCTTTCTTCATTTAGATACACGTTGTTAGTGACTTCTCTGGGCGGGGAAACTATCCAGCAAGCTAACCATAGAAAGTCCAGAGATCGTAGGCCTTTCGATGAGTTATGCTAATGATATATTTTCTTAAACTTAAGCCTTTCTACGCCAAGTATTTTACCCAAGGGTCTGAAAATGTTTTGTTAAATATAATGTCGAACAAAACACTTTTAAAATGAGTGAAAATGCCTGTCGAACTAATTTGGCGAAGTAGTTACGCCATACGGTGACCTACAACCTGCTACTCCTACAAGCTAACTTCTTAGTGTAACAGCATGTAGGCTTTAACCATGACAAGATAACGTATGCAACTGTTTTCTGGCATTTATTTCACTGGATAATGAAGCTAATAATGTGCCATACTCAATTTGAGACCGAGGCCGGTTCCCTTTGTTTATGTCTGGTTGTTAAATGAACAGCAACAGCAGTTCTTTTTTGGTAATTCAACAGTGTATACTAACCTTTCAGTCAGTCTATATTTTATGTATTTTGTAGTAATATGGCAATCCACTCTCTCAATGTGATTCTGTATTTAAATTGCACAGACTACAGATACTATTTGTTTGCAATATTAAATGTATATTTTTGTATTAAGAGTAGGTTGCGATATTGTGAGATGTGCCTGATGTGATGGTGAAAATAACTTATCTGTTATACTTCTCAAGTGTTTCACATAAGTAGTTAAGTGAATCTATGTAATTATGATTTTTCTAATTGTAAGTGCGAAGGAGTGCTAAGAAATTGATTTTCTTGGTTGCACATATCAGAAATCCGTATACGTTAATGTTTTTGTTTCTTGGCAACTGTCTGGTGCGCATGTTTCTTTGTGTTTTTTCTCGGTGTTGTCAGAGGAATCGCAAACGCACAGTCATGCTGACCAGTTAAACTCTCCTTTGTATGACCCATATCAAACCAGAGCGCTATCTCTGTCACACTCGTTGCATTCCACCAAGTGACATCTGTTCTGAGATTTAAGCCTTCGGCATGTTGTCAGTGGAAAAGTGATAGACATTGAGATTCACTGTGAAAATTCAGTCAGTCCAATTCTTACTTTAAGAACTGTATACTTTGGCATCACAGGAATGCCTCCGGTGGTATCCCCTTGAATTCGTTTGTTGACATTAGAGGTGAAATGTTTTGTAAAAGGCACAACATTGTCATTCCACTGAGGTGCTGTTGGGAAGTGCAGTTAAATGCAAGTAGATACTCTCTTGGTTTGTTTATAGTATTCACTTTCCAACCACAGAGTTGCATAAAGTTTTTCAGCTTGTGCCTGTTGAATGCATTTTAGGTGTGAAACACTGTGCCAAAGCATGAGCTGTACTGAAGTGAGGGAGCCAGCTTGGTTTTATTTAGCCTATTTCATGTCACTGAAAGTTTAGAATACATGCATGCTGCCAGGATATAGTTTCTTACTTATGCTGGTCTTAAAATTAAACATGCTTTAATTACACAGATATTCCATTTTGTACTAAAGTCATTGTTCTGTATTAAAAACATATTATGCATGATGTTTGCATCAGGATGAATTCAAGTGTTGTAATGTTTGCAAAATAACGAATGGAGCAGTAATCACCTAATTAAAATATGACACTAATGCTTTTGGAAAAATGGGATTTCAGACTGAACCTTTAGTTTTTGTGTTTTTATTGTTTTGTTATTATTTGTTAAAATCTAGTATGTACTTTGTCAGTATTCAGTGTATGTCTTCTAGATATGTTGAGTATACAAGAAAGACAGCCATTACTCTGAATATTTGAAGTTTGATTTGGGAAAGGGAGGGGGTTTCTGTGGTAACTTTGGATATCCAGTGATCAGGAAATGAGGAACTGAACTCTAATGGTTTGCCTGCACTGTTTCTGCAGGTGTTAGTGCAGCCAGAGGCTTCGTCGTACAGCGGACGGATTTGACCAGATGGGAGGTTTTCAGAGAGCCATGCTCAAGTAGCCCTCCTCATCTCACCTGAATGATAACCACATTCACCACTTTCTCAATACCTCATTTTTGGGAAGCATTTTTTTCCTCATTACTTTTTTGCTAACTTCATCGGCCTCTTTTTAGTACACACTGTTCTCTAAACCCACCGTCATTTTGGTTGAGACAAACTGTAGCTTTAAAGCTCCAGTCGACATTTCATAATTGGCATCATAAGAGCCAGGGCAGTTCTGGCACACTATCTGCTGAGGTAATTGGACAGATAAAGACAAGGCGATTCACAAATGTAATGCATTGAGTATTTTTTGGCTCTCATACTCTGTAATTTAATAATTTAACAGTTGATTGTTGTCCTTGATGCTGTCACTGAGAAGGATTAGAATCACTTTAGTTTAAACCCCTCTGCTGCCTTAAAGGATTTCCAAATTACAGTTAAAACACAACATTTACCTTCCTGCAGAAGGCTACCTCTCACCTTGATGAATACCTGCTTTTTCCTTCCCTGTTGAAGAAACAAAACAAGATTCTTAAAGAAACTCCCTTCTGAAGACAAAAGTAGGACACTGTTATTGCCAAAAAGAACAGAAAGCATCCTCTTGTCTCACCAAGGCTAACCTGTTACATTTGAAGTGCTGCAAAGAATTTCCTCTCTCTGAAAAAGACACCAGGAGCCTGCCCCAGATCAGAGTAGGAAACCCATGTTTCTGTTAGCGCTTGTAGAATCCTATTCTTCATGTGTTCATGTGGAAGTGCGTGCAGCAAGGATGCCAGTGATTCAGCAAATCATTTCAGACCACTTAAAATGCCCAGGCATTGGAGATCAAGAATGCCATTTCCCTGAAAAATGATTGCACAAGTCAGTTCCAGCACATAAAAGCATTGCACTGAACATGAACTGCAGCAAGACAGAATAACAGTGGCATTGCTTTGCACCCTCCCTAACCCTTTCTAACCCAGTCCAACCCAGGAAATGACACCTCTTGTGTACAAGACAGTGATGACATTTTGAGAGTTTTTTTTTTTTTTTTTTTTTTTTTGACAGTATTTTTCAGGATGCAGTCTTCCCAGGCAAAATTCGAATGAAGCAAGCCAGGCCAGTTTTAAGTGTTGTATTTGCTACTGGCATCTTTAAGTGGGGAAACAGCCTCACCTTCCCTTTGCTTTCTGAAAGCATTGCATTGTGCTTCACCGCCTCTTTCAGTCACGTAGTGCAAATCTTTCCCAATTCCTGACAAATCAGTACCAAATAACTGAGTTTCTCCCAAAGCTGTATTGCATTGTCCTTTGAAAACACAAAACTGCACTTTCCTGCCCTGCCTTTAAACTGTAGTAGTTTTCCCTCCATTGGCTCCCTTCCCATCCCCTGTGTTGTGCGTTTCCACCCTGGTCTGCGCTGGCGAGCGAGGATGCATGTGCGCGGTCGCTGCCAGCGGTGAGGATGTATGCGGCAGCCGGAATGACGGAGTGCAAGGCGGAGGTGACACCCTCCACACGCAACGGCCACCGTGTCTTCAGCTATACGCTGGAGAGCCACACGGCAGCCGCCTTCGCCATCATGAACGAGCTGCGCCTGGAGCGCCAGCTCTGTGACGTCACGCTCCGTGTCAAGTACAATGACCTGGAGGCAGTGGACTTTGTGGCCCACAAGGTGGTGCTGGCTTCATCCTCACCCGTCTTCCGCGCCATGTTCACCAACGGCCTGAAGGAGTGCGGCATGGAGGTCGTCCCCATCGAGGGGATCCACCCAAAGGTTGGTGGACAGATAAGCAGGGATGTGGATGTAAACTGATGTGAGAGACGTTTCATGAACCGCATTGGGGTGGAGCTACACTCAGCTGTCAATCATTGAGGCGTTCCCAAAATTTTTTGGAAAATTTTCTCAACACAGCCACTGCAGTCAGTGGTCTATACCATTGATAGTATCTGGTAGCTCCTTCCATTTTCGGTTTAATGAAACCGCACTCTCCCATAATACGTTATGAGTTAGATGGATGTGTGTGAGAGTGCAAGTGAGTGCTCAAGTGAGTGAAGGAGGGAGAGAGAGAATTGGTGTGTCCTTGTTAGCTTTGTTGGAAGGACAACAAGGTAAATTTTTGTTAGCTGTGTAGATTTGATATGATATATTCCTCTTCCTTGGGTATGTTAGTGCTGTTCCCAAATACTTAAGAAGGAGGGAAAAAGTCATTTTCTTTTTGCAATTTGCTGAAGTAAAGTGAAGTGAAGTTCCTAGAGTGGAAAAGGCAATGGAATGAGACTTCTTAAGGGCTGCATGTCAGTGTCCATAATGACTCCACTACCTGCATTTCTCTGCTGCCCTGGAAGCTTGTTTGTTGTGGCTGAGACAGTTTGTGTCCCCCTTCCCCCAGGTAATGGACCGCCTGATCGAGTTTGCTTACACGGCCAGCATCTCTGTGGGGGAGAAGTGCGTGATCCACGTGATGAACGGGGCAGTGATGTACCAGATTGACAGCGTGGTCAAGGCCTGCTGCGACTTCTTGGTGCAGCAGCTGGACCCCAGCAACGCCATTGGGATTGCCAGTTTTGCAGAGCAGATTGGTTGCACTGAGCTGCATCAGAAGGCCCGAGAGTACATCTACATGAACTTCAGCCAGGTCAGTGCTCCGTTTTTGCACATAAGCACACACACAAACACACACATGGTCCACCGTCAGGGTCCGTTGCATGCAGTTTACAGAGCCATTCACAGCTCCTTCCCTGGGGGCAGCTGGTGTGGATTTTCTGCTTTGACTGGAAAAACCCTGGCTGCATCCCAATCCATGTTTTCGCTCGCTTGCGCTCAGCACTTTCCCTCCAAGTGGCACTAAAACAGCTGAAGCCATCCATTGAGGCTGTCCCAACTGACAAAAATGAGTTTTACTCACCGTCTGTTTTATCCCTCTCAGAGCAGTGCATCATGACCAGTGCTTCATTGTGTTGCTCTCATATCCCAAGATTCCATCAGCCTTTTAACCCAGGGTTTCTCTGTTATTTTTCTCCCAGTGAAGTACAAATGTACCAGATGTATAGGCAGCTGTCCATGGCTAGAATTTTTTTTTATAAATACATTGCAAGCTTATAGAGAACCAGCAATTAAATATAGGCAAGGAATGATTTTTATCGACAACTTGTTATTGTTCATTAGGCAGGGCAAAGAGAAAAGGGTGATGTTTTTTGCCTTTTTGTTTTAGAATGTTTGGTTTAAGGAATACTTTTAGTCACATCAACAAAATCAGTTTGAAATAGCTGCACTTTCTAACTACATTTATGCCATTAGTTTTTTAATGTTAACACATATAGTTTTCTGTAGTTAGAAACTGAAGTTACAATGGGTAGGGTCAATCTAGATTTTTAAAAGTAATTCTCTGTTACTTTGGGGCTGGAATAAAAGACTCAGTCCAAATAGGATTAGCATGCTTGTGTTGGAATAAGGAAACTGTAACCGTTACAGTGGATTTACAGCTATGATGAGAATTTACAGTCACTGCCCCCTCTCATTTCAATTTATAACCAGCCCTTGGGTTGTAGTGAAAATATATGAACATGTAAATCATTAAATGGACGAAACTAGCGGATCGTAAATGCATGGAAATGGCATTTTTTTCCTCTTTCTTTGTCAGTTTATGCACCTGCCTTATGGAAAAGCTTTAGCTGCTTGTAAATGCAAAAAAGATGTGTGTGCGAGAGGACACAGTTTTTATATGTATCATTTCATTTTTTTGTTAGAATGCTTGTATATATGCAGTCTGGGCATATAAATATAACATAGAAAAGTTTAAAGATAAATTTTGTTAATGGTGCAGTGGTAGTTATTGCTCAAGCAGCTTTAACCTCTGCTGTTTCTGCAGTTTCCATGGAGTCATTCTTGCCCTGTCATGAGTAAAGGCATAAAAATGCTGACAGTGTAGCTTCAAATCCATACATTCTGTACCCAGTGCAGGTGCAGGTTAGAGGTCAATAGGCTAACATAATGCTTCACTTGATTTTGTTTGCCAGCTTTGGATTTGAGCATTTGTCTGTTTATCTAAACAAGTTGTCATTTCCTAGTTAAGGTGTACCATATCCTGTTTTTGGGTTGTTGAGAGACGTTGTTGTTGATTAGTCCCTTGTAAGGGCACTTGTGTGGGGTGTGCTATGAGGTAATACAGTCTTCAGCTGCTGGTTGTCTTGTTGTATTTTTCATTGTTTTCCATTGTTTTTCTTGTTGTGCACATGCAAACAGCTGTTTTAAATAACCAGTTTGGTGGTGTAATCACAGTGATTTTTAGCTGAGTCATGCATGGAAGAATGCGTTGGCAGTACATACAAGGTTACTCAGGCCTCAGAACTCTGCATTGCCATAGACTGCCGTGTGAAAAGGCTTGCTCACTCAGAGGAAGACACCATGTGAGTCATCAGCAGTGTGCTTAGGCATTCACTAGACACACCTTGTGTCCTTACTCTAATGGGCTAGCTTCAAGTGTTTCAAGCAAGATGTGTGTGCTTTTATTTGCTAAGAGAAACCCTCCTGAAGTGTATGATGTTTTCACATACATTGCGTTACCTTGATTCTCCACCACAAGGAAGGACTTCTGTAGTAATTACCAAACTTATGTCAGCATGACTTGAGTAATTCTTTGTAGTGAATGGTGGATTTTGTTCATAGAGCGGAAAATATCAAAACAGCGTGACCAAACACAGAAGCTTCAATGCAGTCTTTGGGCTTTCAGTTGTCGGGTTACATTGAATAATTTGGCCAAAATTCTCATGGCTGAAATGGCTGTTCCTTCACTTTAATTCTTGGAAATTCTGTGTTTCTCTTCAGTCGATATGGGAAATTGTCAAGCAGAACAAACAAACCTCCCACATACCAGTATCGATCATTCAAAACATACCAGGAGTGACAGAGATGTGGGTGGAAGCAAGCTAAATATGACAAGGCTTCATGAATCAAACCTCTGAGAAACAGTAAACCGGTTGTTTCAAGGTTCAGAAGCAGCGTTAAAAGCCGACAGCTTTAACAGATGCTGATGTGTTAAGCATGTCTTAAAGTTTTGAAAGTTCTTTAAGCAAAACCGACATGGTTTTAATTGAACAACAATAAACATTTGTTTTATAATTCATATTTGGCATTGTACGAACCCGAGTGCAGGGGACAGCGAAATGTTTAACTGTCTGGTAAACAGTCTGATAGTCTAGGGGGAATTCCAGGCTAGAGCCTTAAGCCGACCAAACAGGAAAGAGCAAAAGTGTGCAAAGCATGTGACCGACTACAGTCCGATCTCTCTTAAAACATGGGGCTATATGCCACTCTCATACACGTACTATGGTACTGAATGCAATGTTGTAGGTGAATGAAATGACTGCTGATTTCGTGTGTGTGTGTGTGTGTGTGTGTGTGTGTGTGTGTGTGTGTGTGTGTGTGTGTGTGTGTGTGTGTGTGTGTGTGTGTGTGTGTGTGTGTGTGTGTCTTTTACCCCACAGATGGTAAACAAGAGGGTTTACCAATCTCGACTAAGAAAAGCAAAACAGTGTGCATGCAGTTTTTTTTTCCCAGCACTGAAAGGCTTGATTGAAAAATAGTCATGGTCTTAAATCAAGGTCTTGATCAGCTGAATCGGGTGTTTCAGTGCTGGGCTAGAACAAAAACCAGCATTGCACTTTTGGGGTAGTTTTTTTCACTTCAGAAGGGAATCTATTTGTGGTAGAATTGATACAGAAGGATTATAGCTGACCAGCTGATGGAGGATGTCTGTGTCATGGGTTCCTCTTCCTCCACAGGTGGCGACCCAGGAAGAGTTTTTCAACCTCTCGCACTGCCAGTTGGTGACCCTTATCAGCCGCGACGAGCTGAACGTGCGCTGCGAGTCAGAGGTGTTCCACGCCTGCGTGGCCTGGGTGCAGTACGACCGCGAGAACCGGCGGCCGTACGTGCAGGCCCTGCTCCAGGCCGTGCGCTGCCACTCCCTCACTCCCCACTTCCTCCAGCTGCAGCTGCAGCGGTGCGAGGTGCTCAAGTGGGACGCCCAGTGCAAGGACTACCTCTCGCAGATCTTCCAGGACCTCACCCTGCACAAGCCCACCAAAGTCATGTCCTGCCGTACGCCCAAGGTGCCCCAGCTCATCTACACGGCCGGCGGCTACTACCGCCAGTCACTCAGCTACCTGGAGGCCTACAACCCCTGCACGGGTGCCTGGCTGCGGCTGGCTGACCTGCAGGTCCCCCGCAGCGGCCTGGCGGCGTGTGTGATCAGCGGGCTCTTCTATGCGGTGGGGGGCCGCAACAACGCCCCCGATGGCAACATGGACTCCAACACACTGGACTGCTACAACCCCATGAACAACCGCTGGTCGCCCTGTGCGCCGATGAGCGTGCCCCGCAACCGAATTGGCGTGGGTGTCATCGACGGCATGATCTATGCCGTGGGAGGCTCGCATGGCTGCATCCACCACAACAGTGTGGAAAGGCAAGTCTTGTCCAATCAGATCAGCTGGTTAGGGGCACGAAGTGTGTTGGGTGGCTCTACAGTTAGCTGTGTTGGTTGTTTCTCATAGGTTTGGTGTTGCTTAGTAGCAAGATTTGTTTTCCATTTGTTTGTTTTTTTCTGTTACTGTTTAACAGCTCACTCCACTAAAATTTGCTCTGTTTGGCTAGGCCTTCACTGAAGTGTCTTTCTAAATCTGGAACTCATTCATGAATGCCTTTTGACTAATCCATTGTTCCCTGGTGCTGTTATTCCACTTGATAAAACCACTTCCTCTCTGTACTGAAAGAAATGGTATCTGCTTAAACCATCAATAACATGAAATGACGCATGGTTTTTATTCAGCTCTGATCAGCTTTCACTTTCACACCTGTGAGTACACAGTTGTATTTATCCCCAGAATCCATATTGGATGAAGTTTTTTTT
This sequence comes from Albula goreensis, assembly GCA_022829145.1. Lineage (NCBI taxonomy): Eukaryota > Metazoa > Chordata > Actinopteri > Albuliformes > Albulidae > Albula > Albula goreensis. Next base: position 10,069,940 of record CM040759.1, read on the forward strand.
TCCCCACTTCCTTTTTTCTTTTCAGTAGTTTGAGTAAAAAAAAAACAAAACCAGCCTGTGGGTCTGTCTCAGGTTTACCTTTCATTTAAATGTTCCCTGCAGTTAGAAGAGCACCATCTTTTTAACAATCAGTCAGCCTCTCCTGCAACACATGATGTTGTCAAACATGTGACTTGAGTGTGCTTTCACTGTCCACAACTGGCACTTTTTGATACTGGGATCTTAAACTCCAGTTGGAGGGCCACAGAGTCTGCAGATTTGATGTGGTTTCTTTTGAAATGAACAGCTAATTTATGCCTAAGAAACTAGGTATGTGGATGCTAGCCAATCAGTGACTTAATTTAAGAATGTAAATGCTGAAACACTTCAAAAGTAGCAGACACTGCAGCCATTCCGGATTTATGTTTCATATCCTTGGTTTAATGCTTTGAAGCTGTCCATTAAAAAATAGACTAAACAGGCTGTCATCCGTGTGCGTGCATCGAGGCATAAGATGATGTTTTTGAATACAAGTGGCTAATGGTGTGCCCCATCCTCAGGTACGACCCTGAGAGGGACTCCTGGCAGCTGGTGGCTCCCATGCTAACGCGGCGCATCGGGGTGGGTGTGGCCGTCATCAACCGGCTGTTGTACGCTGTGGGCGGGTTCGACGGCACACACCGCCTCAGCTCCACTGAGTGCTACAACCCGGAGAAGGACGAGTGGAGGAACACAGCCCCCATGAACACCGTGCGGAGCGGGGCGGGTGAGGACACAGCCAGGCCTCATTATGTTACACACTGTGGCCTGACGCTGCAGTTTTCTGTCCCCAGCCTACCCTGGGGCTGCACGCTGGCTTGTGTTACAAAGTACTTCTTCATTGATCAGTCTTGAGAATTGAGCTCCCCATCGATTAGACTTGATAAGCTGTTAATTTGTATTCCAGTCTAGATCTGACATTTGGAAAGAGATGGATTTCAATAGCAAAGACCTCCACTCAGTCAACAAAACCTATATAAAAAAATAAGCAGGTAGTTCAAATTATAGGAAGAAATACCTGAGACCTAGGATGGTGATATTAAATATGCTATAAACCAGTGGCTCAGAGCATCAGTGGTGGGATGTGGGAGGGCAGAAAAATATATGCGTAAATAAAGATAGGATTATGTAATGCATGGTTTTTAGTACTGTTATTACAACCATTAGATAAGTCTGACTCCAAGCTGGCAGTCTGCGGTTGTGTTTTGTAACTAGTTTGCCTATCACGTGGTGGTGTGTGAAATCTCTGGATGATAATGTAGTGGCATGCATGGAGATAAAGTTTGGAAAGCACTGATGTAAACATAACTCAGTTCACACACAGCCTGTCAGCTGGAGCTGCGCCTGCTGCTGGTGCTGACCTCCGTTAAATGCTTGTTATGGTCCTGTCAGGTGTCTGTGCCCTGGGGAACGCCATCTACGTGATGGGGGGCTACGACGGCACCAACCAGCTCAACACGGTGGAGAGATACGACATCGAGAGCGACAGCTGGAGCTTTGTGGCGTCTATGAAGCACCGGCGCAGTGCCCTTGGTGTCACTACGCACCACGGCCGCATCTATGTGCTGGGTGAGTGGCCGCGCTGACGCCAACACTCACCCCATTCTACCTACTACGGCAGGGGTGGCCCACCCAGGTCCTGCAGAGCTACACCATGTGCAGATACAGCACTTTATGAATCTGCTGTTTTTATTTATGAATTAACTCACCCCTTTTTTTTTCTTGGGACTGAGGACCTTAGTATATACATATTTCTTAGAATGTTCTCATTTTTCTCAATGTCATCCAGAAACCAAGGTTGTTCTTTGGCAACACACAAAATACACTACATCACTGCTTTTTCCACACCATAATGCACAAGTTGAGGTTAGAAAAGATTCTCAATGCTCAGCTTGAAGGCAAGACAGACTGGATGCCAGATCAGCCTGCACTGTGCACATGTCACTAGAGAGACAGTTTCCATCCTCACAGGGTAATGGCCCATTACACATTACCCTGTGGGGCTGCTGGCTACAGCTACACAGGTAGTCTAGGTTCCACAACAGACCATGAGGCCCATCCTTCTACAACAGCACCTCTAACAGGATAAGCCACCCATCAGTGCCCACATGTATCATTTCAGAAGAGCTTTAGCTCTTTCGTAATTGTCCTCTGGAGTTTGCCACAGCTGTTTGTGACTGTATGTGTACATACACTGACACTGTATTCCAGCTTTACCCTGTACCTAGTGTAGTGTGTCAGGTGGTGTTCATGACAGTATTTGTGTCCCAGGTGCACCCTCCAGGCTCAGCTCATTGATATCAGATGACAGTTTCTAACTGCTGACCTAATATCACCCTGAAGCCATTCTTAAGTAGTCTAATGTACAATAAATGCTGTGGAACTGTTTTGGTATTGAAAAACAGCTTTTGTTTGCACCTTGTTCTCAGAAATAACCTGATGATGGCACTTTTTTCCTGCAGCAGATTGGTGGTAGGATGTGAATAGCAGGAATGCCTTTCCACAGGCAGGGCTGATGGTTTTGTGTGTCTCCTCCTCCCCCAGGCGGCTACGATGGGAACACCTTTCTGGATAGCGTGGAGAGCTACGACCCGGAAACAGACACATGGACAGAGGTCACTCAGATGACATCGGGGAGGAGTGGTGTCGGGGTGGCTGTTACCATGGAACCCTGCAGAAAGGAGCTGGCCCAGTGTCAAAAGCACTAGTCTAGAGCATAACGAGAAACCTCACTCTCCTGTGCGTTCGCTCACATGCATGTGAGCACTTGCGCGCACATACATACACGCACACACTCACGCATACAGTCTGACCAACCTGCTGGCTGGATCGGGGGTTACCCACTCTGTGGACCCCTGAGCTCCCAGCGCTGAGCAGGGGTGGGGGGGAGGGGGCGGCCTTTATAAGCTTCAGGTGCATTTCAGTCAGTCATCCATTGAGAGGAACCCAGCAATCTCCAGGCTATGCAGCCCCATGGGTTCCTTATTTTCTTTTTGTCTCAGGTCTTAACATACGGTCGCTTATCTAAGAATAATCCCAGTTCTTCAAATCATTTCTATAGTTTCCAGGCTGCGTCTCAGTTGCTCACACAGAAGTACCATTCAGACCTTACATAACCTTATGGCTTTCAAGGACAAAATGATTTTCTAGCCATATTTTTTTAAGTGCAAATTATTACAGTCTGTGAATGACTTGGCCCTATGAAAGAGGTAGTAAAAGGACACCAATTACTTTACAAGGCCAACCTTTGTGGACGACCGGTGGAGAAATAAGGGGGATATGGGTATAAAAAAAAATGGGGAAGTTCTGTATTTCTTGGGCCGTTTGAAGAACTGGAAGAGACAGGGATTCTTCTCTGAAAGCAAAGTGCCATTGTCTAAACTGACCACTCGATCAGTATATTCCGCGCACAACGTGTAGTGCAGTGGAGATGGGAAGGAGGTGCTACTGGTGCTCTATGCAAGTGAGAAACGGAGCTCGCCAACCGTGGCTTTGGTCTGAGGACCGCCACAGCGTGCCACCCACGGGGCAGGGGGTGCAGGTGTCCCGGGCCCCTGCTACATCAGCTTTATTTCTGACAGCTCTTGCAAAGGGAACAGCACTGACGAGCTTCAGAGTTTTAAAGGACTTGGTTCTAGAGAGTGGTGATGAATGTAAAAACACTAAAAAAAAAAAAAAAAAGTCCTTACAATTAATTGTTTTTGTTTGTTTTTTACATCCATACCACTTCTACCCAGCACCTTACCTTATTTTTTTTGCCCAAACAATGATCTTAAATTTGACTTAATATGGGAACCTGGTCTCTGATGAACAGAAATTTCATTAGTTGTAGGAATTGTATTTGTAACAGCAGTTAAAGCTACAAGTTTGTTTTTTTTAAAGGAGTAGCAATTTTGTATGTTGATATTCCATACAGTCTTGTACAGAATTCTAAAGCTTGTTTTTCAGATATTTTTTCTCCTATGGACTTCCACTTTGTAAAGAATTGGATTCTTATATAGTTTCTTGCTGATGGAGCATGTGTTGTATTTAGGAGACGCCTGTGAGTGCTGAATTTTACTTTGCTTCTCAAACCGAAAGGGACAAGTTTTTTTTTCCTTCAATAGTACAAAATTAACATCAACTGATTATTTAAAAAAACGCTTTGTAAATTTTGAAGCAATGAACTGTACAACGAACGCATTGTATATTAAAGTATTTGTTTATTGTACTTGTTTAACGTTTTTACCTTTGTCTACAATTCACTCCTAATTTCATTAACTCAGGGCGGGATCTAACACATGCTTGTACATGTAGTAGTACATGCTAAACACCTGCTTAATAACCAATATGCAAAGCGCACCAGCAAGAGCTGTCTTTTGTAATATGAAAATCAGTTTTAGTGTTGTTAGGAGTTCACATGTTTGTAAAAATTGTAGCGTCTGGACTGAATGACATAATACGAAAAAACAAACAGCTGTCCGAGAGATACATTCTTGCAAACAATAACACTACAATTGAGTGAAGGCATTTAGGCAGACGACCTACATTGTGCAGATGTAAGACGACTAGTAAGACGAGGGCATCAGACTAGTACCCTCATCTCCTGTAACTTACAAAGAACGCCAGGTAGAATGCTATCGGTGTAGGCCTATAAACCTGAAGGATGAATTAGAAGGCTTTTAATAATGCCTTAAATTCGTAACAATGCAATCGTTCAATCGTTTAATGCATCCACAGGCTTGCGTACAGGGGACAGAGAGAAGTAACTGCGTGGTGAGTTACGGTGGCTGTGAGCGTTGTGTCACCATTACACTGTTCCCAGCTTACGCAGTCTGTCTGTGTAGCAGCCTTACAGGAACTCACTTCATGACCGTTCACCTTATTTGGAAAATTACACAAGAATAGCATGCAATCCGTGAAAAAACAAAGTATTTTAACAAAACTTAACGCTTTTTATTTGTAAAAAAAAAAAAAAAAAAAAAAAAAAGAAGGTTTTTTTTTTTTACTGGAAATGATGTAAGGACATGGGAATGGAAGTAAAACGTGAAAATGACTTCCTTTAATTAATGCCGATTTTATCACTGAGTAATTAAAACTGCTTATGGGCGGATCTGTCGAGTTGTATAGCAAAATGACCACTAGGGGGCACCAGCATAAAGCGTGATACATTTCGGGTGGTAGTATATTTAACTGTAGCAGAGCTGCTATTCATCTATATGTTGTGCTATCTAAATACAGAGTAATTTTTTTTTCCTTCAGAAAACTGCATGTCCAATTTTTACATAACGCTTACTCCTTGGCCTGTTTCAACATTTTAACTAGATTACAGCAAAATTTGGTATAATTAGTACAATTATTAATATTTAATTAGTATTTAATTATTAATATAATTAGCGGTTATTATTATTATTATTATTATTATTATTATTATTATACTACAGTTGCAGAGTCATGGTCATTATTTAAGATCACCCTTGCCTGTGCATACTCCGCATGTACTTGAAGAATTTGGCACCGGAGTGTCATACTGAGATCTCCAGTCAGCATCGGCATAATCACAGCTGGGCCGCGGATAGGTCAGGCGTCAATTTTCAAGTCACCAATGAAAACGAAAAACATGAATGTACTGTGCATCCTGTTAAAAATAATAGTTCTCTCTCATTTTGCGGTGAAATATTGTGAACTTTTTAGAGCTTTCTTCGTTTTATGCCTGTATTGACATCATAACCATGACTGATATAGGCTGTTATGACACAAATATGCTACAAACCTGAAAATGTTCCCTTTTGCGCTAAATTTGATTGTTTTACACAGCGTTCTACTCCATAAAATCTATCGAAAAATCCCATAAACATAATAATGATGTCGACGAATGAATGACAAAAAAGAAAAATATGCACAATTGCAGGTATGACACTCGTGTACATAAACTGTATATTAACTTATTATTATTATTATTATTATTATTATTATTATTATTATTATTATTATTATTGATGTCGGTAGTTGAAGGATCATGTTAAGCCATCAGGTCCATGTAAGTACCAAGTAAAACACCTAGTAAAGCCAACGTACACTACCTTGTGCGCAGATGCATGAGTGGAGGCGGTCCAGCGTGTTGTTATCGGTAGTGTTGGTTGGCAGGTATCTGTACCGTGCAGGACACAATCCAATTACAGTAATCCCGAAGTTTCGCGCAGGGGAAAAAAAAACTGCCCGAAAAACATCAGGTCAAGTCTTGAGTTGTTAAACATTCATAAACTCCTTGTTTTTGATGGATAAGATCCAGTACAGTTTTTAGGAGCGTGGCGAACTGGTGGAGCTATCCGGTGGATTTTACACGAGTGCAGGTAAATTTTAAAGCGATAGCATATATAGTATTTCGTTCCACTCTTCTAATTTCAGCTGCTTGGTTATAAATTACTATCTCTTTCCATCCACAGGCTGTGCCAAAATGAATTGTAATCGCAAAGGAACCTTCCAAGTTGGTTTTGGTGTATTAAGTATTTATCAAGCTATCAACAAGTAGACTATCCAAAACTGAACTTAATCCGCAGAAATTTAGGAAGTGTTGACCATGTCTTTTTTCTCCCATGCTAACATGCTAACTCACTGGTTTTTAGGAGTAAATAAAATGATTTCTATGTAGCAGCTGTATTGTTGGTCAATTCTTAGATACTGTTATAGGGTATGCTGATAATGTGAAAATTGGCGCATTTACCTCCATCATGTTTAGTATTTGCCATTAAATTAATGGTTTGGTTTTCCTTATCAATCAACAGAAACATGCAAATTTACCAACGATACAAAATGTAAACCTTCAGACATTGAATTGGGGGTTTGTCGGTGAGTGTTCACTTGTAACTCCACCAAAATGTCACCTGTATTTGCTCGTCAGAATTTCCTGAAGTCGCGTGTAAAACATAAAAAAAAACGTAAAAGAAAAAGAAGTTGAAATTAATATCCTTATACGTGAGATACTTAGATCGGTCAAAGCCATCAAACTAGTTCTTAATCGGGTTCATTTAAGTGCCCAGAAATAATGTTAAAGTTTTTTTTCAGCCTCACTCCATGCACGTGCTTTTTTATTTTAAAGAATGACCCAAGCTACATAACGTTCGACATTTATTCAATGTGTTGCATTTGAACAAGTGATACAAGTGTATGATGTTAACAAGATGAATATGTTTTAATCATTATTTAACAATTCGTATTATTATTTAACATTAAATATGATCATGTGACAGATCACATATGATGGTTTGCGTTTCAAGTACAATTTTGCATGTCCAACTTTTTTAATTCATATCGGTTTTTTATCGACAATTTATAGTCAAGACTGTAGGTGTACATCAAAGAATAACGAATAACACCACCTTTGTTTGCTGGTTTGGGTTCCGTGTTTATTTAAACCGGTATCACATGATGAGATGAAGTTACAGGTGTCCACTCTCTAAAGTATAAAGCTGTTCTCTCTTTTGTTTTTTTGCCCCTCTTGAGTGTTGCCAGACTAGTTCGTCCATTCTGGGTCTTACCAGATTTATTATACTCGAATCTGTGCTCCAAAACTCTCCAAGCCTAGAGGAGAAAACACACTCTCTTTTTTAAAAAATGTATTTTTGCCTAAAGTATAACATTTTTATTCTTCAAGAAAACTGCTCAGGTGTCCGTCCTTGATTTCCCATGAAATTAGACCATGGTGGAAAGGTTCACATTGCTGATGTAGGCTGAATTCTTTTCTGACTAAATATTCTCAGATTCTTTTAAGTAGTGTGATCTTTCTTTGTCCTGGCCTGCATAATGGTTCAAACGTTCAAGTCAGTTAATCAAGTAACCAGGGTTAGAGGACTACAAATAAACATGTGCTGTTACAAAAGAATAACTGATCTGTTCACAAATCTAAAATGTTTTCAACACAAATTTTGCTTCTGGTAGATAATAAATATTTTGGGTTCTCCGGGTTATTGTGTCACAGTTTTTTATTGAGTTTTATGGTATTATTCCGCTACCGCCCACTAGCCCCTCTTACGGGTTCTCTCCCTCCCTTCAAGGTTCAGGATGATCCCTGTGAATGAGTTTCGGCAGTTTGCCTCAGAGCGGAACCCCCAGTTTCGGGTTCTGAAGCCGTGGTGGGACGTGTTCACAGAATACCTGTGTGTAATCATGCTCATGATTGGTGTGTTCGGATGCACTCTGCAGGTAAGAACCAGAGCCAGTACAGCTGGTCGTCTCTTACTACCGCATGATCAGCTTAATCCCTGCAGGAGTTTATGAAACAGTTTTTGGCTCAACAGCAGAGAAACATGAAAGTCAATGAAAAATCTGATTCCCACTCAGACTGATTTAACAATGAATTTCACATTACTGTATCCCTGTATAAGTGAGAGCTGATCCAGAATACTGTTTGCACTAGGTTTCACAATGCAGTTTGTTCAGTTTCATTAAAATTTTGTGACTGATTATGCACCTATAATCTTTATCTAAGATGGAAATTTAAAAAACACTTTCACCTGAGCAGGCTGTTTAGACTGTGTACTGCACTTTAGACTGTTTCTTGTCATTGTCGGTCTCTCCATTGTTTGGTATCAAATAAGGATGAGATTAAGCATATCAGCTACACGTGAGAGTAGGTGAAAAGTGTAGGTTATCACAGGTCACAGTTTGCACCTTTTATTTTACAGTTTGAACCTCATTACAGTTGAAGTACAGCACACTCTTACAATGGTGATGCACCAAGCATATGTCTACATTTAGGACAGTTGTATTTTTAAGACAGAAAATGAGTAGGACACAGCTGGAGAATCTCTGTTTATAGAATATTATCCAAAAATAAAAGTTATTCAAATATTAAAGTTATTTGGTGAGAGACTATTAATGATATAATACAGAACTAAAATAAGAATTTAAAAAGTACATCATTTGTTCAATAGTATTAGTTTATAAATAGTATTAGGGTACTGCAACAGGAGGGTCCACTAGGAATGTAGATGTAATGTGTTTATTCAAAATGATACATAATGTTTTTTTGTTTGTTTATATGGTCATCATCTTAGTATAATACCAGCCTTTTGTTTTGCACATACACTGCCTTTCCCTAACTAGAAATAAAGTTCATTTTCATATTTTTTGTTTTTTCAGCTCAAAACTTTTAAGGGAATGTTTGGATTCAATATTGAACTATACTTTTCAGTGTCTTCAGGAAATACTTCTGAGTGTTATAAGGTCATGACATCACTTGGTGTGCACTCTAACAATTTTAATGTCTGCCTTCTTCAAAACAGCTTACACAGGACAAAATTTCCTGCCTCCCGAGCCACTTTGCGGCCTTGTCTCCTGATGACTTGGACTGCAGCACTATCTCAGAGCACCATGAGAGGGAGAGCATCTCACCGACCCGAAAGAACAATTCACGTGAAGTCTTCGGAAAGAAGAATGACCTGGACATACACCAGTATGTCTTTGTCAATCACTACTGCTATGAGCGAGCCGTGCACTGGTACGGTAAATACTTCCCATACCTGGTGGTTATACACACACTGATCTTCATGGTTGCTAGCAGCTTTTGGTTCAAGTTCCCAGGCACCTCCTCCAAGATTGAGCTGTTCGTCGCCATCCTGGGGAAGTGTTTTGATTCTCCCTGGACCACTCGGGCCCTTAGTGAGGTGTCTGAGGAGCGAGGAGAGGAGAAGATGGTGATCTGGAGGAGGAACACCATGTCAAAATCAGCTGCAGACGGTCCATCTGTTGACGAGGAGACCATTGGCCTGGTGCGCTCTTCCTCAGTCAAGTCCAACCCCGAAAAGAAGGCTGTAGAGGCCCAGGCGACCGCCTCTGTTCTCGACAAGAAGGAGGGGGAGCAGGCCAAAGCTCTTTTTGAGAAGGTGAAAAAGTTTCGCACCCATGTGGAGGAGGCTGACCTCCTCTATGTGATGTATGTGCTACAGACCTGCCTCAAGGTCTTTAAATTTGTTCTCATTACAGCCTACAGTGCTGCTTTAGTTAGCAATATTGAGATTGTAGTACGATGCTCTGTGCCAGAGGAGCTGACAGGCTATGACGTCTATTGCTGCAACCATGTTAAGGCCCACCTTTTCTCCAAGCTGGCCTACTGCTACATCTGCTTTGTTGGAGTGTATGGTCTCCTGTGCATCTATACCCTGTATTGGCTCTTCCATAGGCCACTCAAGGAGTACTCTTTTGAAAGTGTGCGCCTGGAAACGGGCATCAATGACATTCCAGATGTTAAGAACGATTTCGCTTTCCTCTTGCACCTCAGCGATCAGTATGATGCCCTTTACTCCAAACGCTTTGCCGTCTTCCTGTCGGAGGTCAGCGAGAGCCGGCTGAGGCAGGTGAACCTCAATCATGAGTGGTCAGCTAAGAAGCTGCGGCAGCGGCTCAGTCGGAACGCCAGTGACAGACTGGAGCTGCACCTGTACATGATGCCGGGGCTGCCAGACACTCTTTTCGAGATTTCTGAGGTAGAGTCTGTCAAGCTGGAGAACCTAACTGACGTCACCATCCCATCCAGCATCTCACAGCTCACCTCCCTGCAGGAGCTTAATCTGATCCACTGCCCCACCAAGCTGCAGCTGGCTGCCTTGAACTACCTGCGCGATCGTCTCAAGGTCCTGCGTCTCACCTTTGAAGGGCTGGAGCAAGTCCCCATGTGGATGTACACATTGCAGAGCCTGGAGGAGCTGCACCTTATGGGCTCCCTGTCCCACGAGCTCTCCCGCAGCGCCTCCCTGGACACCCTGCGTGAGCTGAAAAACCTGCGGGTGCTGTCCCTGCGCAGCCGTCTCTCCAAGATCCCAGCCAGCGTGGCAGACGTTGGAGGGCAGCTGCAGCGGCTGTGTATCCACAATGAGGGCGCCAAGCTGCAGGCTTTCAGCAGCCTGAAGAAGTTGGGCAACCTCACCTCCCTGGAGCTGGTGGGCTGTGAGCTGGAGCGCATACCCAGCGCGGTCTTCAGCCTGGCCAACTTGCAGGAGCTTGATATGAAGGAGAACAAGCTGAAGTCGGTGGAGGAGATCCTCAGCCTTCAGCACTGCCGGCGCCTGGTGACTCTCAGGCTCTGGCACAACTCCCTCCTCTACGTCCCCGAGCACATCAGCAAGCTGCGCAGCCTGGAGACCCTGGACCTCAGCTGGAACAAGATCCGCAGCCTCCCCAACAAGCTTTTCTACTGCACTAAGCTGAGACACCTCGACCTTTCCCACAACGGCCTCACCTCCCTGCCCCCAGAGGTGGGCATCCTGCAGAGCCTCCAGTACTTTGCGGCCGCCTCAAACTCCCTGGAGTCACTGCCCGATGAGCTCTTCTCCTGCAAACGGCTGAAGATCTTGCTGCTGGGGAACAACAGCCTGACCTCTCTTTCCCCCCGGGTGTCTAACTTTGCACAGCTGGTGAAGCTGGAGCTCAAGGGCAACCGCCTGGAGTCCCTGCCCCTCGAAATCGCAGACTGTCCCTTGCTGAAGCTCAGCGGGATGGTTGTGGAGGAGCACCTTCTAGATGGCCTACCCTCTGACATTAGAGTGCGCATGAGTGACTCTTGAGGGAGACTGATTGAAGTTTAAAATGAGGGACACAGGAAACAGCTGAAGAGTAGGGGAGAAATAAACACTGTAAAGCCAAAAACTTGAATAAACATCCAACACAAAAGTGTGCCAACAATACAGATTTACTGATTGCTATACATCTGTAATTTCAACACTCCAGATTTCTCCAGATTCAAGACATCCAGATACAGTGTCACCTGGGAGCCTAGCTATACTTCATACACCTTGTGGAATGTTTTCACTCATTTTGGTGAAATCAACAGGTGCCTTTGTAAACATTGCTGCATTAGACATCTTCCATGTGTTCATTCTGAGATGTATGTGCCTTCATATGAATATATATGCATTGTGCTTGATCATTCATGTGGGGTGTAGCCATGTTTCTTCAGCAGCTATTAACACACTTAACACATAAACAAGAACCTCTCTCCATCACAGCTGTATCCATCTTCCTGTACGGGAAGTCTCTATGCATAAAAGCTCTCTGGCATCAGTGAACAGAGTCATGCTGGCACGAGAGTCATGGCAGTACACATAACTATGCCAGTGATCTGGCAGCTAACATGTACCAGGTACCAAGGTCCATGTCTGAGACCTCTTCTTTCCATTACTGAATGGAATCAAAAGCCTTTACTAATCATATGTTGACACATGAAGTTCACTAAATGTTTTAGCTTTTATACTGTTGTTTGTAGTATTTACAATTTTGTATTTTACAAGGAAAAGCAACGTGCTCATTTTTATTTGCTGAATTTGTGGTCTGAAAGCTGAGTCATCACAGCTGTGACTCTCTCTGAAGGATCTCTACTTCCTTCTTGAAGGAGTTTGGTCCAGTTAACCCAGTCCATATTGGGGTGCATCCCTTAAGCTACAAGATGACATATTACCAGTGCATTAAGATAAAAATTCATGTGTCCAGCGAAAACTATAGTGCCAGTAATTCCTCACTGTGATGTGTCAGATTGTTAAACAGAGAAGCAGCCAGTGTGTGTTTGTGTGGGGGATGGGCAAACGTATCTGTTCAAAACTGTATCCTGTCAAACTGGTTTGAGCTTTTCTTTCTGCCTCATTCACAACCCACTCTTCCTCCTTGTCAGATTCCAACCCCCAAGCTAAATCCTTTCAAAATCCCCTCAACCCTTGTTTTGTGGAGTTTTTATGAAAAAGCACTATGGGATAGCTTAAGAATGACAAAATGTGTTGTTAGGCAACATTGCAAGGTTACTACATCAGACACCAAACTGTTGTCTCCAGTCTCTACCTCATGAATTCTGAAACTTAATCCTGACTTTTGTTACGAAAGCTTTGGTTTGTAGTTACTTTTAAAAAATGACCTAAAATATTGTACAAAGTGATTGTTTAGTGAAACATTTGTATACCAAGCATTCACATGTATTTATTAATGGGCTTTTTTTGTATTGGAATTTTTTTTAAGTTTATTACCTTAGGACTACCTTAAGGGCAAGGAAGCATTAATTGTACATGGCAAATGTGTGCCAGAAGTTTCTGCAAAACACAATACAGCAAGACATGTTTATGAAAATAAACTGAGGTAATTGACTGACTGCCCTATGTGTGAGTAGAGAGGTAGTTTGAATACAATGTAGGAAAGCAGTAGTTGAAGTCTTAGGAGGGAAGATGTTACACTTGTTGGGAATGAAGTGCCTTAAATCCATTGCTCTGGTACAAGTAATAAGCCCCAGTGTGTTTCAAATGATGTGAAACTGTCACTGTCATCACAAGTCCTGCCTTTATAAGTGCATTTGTTGAGGAAATAAACAGCACACTGAGGTTTAAATCTGTCTGGTGATTTCATGAGTGGATGGAGAGACACACAAAAAATGATTTAAGATAAAACTTGGTAGATTTATCTGTTTCTGGCCCTCACACACAAATATGTGAAGATCAGCCTTGTAAGAGCCATTGTCCCAAGTCAAGCCCAAGCTTGCATCTTCGCGGCCAGAACGTCAGCAGACAGGGACGGGACATGCCTCTGTGATCTCCAAACAGACACACCCATCTTCTGTAAGCGTGCGCAGTGGCCCTGAGAAAATCCCCCCTCCTTGCCCGTGAGGGAGGGCGGGTCTCTCAACCAGTGGAAATTTCCAGTAGTATGAATTGCGGAGCACACTGTTGGAACGCCTCTCTTTGAATACTTCCCTTTGTGTAGTGCGCATGTCCGTACCTGTCCCTATGGCTGCATCCCCCACCCAGTCCTGCATTACCATCTCAATTGCAGTGTGGGTGGATAACAGGGTCAGTGAATTCTTCACAAATTCCTCATGCATCTGATTGAAGGGAGAAAAAATCACTGCCCCCCCCCTCCCCACACACACACAAGCCCACGGAGGCATGATTCCTTGAAACATGTTCCTCTAGTGTAAAAATAGGCTGATATTCTCAGTAACGCCACACACTAAGGCACAACATTTTGGCAGGTGTCAGGTTAATGGTGTACCATGCAAAACCAAGGAATCTAAAGTACTATTTTCTGTAATCATTATCTCAATTCTGTCAATAATTCCTGTGTTGAGTATATGTACAGTAAAAAAAAAAAAACCAGCCTTTTGCCATAAAAAGTTGGTATCTTTAGTAATTCTCTAGCTGGTGATTCTTGTGCTAAATGTTTGTCAGTTCTATTTTAGAAAAACACTAGAACTTAGATGTGCAAGAAGAAATTTACAGTTGTCTTCCAGTATGAGAGGTGCCCCACTAACGGCCAGTCAGAAAAAAAACACATTTAAAGTAGAGATGTTGATATATTAACATTTTAACAAGATATTCCCTTGCATCAACGCAACAGTGAAGGTCCCAGGTTTCAACAACTTAGTCCTTGTTTTTTTAAAATATTTTCCAAATATTAAATAGAAAATGTTAACTTTACAAACATGTGCAAAATCTAGTCATATACAGATTGACAGAGCAAATCAATTTCTTAAAAACAGAAGGATTGTGTTGTCAAAGCAGAACTAAAAACACTTTAGGAGTTTGTCCAGGAGTATCACTGCTGCAGATACCACCTCTTCTCAGTCCTTAATCTTTGCTTTCTCCTTCCTCTCCTGGTCTTTTCGTTTCTGCCGGTTTAGCTGCCGGTAGCGCAGCCGTTTGGGGTTGAGCCCATAGGCCTTCAGTCTCTGCCCGCTGAAGTCCCGACCACCCATCCTCACACTGAAGGACCCTGACAGCAGGCGTCCACCTGGGTGCCGGCCTTTCTTCTTGGGCCACTTTGCTTGACCCTTTGGCAGGACGCTTTTCGGCTCCACCACAGTGTCAGTGCCAGACTCTGCGCTCTGCTTCAGCTTCTTCTTAGGGACCAGGAAATCTTCTGCCTCGTCTGCCTCAGCCACTGCCTCCCTCACAGCCTCAATCAGGTTCCCCTCAACAGAGTCCTTTACTGTGCTCTCCTGCTCCACTCCCTCCTCTTCCTTCTCTCCCTCCTTCTTCTTTAGCCGGTCTCTCCTTTTCTTCCCAACTTTAGTCTTGCCCATGGCTTGCTCTCCCCCTGCTTCCTCTCTGCAAAGCACACAGCAGACGGATGTTAGGTACCCTGCTATGGAGCTTGTGTTCATGGCTGTATTACAGGTAGCCTGAGGTTCACCTTACACTTCCCCATATAAGTACCACGAACAAAATGTTACAGATTTCACACACTGATCTCCTGTTGTTACGGTGCACACACCTGGTCAGGATTGTTACTTCCTATTCATTGAAATCCAGTAGTTGGCGG
This sequence comes from Albula goreensis, assembly GCA_022829145.1. Taxonomy (NCBI): domain Eukaryota; kingdom Metazoa; phylum Chordata; class Actinopteri; order Albuliformes; family Albulidae; genus Albula; species Albula goreensis. The sequence goes on from CM040759.1 coordinate 10,085,228, forward strand.
TGAGTCAGTGAACCCATCAAAATATAATCAATCACGTTTGTAGCTAGTGAATAAGCTTTAGGTTATTAAATAATACCCAATATTCATTCACTCTGCAAGTGCGAACATGTGAAAATCAGAACTCTCTCACCACTACTTCGATGACCGCTACCACAAGAACATTAAATGTGGCCTCTAGCAAAATGAATATATCCTCACTATTGGACCGTACTGCACCAATCACAAAGTCATTGTGACAGGGAAATGTATTGTCTGCAATCAAGGCACTCTGTTAGGAGTTGAGGGATCCCAAATCCCTTCAAAAACACCTCCAGCACAGAGGACAGAGCCCCACCCAAAAAATATAGTTCCCCAGGTCAGCACTCACTCTGTATAAAGGGAACCAAGGATCTCTTTCTTCCTCTTGTCGTTCTGTGCCTTGATCTTGTAGTTGTTTAGGTCACTCTGTTCCTCCTTCTCAGATCTGTGGAAAAGCAGAAAAGATAAGTAAAACATTCAGAGAAACTGATCTTTCAGTCGACCTTCCCTCATTACCAACAGCTTACCTGTACATGCACGTCTTCTTCAGCGAGCACCAGCGGTTCAGCTCTTTCTCATCGGCACCCAAGATCTGCACCGTGGTGTGAGGAACAAGAACAAGGGATGCCAGTGAGTAGGTAAACAAAACATCATTAACCTGTTCCATTTCACCAGGCTGGAGTACAGTATGCTAAGACTATTTCTATGGAAATGAAATATCACCTGCAGATATTTCATAGAGGGTTAAGATTATCACCTGTATTTCTGCATGAGCAGTTATGTAAAACTGCAGAGGTTCCTACTCCCTGGTATAACCCAACTACTCATTTTCAAACCAGTCGTCTTGCTTGGTCATGTGACCACAGTGCCCTCCCACAGTGTGTCTGCTTTGCCCGCTCAGAGAGAAGATTACAGCGATCATGTCCTGGTCAGTGTTGCCCCCTGACGGGGGAAACAATACCAGGTCAGACTATACTTCCGCTCATCAGTGCTGGACTCTAGAGTTCGTGGGTCAAACTCTCCTGCATCTCCTGGATCACTGACACCGCTCTGTGATCCAGTGATGCGGCCAGCTACGGGCCACACACAGCAGTGGCAGGGGAAGAGGTCTCATCTCTCACCTCCTCGGTCGTCAGGCCGAAGTCATTGGGCACGACCTGCCTGTAGCGGAACCTGCAGGGCATATCGTCGATGATGTCCTCGTAGTCCAGCCGGTAGTACTCATCCAGGTACTGCTCGAAGCTCTTCTCCTCTGAAACACACCAGCCCTTAGACCACTGAACACTCAAAACCGAGGAGGAGATGCCCAAAACGCAAAAGAACGTAACCATTCGAGTTTCTCTTTCCAAAGCAGGACAACTGCCAAACATTTAATGGTTTCCCCTTTCTTTTATTTCAAACACCACCCTTGGGGTGTTGGTTTTGATGACAAATTAAGCTACACTATGAAAAATGTTGTCCCATTGGAGCTATGGAAGATAAACTCTGCTTCTGCCAGAAATAAAATGGCGTGAGGTTTCATTCGCTGCTGTGCATCAGAGAGCCCAAAATAAAGCCTTTGGCGCAGAGGAAAAGATGAGCCAATCCCTTGTTAGATACAACGCCCAACCGTTGAGCCTATCCAAGCTATTACTTAGGTCCTCAGCTTGGTTAAGGAGGACACCGTCTTCCCATGAGCCCAGGGAATTAAATGCCACACCTTGTTAAAAAATTTTTTTGCTAGCGCCATCTGGTGGTCTGATGAACCAAGATGAATGAAACTGAAGACCCCGGTGTCTGAGTTCAGCAACCTCTTGTCAACTACAGGTTTGTAAACTAAATTAAAATATTATGATTATGTATTAATTGTACATAATTTGACTCAAAGCACACAGTTCAACATTTCATTTGTCCAAATTTGCATTCTAATTTGCCTTGCAATGGAATATACTTGTGTCCATGACTGCCTGCCCCACTGATGTGTAAATAATTGCGCTTGCATGTCAGGATCCCCCTTCAGCCAGTGTGAATGAGGTATTATTCTCCAACCCAATAATAAAATTCTCAATTCACTGGGTGAAGAGCCTGACTGCAGATCATGAACAGCCGATTTGTTGAATTAGGGGACTGTTCACTGGGCTTAAACAAAGCCTGCACCCACACCAGCTCTTCCAAAATGGACACCCCTGCTGCCCAGTGGTCTGATAATAATGAGAACGGAACTCACGGGGGTCAAAGACAGGCTTGCTCTGAGTGATGACCCCAGCAAAGTGAGACTTCTTCCGCCTCTTCCCCATAAGAGGGGCATCCTCCCTCTTCATCCTCTTCCTCCTCTCAGCCTTCTCCTTTTTCTTTTTCTTCTTAGACGAGGTGGACTGCTGACTGGGGTCATAGTCTGCATCCATCTGTACAGGTCAGGGGTCAAGTCAATCATCAAGGGAGAGGGATTCAGAGGTCATTAACGGTGATCCAGAAACAATCTCGATTAGACCGCTACAATGATCTTCACGTTTCAGTTCAAAACAGGAGACAGCCCTTACATCCACATTCTACCTCAATCAACCCATTTAAGTTTTTACTCTGTCCAGAACAACCTGTGCCCTCAGACCACATTAAGTCAAAATCCAGACTTCATCCTTTGGCAACCTTTACCCAATTTTATAAAATCCATACCTTATCCACCTACACTGACAAACATTTAAATGGTCAAAATGAACATATTATTGTCTATACAATTCCAACTTACAATGAAGTCAGGGTCATCACAGTTGGGCTGGTGACTCTCGTAGTCTTCTTCCTCCCCCTCCCACTCTTCCTCCTCTTCCCCCTCCTCTCCTTCACCTGTCCATGTGTCCCAATTCCACTGTCCTGAGAGAAATGCAGAGCATCACTACACATGAAGCATGTGAATCAGAAAAAAGAATGAGGAATACAGTTCTCCATTTTATTTCCCAGAATTCCTGAAAGGTGAGTGAGCGTATCGCCAGCTAACCTACCATTCAAATCCTCTTCATCATCAAACTGAGGCTTCTGCTCCTCCCCCACACCATAATACTCGTCCCCAAAAAACTTCTGCAGAGTGAGACGGGGATGACAAAGGGACAGAGGCGGGGGATAAGAGCAGGGCAAGCATGAGATTCAGAATAAGGGGAGTGGAATTTGAAAGATGGGGGAAAGTGAAAAGAGAAAAAAAAACAGATGACAATGGAGAAACAGGGGCCAGGTAAGGCTCAGGGACTGTTGCCAATTCAGTGGCAGGATGTGATAGGTGAGACTTGGTCTTTGAGCCTGACCAAACAAATAATGCTTTGTACTCATGGGCTGTGCCCAGAACTGAATAAACCCTGAACGGCACTCAAGCAAACAAGTTTACTATTCATGCCCGGGTATAATGGACGCCAGCTCCCTGACCTTGCAGAGTATCCTTACACATTCCGCAGCTCCCTTATCAGGGCTGCCCTTGCTGAGCCGCCTTGCACAACATGCAGAATTTGGTTCTGGTTTTTTGCATGTATACAAATACAAAACACGCATACTACACAGTCACTGGTGTACCCTTCCACCTGGCCTCTCAGTAGTGACAAAAGTCATTAGGAAAACCACAATCAGGCAAATAGCAACTAAGTCCATATGCTACTATACCATGTAAACACCACATGCATAAACAATTTAAAAAATACAAAACACAACACTCAATAGTTAAAACACTAACACATTAAACATAAAAAAAAAAAAGAAAAAAAAATCAATCTACTGTCAGTAAATTGTTCACTGTTGCTTATGTATTACCGCTTCTGCACCCACCTGCATGAGCTGCTCGTGCTGTGCGGGGTCGAAGTCCGCCTCAAGGTCGTCCTGACCGAAGGCCAGCTCCTCATTGCCGGTCAGTTCCTGCAGCTTTTGCAGCTTCTCCATGATCTCGTTGCGCTTCAAGTTCTTCAGCTGCTTCAGCTGCGCCTGCTTCTGCTCCTTCTCCTGCAGAAGACACAGGTAAGCACAGCGAGTGAGCCACCGAGGACCCGGGGGGGTCAGGAGCAAGGGACCGTTCAGGACAAACGATCGTGTGTAAGGATGTCTGCCAGTGCCCAAAAGCATGAGATCTTCAGGTATTGTACACACCTCAGAACACCCAGCAAGCAAAACTAGCAAAAAACTAACCTAACCTGTCATCGCTGTGAAGCAGGCAGATGGAAACAGTCAAATCCATGAAATCCCATATTTGTATGATGGCAAATGCTAGAAACAGCCAAGCCACCAAATGATATACAAACTGTTTGTCATACAATGCAATTAAAACTAATGATTCTCTTCACCCCAGTTTCTATTTTTCCTTAAACTCCCTGGCATGGGGATCACTGTCACAGTGACAGCTGCCCCCTGGCAGGGAGGCCGTGGTCAGCATCTTGAGATTTGACCGTTAGGGTTCCAAGACTAATGAACACGTTACACAGACAAGAAAGTGAGAGTTAAACTGACATGAATGAAGGCTGTGACACTGAGAAATTCTTACTTTTTTCTTCCTCTCCTTCACCTCCTCCCTTTTGCGTTTCCTCCGCTCATCTTTGGTACGCACAGAGGTTGCAATGTTGCGGGGGTATGTCTTGATCTGAGGGAATGAAAGGACATTCACTGACGATGTACAGTTTTTGCCACACACACACACACAGCATGCATGCACGCAGCTATACGCACAAACAATAACTAAAGGAGACACAGGATCTCACCTCTTGACCATCTGGTTCCTCAAAGCGGAAGTTATACTTCCTCTCAAAGTCCTCCTGCTGCTCCAAGAAAGACTCTCCCTCCTCTTCAGAGTCTTCCACCTCTTCCTGAACTATCTCATCATAAGTGGGGATTCTGAATCCAAACACATGGTGGACACACCTACAGTCAGACAAACTATCCCTGCACTTGTATAAGTGTGAAATGGCTTGTACCAGCTTTGCATGACTAATGCGATGTGCAGAGGTCTGTACGTGTAAGTGCATATGGGTGCACTGTGTGTGTGTGTGTGTGTGTGTGTGTGAGAGAGAGAAAGAGCAAAAGACAGAGAGGAAAGAGATTGTCTGCTCCTTCCTTGCTCACCTGTCCTCCTCCTCCTCCTCCTCCAGGTAGCCCTTGTTGAGGACGTAGTCTCTCAGGAACCTCTCCTTGTCGTCCAGCTGGGGGTCATTCCAGTAGTCCTTCAGATACTTCTGTCTCAGAACAATAGCCATCAGTCACTCAGTCTGCCCACTGTCACAAAGTCCTTACACAGCTGGTCTCTCCTTCACACACATTACACACTCACCATGTCCTGCACCTCCTCTTCCTCCTCCAGCTCTGCCTGGCCTTTCAGCCACTCTGTGTAATCTGCTTCCTCCTTATCCTGAGAGACAGACATACAGGCAGGCAAACAGGCAGCCATTAGATATTTGAAAGGTGAGGGAAAACTCCCACCTCACCTGTCAACCTCAGAAGTAAGACACGAAGGCAGTGCATGTTTACCATATGCGCTATCAGAATGCTATGGTTCTGGGGAGACCTCTTGTGTTCAGAAAGAGAACTGCAAGCAAAGACTCAGCATTCATTGAGTTGCACTTCTCTTTTGTTATTTAGCCCACACCAATGTCCTGGGATGTACATTTGTCACACATGTAGTTGCATTATTTTGACATTTGATAGGTGAAGACACAGGACGCCCTCCAAGTCATCCTCACCTTTTCCTCTTGTGTTTTGATCCTTTTTGTGAGCAGTTGAGAGTCTTCATCTCCTTCACTACCCTCTTCATCACTCTCCTGAACAAACTTCCGGAAGCTGAGATGGAGAGACAGAGAGAAAGAGAGAGCAAACAGAAGATGAAATAGAGGGAGCTTAATAGCGAAATGAAGGTTATAAACAATGCTGAGTATACCTAGTGTTCTTTTATGATGGCATAAAAGCAGACTTTCAAAAATTCAGTACAGAGACATACCTCTCCTTCAAGTCCCTCTGCTCCTGGATGTAGCTGGGGGAAGCAGCTCTCTGTGATGAGAGCACAAAGATCAAATGAAGCATTACAATGCACAAAACCTTATAATTAAGGTATTCTTGTGACAGAATTCCACTGTCCACAGTGAGGTCCTCAAACAGAACTTAAATACAGACTCCACTTTACCAAAACTGGCCCTGAGCTCAACGTACCTCTATCCTCTTGACAGCCTCCTCATCATCACTGTCATCATCTTCATATTTACTGCCAACATAGAAAAGATATTGACCATCAGAAACTTTAATACAATGATAATATGACGATGAAAGAATTGCAAAATGATGAGGGAATAAACGTTGACACAGACAGAATCGGCACATGAACACAAACAGTTTCAGTGAGAAACAGTGACAGTCAAATGAGTGGTTCTCTCACCCGCCCTTCTCCAGAATGACTTGCCGCTCGTAGTCCTTCAGAAACATCGGCCTCTCACGCTTTTTTGAAGTCGAAGGCTGGTTATCACTGTCAGCAGTTGACTCTACAGAGGAGGTAAATTTGAGAGACTGAACTCAATTCTTTCCCACCAGGTTACAATGTGACTCCTCTACAACCAAGCCTTAAACAATAATTTATTTCAGTGATGCACCTACAGAAAAAAGCTGCCATAGTTGTAAAATACAGTGCTTTCCTGAAATGCAGAATTAATGCACTTCATCATACAGCAGCCAAGCTACACCAGAAGAAATAAACTGTACACTGGTATGATAATGTTAATCTGAACCTTGTTCTGTGTAAAATTTGGCATCCTGCTGATATATCTTGGGGTCCTTCTTCTTGAGCAGGGACAATGTTCTGTAAAAATCCCTCTCGAGCCTGGGATCAAGTTCCTGCCAATCAGACAAGTACTTGTTAGTGTTTTTCAAAATTGATTTAGCCAAACCTATGGACTACAAGTGCTCATAAAATGCGAGTTTCTGGGCTACAGGTACTCTACACTGTATGATTGATCAATAATCTCTGAAGAATTGAATGTTTTGCAGCTTTACCTTCCTCCCCATACATTTATCTTACTTAACCGTATCGAAGTAACGATACATATATGTGATCTGTGGAAAAACATAAAACAGTCGCCTAGCTCTGAGGACAGCAATACAATAAATGAGAATCTCTTTTCTGTCTTTTCTTCACAAACGTAATGACCGCGGTGCTGAAAAAGACGTTAAGAGATTTTCGTTAGAAAATTGGTCGACTCACCACTTCGCTCTCGTCTGACTCGGAGTCCGATGAGTCTGATTCGTTGTACCCATCTTGGTCTCCATAACGGTCTTTCACTGGAGGTACAGTTGAAAACAATATTACTGCCGCAACTAAAAATTTAATTACAACATCACTGTTAACCCTGCATCTAGCTAACCGTCTTTTATTTTCTCTGTACCACCTGGTTAACTTGTAAGATACAACGCCTATCGCTATCTACGTTTCATTATCGCTACTTGCAATACTTATATAATAATACGTTCATAAGGATGCTAAACAGTATACAGAATTGTGGCAGCAGTGTATCAAAACAAAAACACATATCACATTCAGTCACTGGATTGTAGGTAAAAAGTGAACATATACAGAGTTAGCTTGTAAGCTAACAAGCTCACACGGCGCACTTACGTCTCTGCAATTCTTCTTTCTGTCGATATTTCTCGTATTTCTCTGCAAATTGTTGGTTGATCTTTAACTCAGACATTGTCGGTCCTTCTCTGTTCGGCTAGTGGATGTACATTGAAATCTGCTCACAATAAAATACAAACTTTTTTATCGTTGGATAGCCCCGTGCGTTTGGGATTCCTTCTTTCACGTTGCTCTATTAGCCTACATGAACAAACACGTGGTACACTGACCCAGTGTTAAAGTTCAAAGTTCATTTAAACCCAACCAATCCTGACGTACGCTCATGACAAAGACCCTATTGTTATACAAGACATTTTACTCAGGACATGTTCCGTTTTTGTTGAGTGGGAGATTAGTTGATGTTCTTGGTATTACATTTTTATACCATTCTGAACATTATGTATTACATGGACATCATTTTGCAGTAGGAGTTCTTGGTTATCAAGAGCATAACTCTGATAACAAATTAAATGAAAGAAATCACAAGGAAAGAATGAAAATTCTTTAAAAAAAATTGGCAACCATTTGTTTTGTGATTATGTTATGTCATTTTTTTAAGTGATATGGCCTAGAATGTGCTGCAACCTGGCTGTATTTAGATACTATTCATTTAAAAGGCAGACAATTTTGCTAATTTAATTACAAATACATGTGGTCCTTTTTTGCATACAAATGTGATTTGTTGAGATTATTGGAAAAAAGAATTTTAAAACAAATCTACTTATAACAATGAGAAATCTTTGATGTGGTCAAAACACTCCTGTCACAGTTATATTAATTAACATGCATTGGGGTAAAGGCTAACAAATTGTTATATTTTTATAAACACATTATTTAAAATATTAGTAGACATGATGCTAAGTTTAAAGTATACATGCACATGGCATTAACTTGCTATTTATGACTTGCTAACATTTAAGTAATTCATAGAAATATTGACTTCTTCAACACTGAATGTGCTGTAATCTATAGAGAAATATTGTTGTTCTTGTGTTGGTGCTGTTATATTATTATTATTATTAAAGAACAAGAAGAAATAACCAAGTTTGACACTGCCTCTCCTTTATGATTTTATCTGAAGAATCTTTTATAAATTGTTTCACATGAGATACCTGTATTGAAAGCATTTCTCTGTAATGACTTAGAAAACTCCATTGTGGTTTTTCAGACCAAAAAAACAGTCCAACAGTTTCTGTGCTTTGAGGAAGTTTATGATGCAGTATGCCAGCATGGTAACTAAAATCTCACCATGTGTCAATGGTCTTGGTGGACGAGCAGGTTGAGCAGGTTGACTGATACAAACTTGCAAATGAATGACAATAACATGAGCAAAGGCCAGCTTAGCTGACATAAACATGTGCAGGTGTCCTGGTGTGGCAGTTACATTTCCATTGGGAGCATGCCCCAGTAGCTGCCAGGCCACACTGGAGCACATCAATCACATTTGCTTTCTACACATTACAATCAAATGTGTTTTGGCCAGTTTTGTTTTTCACTCTTATCATTGCAATATTATATTGTCAGCCATATTTAGTATGCTTACACTGTCATCCACAGAGGTCAATGCCACCAAATTCTAATTCAGACCTGTTGGTTATCTTAACTTATTATCAGTGTGTTACCTGTCTTTCACTTTTCGCCATGCATTCTGTGTGCCAGCATCTTCTAAATTTAACATGTTCCCTGCTTCACTACATCTGTAGGTGGCTTCTCTTTCAACTTGGTTTTAGACACACCACTTCTAATGTTACAGTTTAAAATAATTTAACCCTTCAACAGAGAACCTGGCATACACACACTTTAAGTGAAAGCTTGCTGAGTTTGCTCCAAGTTAGTATTTGATAACTTAGATAAGTAATCATAACTTTCACACGCAGAGGATTTCCTGTGACATGCCTCTGAAGGTTAGTTTTTTATTTCAAACTTAAAAAAAGGTGTTTTCATTTATATTACAATTACATTCAATTAATAACAATCAGGGAACAGCCTCAAGTTTATTTAAACCAGCCTTTTTAAAAACATGAAAAACAACAAAGTCAACCATATTTATTTTAACACAGAAAAAAGTCAAATTATTAATACAAAAACATCAGACAATTTAGTGATCATTTAACAAATAATTAAAATATTGATTAGATCTTATTTATTATCTACACATTCATTTAATTTCAAGTAATTACAATATGGAGGGGAAGTGTGTTCTACACAAAAACAGCCTCACACCATTTTCCAGTCTCAAACCACAAGACTTGCATATGGCCCTAAGTGTAGAGATAGGGTAGTCTTGATCGTTGCTCTCTGACCTTTTCCACAATAGTGCAAGCACCAGAACCCATGAGTGCCCAGACTAAGAGTTAGTCCGGAGCTGGTAATCTGAAATGAAACAGAAAAAGTGAGTGAGAGCTGACAGAGGTGATGTAGATCTGTCGCTACTCTATCAAGGCAATGCTTCCTCAAATCAGGAGTAACAGACCAGTTTGGAAAGACAGCCATGTTGTCAAGATCCAAGGTTTTTTTCTTCAGTATAATACGGTGCAAGAGTATGTTACAATCCCTGCCATTTTACATTATGTTTGTCTGCTAAATGCTCTCTTCAGGCTTGCAGGAGTTTGAATCAGGTGTACAGATCAGTGAAACAAAGAGTCATCATGCAAATAGTTATTGTAACACCACAGCATCATAAGCACATGTAAAGTGCTGTAAAGTGTTAAGTGTATACCTCCACTCTGTGTGATGTATCTGACCCAGGGCAGGGCCTGGTAGCCACTCTTTTCGATTATCTTCATATATCGAACCTACACAGGGCAATGAAGGGGGAGAAAGAAATACAGACAGTGGGATCAGCCACTGAAGCAGCAGCTTAATGAAAACGTTAACAGCATTCAAAGAAGGATCTGAAACTCTGGAAATGATCCTTATCATGACAATCCCTTTATTTCATACAGTAACTAGTTAATGTCATTCTTACAAAAACTGGGTCTGGTAGGATTCATTAGAATGCAAAAGGGTTAAATCAAGACACATACCTGTATCCCAGAAACTGTAAAATAAGGGATCTCAAAATTGACAGTGATTGGGGGCTTTCCTTCCATTTCATCATTCTCCACACTGGGGAGACCAAAATGGGCACGCATAAGGAACTCCTTTCCTCCCTAGAGAGAGAGATGAACAAGAACAACATGCACACCGGTTGTAAAAGCCTTCACCATGGAAGACAGGAGTCCGTGCAACAAAGGTGAAAAAGGCTGAGAAAAGGAAAATGAATACTCTGATGTCAAAAGTTGAAGTCAGCTTGAAACTTTGCTTTTGTTGCAGACTACCTGAATAATGCTCACCTTGGGGAATGAGTGCAGAGACTGAGCATAAACATAATGAATCTTTTTCTTTTTACTAAAAGATGATCTCTCCCCATTCCTGTCTAAAAAGTTGCTAGGCATTTTGTTGTTCATACCATCTTGCATATAGCTCTACAGTTAATGTGGACTTTGAAGCACAACTGTTCAGATTCTTAGAACACAGGCCTGGTGTTTGTTTTTTTTGTAGATGGATGAACACAATGGCAGTGAAAATTAGGGAAAATCCTGACACCAATCCAATCATGGGGTTATCCTTGGAAAAACAACCTCATTTTACATTCATTTTTTCTGTCAGTTCCATGCTGTGGAAAGTAGAGGCACTCACAGGGAAGGACTTGATGGTCCACACAACCAGGTTCTTCTCTGGGACATACTTGGCGTGTCCTGTGCTGGTTTTGAATTTGGGGGAGTCAGCATCACTGGGGACCGGCACTCTGACCTCCACATTATTTGCCACAGACTGCTTCTTGAACTGCCCCTTCGCCTGGAACAGAAAACAAGTCAAACAAAACAGCAACCCTTATAGCCAGGTCTGTGTGTGGCCATGCTAGCACTGCACGTCCTCCATCCTACAAAGACGTTATGCTGGACACTGTATTAAAAAAGGCAACAATGGGTGATGTCCCAGTGCTACCATATGCCATGATGAAATAAGCATAAGTATAAACACCCAGTTCATTACCTTCACCATGATTTCCACTCTGCTGTGTGAGAACCTTTCAATAACCGACTCAATCCAGATCAGAGGCTTCACCTGCAGGAGAGAGACATCAGACCAGTAATGCGGAGAAGAACTGAGTAATTAACACACAATTAAAATGCCATCTAACGTCTGCATGAAGGGGTGTGTAGGGTGGAGCCGCGCTGCAGTAAGAAAGGGAGTTCGGCCTTACGTGGGTGTTGATACGATAGGACATGAGCTCGGACTCGCCATCTGGGGGAATGAAGGAGATGGTGCGGTCACTCTCAAAGCGGGACAGACGCACACACTGGTGGAACTTCACATCCTCCATTGCCACAGTCTTCCCCTTGTCCCCTGATGACAGAGAAAGATGAGACCACAAAAGCCAGCATCTTGATTTCAATAACAACACTTGTAGTATCACTCTAATATAGTTTACTGTAAAGTTTAGCAGAAGGTGGGGGTGGGATAGTACATCGTATGGAGACACTGATGTCATTGAACCACCGCAGAGCCTTCGAAAAGGCACTGAGAAAGCGTGATAGGGGGCTAGTGGAGAAGAAGCATGTGAGAGAGGAAGACGGGAGAGCGGTGATGCGTACGGCCGGTGAGGGCGAACAGCACGCGATCATTCAGGCCCAGGCGCAGCTCAGGCATTCCGGACAGCATGGTCTTCAGCTTGATACTGCCCACGATGTCACTGCTCATCACGCTGCCGTTCGCATTCACCTGTTCACAAGCAGCCAAGTCATTCATGTGCATACAGGCACACATCCTCACATGCAAGTACAAGTACATGTACATTGCATTCACAAGTGCTAGGCAGGCCAAGCTGGGGTGAATGGCCTGTTGTCGGCATTACATGTTCTTGTTTGTCTGTACAAAAGAATCATTCACCTGCTTTAAGATGCAGGTCTATAATATATCTCTGTCATCAAAAATTACTAAAACACAGTTTCCCATAATCAAATGTAGATCAATATTTATTATCTTAGTAACTGCATATTTAAGGGGAAGATTACAATGATAATTTTAAAATAAATTGAAATTCCTAAATAAACACTTTATAATTTAGTTCTGAAAGAAAAGTATGAATGGTTACAAAAACTACATGTCCTCCCCACTCAAATGCAAGTTTTCCACCCCTATTACACACATGACTGTAGGTGAAGGGGAGTGGCAGAAAGGAGGAAAACAGGTAAACTAAGGAAAGTATGGGAAAGAAACTTAACAAAAATAATTCTTACATACCAGAAATGGCTCCAACACTCACCAAGACATTGATGGACTCAATGACATCGATGAAGACCTCGTTCTTCTTGTATTTGATACCCTCTGACCTCCAGGAGACAGCATTTGTGACTGTAGTGGGCACCTTGGTCTTGGCCACTTCAAGTTTGTTGCCTTCCTGTGTTATATATCTGAAATGTGAGGGCAAAAACCATGTGTAATGCAAATACAGGGATGACAGGTGTTCCTGTTTGTTTGTACTTGAACAAGTATGTTTATGATTGTCTGTGAGATTGTGTGCACATGCATGTGGTATATGCAGTGGTCTTCTCATCATTTTTTTACAAAGTGGCATGCATTATTTTAAAAACCTCAAAATTGGGTATCACAATTAATATAGAACCTGCTTCAACAAAGTGTTTTGTTGTGTCATTTGTAAATTAAGTCCACAAATTCGCAATAAAAAGCTAAATTCATTTCTCAAACTCAAGGTTTGATGTTCACGTGGCAAATTTTCACACTAGGGCACTAGAAAGAGAACATGCACAGTACCACTAACATTCTTTGAGGAAGACCCATGCATGTGTGTGTAAGTGTGTGTCAGAACATTCAGTTGGGGCTCACTCCTGCAAGATCTTGCTGTCGGTGGTCTGGGGGAAGCCAAAATCCATCAGCTCATCCAGTAGCTCGTACACCACCACAAAGTTATCCTGAATACTCTCCTCCTCCAGCTCCTTAAAGTACTCTGTGAACACCTGGCCAACACACACACACACGCACAAATTACAAACATATAGAAAATAAACGCTTGAGAAAATAAATATCATTGAAAAAATGATTTCATTCTTGCTCTCATCATTCCACATGTAACTTGTTAAATGTGAACCAAATCTTTGTCATCCATGAAGTTAATATTCTACAACCACAGGTCCATGTGTCAAAGAATGTTTAGTCAAAGACTGGCAAATCATTCTTCATTAACCAAGCTCATGTACCATTCATGGTTAATTAGTGGTTAATCTGAAGATTCACAGTGTAAGAACAATGCTCAGAACCTAAAACTGCATATTGTTTTACTATGACTTCAGAGTGACATTTCAATACAGAATAAGAATTAAAAGAGCATTAATCTTTAGCAGCCACATCAATAATACAAAATGAGGCAAAAATGCTTCATCATATGAAAAGTAAAACATAAAACATTATTTTAACAAAGACAGCTCTCTATTAAGTAAAGAGAATACATATACATGTGCTGACTTGAGGTTTGGATATATATTCATTTGATGGATACATGAATCTGTGTTGTGCATCAGTGATATTCTTGCTGATCAAATACAATTGACAACATGAAAGACATAAAGGGAAATCTTACCTCCACTAGTTTATACAGGAAGGAGTACACCAGAGAGGCATTTGAGTTCTTATTGGTTGTGGCCACCACTGTATTTCAGTCATGTTAAGGTGGACATTTGCTCTCCAGACTCAATCCATTGCCTGACCCCCATCCAGAACACCATGATTCACTATGTCAAACATTACTTACATTTTACCCTGGGTGCTAAAGGCAGGTGGGAAAAATTATGCTAACATTGTGTCTGCCAAACTCAAAATAATAACACCTGGCAACTGAAATAACACTGAGCCAATAATACTCAGTGAGGTGGCTGTCAGAATGTGATTCACCAACTGAATGTGTTGTTTGGAAAAATCAGGAGACTATAGGAGCCATCTACAGATTCTACATTTAAAATCCTGAAGGATTGCTGGGAATCCCCATACAGTCACTGTTAGAGGTCTGTATACAATACAGTGACATGTATATTGGGGGTAGGGGTAACATTCTGCACATGGGTCTGAAAAGTAACACACAGAAGCAAAACACACAACAGTGCAGATGTTAACAATGCAATGCATAAATACAAATCACCCACTGACAGCTGAAAACACAACATAACATGGCACAGAAGTCAAAAGGAACATTGCAGAAAGGATACAGTAGAGATTGCTGTGCTTGATCCACAGAAAGTGAACATTTCCATGGGTCAGAACTGGGCAGAGAAGCCCCTCTTCCTCCTGCTGCATTAGCAAAGGGAGGAAGTGGTCAATCTCCGCCATGTCCACATCTCCTTTGTAGTTTCGACAAATCAGCACCTGAAAGGTGAGGAAGGATCAATAGGTGACGAATGGGATATGAAAGCCAAACCAGATCTCCTTAATCTTTGCAATGAGAGTGATGGAATGCAGCTCTCCATTCTCGAAAAACTACCAAGGACAGCGAGACACAGTCGTGAATTTATCTATGAAGGAAATACCAGCAATTCTCTCACACAATCATATGATTCTCTGTGAAACCAAATGCTGTCACAGTATATGGGGCACTCGGGGCATTGTCCCTGCTCGCTTTTCTGTCCATGCTTTTGCTAAGGAGCAGTATTCATGTGGCTCACATTACATCCCTCTCAATTTCTAGACCATGGGTTGTCTTAGAACACAACAACCGCAATGCACAGGTGAATTTCACTTATCTAAAACTTTAACCTTTCTCCTGAATGTACACAGTAATGTAATTAGGGCTTTCGATCTCAGCCCGTTGCTATGCGTTTCATTTATTATAACGTTATCCCATACGTCAACGCTAGTTTTACATTAAATTCAAAATTCAACGGCTGGCACTTGAAAACATATTACACTGCTATCTAAAATATTAAAAACGAAGAGCCTAAATAGTCGTTGGTTTTATAATTCGTTTCTCCATTTCTATAATGGTCTGCGGAAGCAGTTTAAGCAATGGCTGACTGATCAATGAAAATTACGCTTACTTATTTGTTTAACGAAGCGCCCACAATCGCAGCTTTGACATGGAAATAATGTTCGAGTACAACATAAACTGCAACTTCTTTACGAGGTCAAAACTAGTAGCCTGTAAGACAGCGCACAATATGCTAAAATGAAACAGTTCTTTTGACATTGGTCCCTATCAACGATACCATCTACACACGAGAACTTTCCTTACCTTCCCTTTCAAATCCAGCACGAACACAGCGGAGGCAGACATTGTAGATATTGATTAAAGAAGTTACCTTTTACACATACAACAAGGAATGCCGATAATTATTTAAACAAGAAACTAAAACCAGTAAGGAGCCATAAACTTGTCTGAATTTAGTGTAAGATAATCATGGATCCCAAGTTTCCTTTTTCCGGAGATGTTGCGTGTCGACGTCACCGAGCTCCAGGTAAAACATTTACAGCCAGCGCACTCACCTGGACGACAGCAAATGTATTAGGTACAGCTACCTGGCATATTCAACAGGTATATGCTGCCTCGCTGGTTAGAAATTCTCTGTTTTGTTCCGACTGATGGATAATTAGAAGAGTCAGAGACGCCAGCTGGTAAGTGCAGAGTGCAAGTTGACTGCATGGGCTTGAATGGACACTTTAAAATGTGGCATACCTGCCTTGAAAATAAGAGTTAGTATTTCACTCATAG
Organism: Albula goreensis; assembly: GCA_022829145.1. Lineage (NCBI taxonomy): Eukaryota > Metazoa > Chordata > Actinopteri > Albuliformes > Albulidae > Albula > Albula goreensis. Next base: position 10,101,601 of record CM040759.1, read on the forward strand.
CTTTCCTTTCGAATTCAGTAAGCGTCCCGGCTTCGTCGTCCCTTGTGTCCCACATTCCACTGTGTTTCACCACGGGAAAAAACACTATCCATTGGCATGGTATACATAATATTATGTATATTGACATGGTATACATAATATCTTTGTCAAGATTTTTCGCAGGCTCCACTTATTATGATTCCACTTTGTCATTTTAGAAAAATTAATATTGGCTACCCTTTTCCCGAAAACATAAATACTACAATGAGCGTACCGAGTGCAGTCTCTAAAGAGATCCACAAGGGGGCGGACTTGACTATAAATTTATATAAAATGGAAAATTGTCGATAAAATTTGCAATTGGATTGCCAGTGTATCCACTTTTAGACATAACAGTTGTCAGGCAGAAAAATTTCTCTCGTGCACAATTTCCATTGAACGAATTCACTTTTCATTAATCAGTTGTCAGTCCATATTTAGTTTTGCCGTCAGATGTATGTCGGATGTGTCAGTTGACAATCCTTAGAGGTCAGCTGTCACTTACTGTCAGTTCTCACGCATCAGTCCTCAACCGATTCACACATACGGGAAGGCTGAGGATGTCATGCCTTGTGAATTTTCCATCAGCTATAGCTGGAAGCTAAAACACAGATAGGTACACAGAACAAGAGAATGTAACAATTGACAATGTCACCACTTTGTTTGTTTGTTTATTTGAATGTTCCTCCTCCGATCTGGCATGGCAAAAGGACACATTAAATATCGCATGTGATTGGACCAACAAGAGTAAGGGTGTCAGACAGAAAAAAACAACCTTCTCATGGCTCAGAAACTGTGCCAAGCATTAGCACCTAGAGAAATATAATCTTACATCACATGAATGTATATATTTCTTATTGTGGCGGTGCAGGAGCTTGAACTACCAGCCACTCAGGACCCAGTCAAGCACCTTACTCACCAGACTATAGGCCACACCTGTGTACGCATGGCAATCACATGGGCAATCAACACCTGACACACTCTCCTCTCCCACCTCATCCGTTAGAGTGCTTTGCAGCCTGCAGCCTCTAACGTTGTGAAACTCCTCACACCGACAATGTGGGTATAAGTCCATCCAAGGGCACACAGCATGTGAGAGAGTCAGAGCAATCACAAAGTTAATTCTACAAAATCCTGGCCGACACCCTGTGTGAAATATCCTGAGATGAATGGTTCTGACCTGATCCAGTGTGGCAGGTCACAGTAGGCTGGGGAGATCTACCTTTTTCAAGGCCAGAAATGGATGTAAATCTATAGATAAAAAAAGTCTTTAGTACATGAGTACCATTCCTGTTACAATTAAAGTTTTTTTTTTGAAGCCCTTCCTTACCATTATGAGACAGGATGGCCTCTGGTAGAAGGTAATGACTTCAAGGACATTGTCTGATAATGCCCTTGACTCCGCTTTTGAGTGCCATTTAGTGGTATTGAAGACAGGTGGCGCTGTTCAGCTATATAGAACCTCCATGCGGCATCAGAGGCTGCACTGCCTTTGCATCATTCGTGCGCCTGTATTCACAACAGCAGGTGCAAGGAATTAACCTTGACACCAACATCATAAGATTGACAAGCCTCATCAACCTCCAAGTGTGACCAACCCCGTCCAAAAATATTTGTTTAAAAGTATGCAGACTTGTTTTCGAAAGTCCTTACCACAGTGGAAAAGTCAGACCCGCGAGCAGGAATGCGGCCACCATAATGTGAAGGGCAATTTTCATACCACAATGTGAACTCCTGTCTTACAAGCCTTGCCCATCCATCTCTGAGCATCCGCAAGCTGAATCAAGTTTTCTGGCCCAACTGCGGGTAGGTGTAAAAAGCTTGGCTGATTTATCAATGGCTGGTTTATCAGCTTTGTATCCATTAATGTTAATGACAGTTGCCGCTACCTTAGCAAACTGCATGTGGTAGTGAACTAAACATTAACTGTAACCTGTAGTGTAAACTATTTAGAGCTCAGGAACAGTCAGTTTTGTGTCTTGCATGGCTGAATCTTCCTCAACCATATATGGAACTGAAATCCATTCTCAAGGTCCTAAAACAATGTGCTTGTTTACAGCTTTCTCAGAGGTATTTGTCTTTTTTGCACATCTTTTTGATGAATATGGTTTCGGATTACTTGTTTTTCAGTACTTTTAATTTGGTTACCTTGTCCTCAGTGACATCGTACAATGAAGAGATTGAACCATGAGGATGCGAACATTCAGATTTCACTCTTGTGGGCCAGAACCTGCAAGTATTTTTTAGGCAGCGTGTTATTAATCATGTCACTGTAATAAAATAGCACAATTAAAAGATAAATGTATTCTATTGTCATTCCCAATAGGCATGTTAATGTTATACTTATTTCCTTGTGTACTGCTTAAAGGAAGGACTCACTTCTAATTACAGATACTATGCACTGTATGCAACAGTGATTGGCTTAAGTACAGTGCTATTTTCCCATAACTTTTCTGCCCTTTCTCCAGCCGCAGTCCACTTAAAACAGTAGGCTTTCTTGCAGTGCATGCATTGTACTGTTGCTGCAGTTTCATCCCTCCAAAATATATTGCAAAACAAAATACGCCATCCCGCCCATAGGGGTGGTTTTGGGAGAGCACCAGGTAAACCAGCATTTCTGGGTTACTGGTGGGTGCTACTTTTCTCCACACCCTCTTCACAAATGAATGAATGTTATATGGTATGTCTTTGTAAAATGTAGACTCAGCTTAACTGCCAGTTTTACTCCTGTGTTTACTCTTGTGGGGTGTGATAATGTGTGAGGTGGCAGACCGATCTACCAATAATGATAAGCTCATTTTAGCAGCTCTACAAAAGTCTCAACAATAGGGCAGTTGGTACTGTACGATTTTATTGCTGTGTTGATCTTTCGACTTAATATTCTGTCCCTGGTCTACAACACACTTTGTTTCTTAGTTTTATCTTTATATATCTGCCCCAACAATGTTAAGAAAAGCATTATTATACTGCCTCAAAACTACAGTATGTCTATTTCCTCAGTATTTGTCCCCCTCTATATCCATTGTTCTTTCCTTCCAACCCTCCTTTCCCATAATGCACGGCTTTTAGATTACTGCTTTCTGTCTCCCTCTCTCAATTTATCTGTTTCTCATCAGCAATCTATAGGAAGTCTCTGTCAAACAACAACAGTCCTGAGTTCAGGCAAATGGGAGACCAGAGGGCTGTGACTGCTGCCAAGTTCTCTTTTTCTCAATGTCGTATTCTGGGAAAAACTGCATTCAGTTAATATACATCTACCCATATGGAGCAGCTTCTCAGGCTTTTGAACTCAAACCACACACCAGCACACTAAGATCCAGGAGTAAAACGACTACTCTAGCAGTGTATTATGCATGAGATATCGCAAGGAGGCAACACTGACTCACCTGCCAACTCATTAATGCTTTTTATGGATTACTTGTTTCTAGAAGCAGTGAATTCGTTTCAGTTGCTGTATGTTGCATTCTCTATACTGTTGTATCCTGTGCTTGAGCATGTGGTAACTTGACTGCAATTATTTGACATTATATCTTAATGTGGATAAGTGGATTATTTTCTTGAGACAAAACTGGCAATACAAAGAGATGTACACATCAGCAGAAGTCTTGGCAATCCCTAGCCCATGGCCCCATTTCCCCCCTTGCAGAGCTGGCCTGAGATTTGAAGCTTAATCCCGAGAAGACAGCCTCTACATATGGTTTTGGCTGACAGTCAAAGTATACAGACTGGAGGCTCACATCTGGAAAACTGGGAACAGAGAACCAAAAAAAGCCATCCTCTTCCGCACTTAGCTGTTCTCAGGATTCCAATGTTTATTGCAATTGTAGTGCTGTTTTTGTGTTTTAAGTCCTTTCACAGCTCAGAGAGAGTGAGTGACCCTCAGTTCGTTGGTGCCAGTGGATGTATGACATAAGTAATGGCTGGTTATCTCCTTATCTCATATATATGGCCGTGACCAAGGCATGCCTGGCAGAAGGCAGTCTGTGGTAGTTTTTTTTCTCCTTGTTATGATGACCCACTTGTACATCACATAGCACCTGGCCCCTGTTTATTCATTCAGATGCCAGCATTTGCTGTCCAGATTTTTGAGGGAGTACATACCTGTGTACGAGACGTTCTACAAGAGGAGGTCAAATACCTTTGACCTTTTGACTGACAAGTTATCCTTGGTTTACTTGAAGCCTAAGGAATCCTTCAGGCTAGAGGGCAGGCTAAATAGATCACAATTCAGATCAAAATTCTCAAATGTATTGTTGTTGTCTCTTTTCGTCCAGAGGTATGAACACATGCAAATCCAGAGAAGGAATCTGTTCTTCTGTATTTCAATGTTAATACCTTTATTGGATGTATTGGATTTGTCTAATTTGACCCATTTGTTCTGGTCTCTCAATTACCTCACACAGATGCAATTCATGGAGTTCCACTGTGGACACAAACTTTTTTATCTCTGGTTTTCAACATTACTCCCGTACTACATGAGCTTTCCTGTCACTTTGAGTTCCCTAGCAAACAAACACCTATCACACTGCCATTAGCAGCAACTGTTGGCTTGCCAGAATTTTGAAAACTGGCATTATAGCACAAGCGGTTAAACTATTAACCAACTTCCTACACTGCCTCCAACACACTGCTAAATGGGATGTGTCGTCATGGCCTTACGGGTGGTTTTGGGACAGCGCCAGCTAAACCGGCGTCTCTGGGTTACTGGTGGGTGCCTCATTTCTACACACCCTCAGAGATGGAGGAAACTGTATGTTTATGAACTGTGTGTAAAATATAGATTACACTTTCATACTGTCATAAGTGTCAGCTTTTCTCTTGTGCTTGTCATATGGTGTATGATTATGAATGAGATGCTGACAGACCTGCTGTAATGATAAGAGACTTGTAGCAGCTGTGTAAAAGTCAAAGCAATTGTGCTATAATAGTGCCAAAGTCAAAGCATAGCACAATTTTACAGCTCTGTTGAGCGTTTACAGCTGTCACATTCTCTCTTGTGCTAAGAAATGCGGTGCTCTGTTGTTTGATCTTCATTCCTTTATATCCCCCCAATTGCCTTTTTCTGGTACGAATGATGAATAAATAAAGTCAGTTCTAGCTGCAAGATCTGGGCTCTCCCTTAAATCATATGAAACTGCTTTTCCCATACACTTTGCTCACTTTGTGTTTTGAATGCAAATAGAAGCTGGTGTTTTTAGAGCTTCAATGTAAATTCACTGAAATATTAAAACAGAAAGATAACTAATAAGAAACAGATGTGCCAGTTCAATCCAAGTTCAGCTCAAAATGCAGGAGTAATGACAGTGGCATATCTTGTGTTAATGGCTGGAAAACTTTATTAGCTCTTTCACTGTTGATGTGCTTTCCAAATGGTAAACACAACTGCTTTTATCTGCATGAAGGCACAGGGTTATGGTGATCATTCATACTCTCTGAGTGTGTCCAACAGAACAGCTTCTTCCCTGATGAACTGAACTATTTTGAATTTTACGACTAATTGAGTGAATAGTGGGTACCAACAAATAATATTTTATTTTTAATTTACATTTTTTAAATTTAATTTATTTTCCATACTAAAGAACAAAGAGATGTAATGTGGTGTCATTTGCTGCTGTCATGGTTTTCACCAGGTTTAATGAAATCATGCTGGGTCTATCTGATGAGATTTACTTTACATTACTACATTAAATTATATTTGTATCCATATAAACATACAGTACACATTTAGCTGAAATCATGCATATTTGATTCATGCACACGTCAACTCAAGTGTACATCAGCACTGGGTTATGCTGTAGCTGAAATAACAGCATGTTAAAAACAGAACCCTAAAGACAAAAAAGAATCTGGGCAGTGAGCAGGACAAATATCGCCCACAGTGAATTCACACTGGTGTGTAAGCAAAGACACATATCCCCTCCCTCTGCCCCAGCTCTGCGCTGGCAACACACAGTGGAGGGCTGCTGAGAATCAACACTGCCTTTCCTCATTGTTGCGGTTCCTCCTTTCCTCCCTCTCAGGGGTCCTATCATGTACATTCTCAGCCAATTTACAGAGAATTATGTGTTTTGGTTGTGCTTTAGTCATAATTCAAGCTCTGTGTAATAAGTTACTCTTTAAGTATCTATGCACCATCCTGCACAGCTTCTCTCATAAAATCTCTCATTCTGAATTCTCAAATGTCTCTGCAGTCGTGTTCCTGCGGAATGAAGTGTCAACTAGCTCATTTTTTTTTGCCGCTATCTTCAAAAAGAAAGGGCCTTGGAAAGGAAAGAGTTGCACCGGTGGGAACTGGCATGAAAAGGCCTCCTGCATGCCTGTGATTGGTCTGCAGCTGACCCTCCCTCTGCCGGAGGCAAAGCAGCCCTGAACTTTGCCTGGAGGCCCCAGGACGTGAGGAGACCAGATAGGGGCACGTGGGGAGACAGGATCAGCGGGAGCAAAACACGACAGAATGGATGCGTGCCTCACCCAGAGTCTCCAAAGAGCTTCCTGGGGAACTGTGCCCCCTCCGGTTCTGCCTCATTACCCTCTACCCTCTTTTTGCTTTTCACCTGCAGCCACATGTGCTGGGAACACAGACACAATGCAAAACAAATGTTAGGTGATGCAATGGTATTCATAAAGGCAGTGTGATCCGGCTTCTTGTCATGAGAGACGGACACATCCTTTCGTCTCATTGGAGATGCCCCACATCTCGCCTCACCACCCCCTGTCTCGCTGTGATGTATGACTTCTGTTTTGCACTACTTTTTATTACTTTCAGATATCTGGTACGGGAACACTTCCAGACACTGGTGACAGGTGTTGTTTAGAGGGCTAATACTACACACACCATAGTGGTCAATGAAGATGACTTATTAAAAGATAACAATTACAACTGCAGTCTCAAAAGATTAACATTCACACGTAAGTTTGGTGTGTCCACATTTGATGCTTTCTGGAAATAAAATTCCTAAAAAAATAGATAATACCCATTGTGAAACCATGATCTGAGCTTTATTGTTTTTAGCAACTAATCAACTCAGGTTTTTCAGTAGAATATCTTCATTAGTATTTGAATATAAGAGGTATATAGAGGTGAATATTTTGTAATTATATAGACACAAGTGAGTTCATAAAGAGAAGCTACAACTAAAATTTTGCTTTTTAACATGGAGCATTTCCATTGTGTTCAATATGGATTATATGTACAAATCTGTGATGTAGACCTGGACAAGGTTGGCCTTCAATCAAGTGCCAGCATTATTCATGAACCTGATCCTTTAAAAATTCTACTTTCTGAAAGCATATATAATTGACTGATATGATCTGATCTTGACTGAAGTCCATCTGAACCGGACTCCCAAAATCACTCTAGATTTTTTGCTGTCCTCTCTTGTCTCCTTGAAGTTCCTGACATGCAGTATGGTCATATTTTGTAGCACTCATTAAGCAAAAATCACATAAGCTAGGGCAAAACTGAGAGGCTTTTGTCATTTTTCTTCCTGTGCTGTTTGTTTTTAATCTTGAGAAATGGTACCATCAGACCTGTGCCAAAACTGACATTAGCCACATCCCTCATCTTCCTTTTGCACCATCCAGTTTTAACTTTGTATATGATACAAATCAGAGTGCTGTTTTCTGAGGTATTATGGGTGTCTTATCTTGACTGTACATAAGGCAGGCCAGTTATTAGTCTGAATTATGTATAAGATGAGAGTGTTGACCAGCCCACTCCAGCATGTGGCTCTTGGGTGTGCCTCTCCATTAAGCCATCTGCACAGCTAGCAATTGTAATTCCAACTGGATAATTTCACATTTTCCTTTGTAGCACTTATGTTGCTGGGTCTAAAATGGCAGAAATTGGTTTGACTCTGTCATTATGGTAAAACTTTGTATTCATCATCATAGCCACATGAAATGCTTCTCTTTGCTCGCTTTTAGAGTCACTGTTAGAGGGAGTCATCTGATAAAATACAGTTATCCTGTAAATGCCTTCTCTTTAGGAGTCAAACCTCAAAGAGCCGAGCCATTACTGTGACTGAATCTGAAAATGCACTGCCTGACTAATGAAAATGACTTACATGCATTTAAACTGTTTTAAAACTTCATAGAAATTCATGAGCAAGTGTAAAAAATGAGATTAAGTGGACAGAGTGGGCAAATGTTGAAAGCGAAATAAAGAGAACTTCTGACAAAAAATCCAAGATTTTTAAAAATGTCAGCAGTTGGGGGAAAAGAAAGATAATTCTAAAATGAATGTGTGGCTTAAAGCCTTACGCAGTGATACCACAAGAAGCCAATTAAAAAGCTCTTTAGAATGCTCAAAGTGATTAAATGAAAACTTCAAGCACACTTAAAGCACACCTACAATTTCATTATATAAACCGTTCTGTGCCAAAGAGGGAGGCTGTGAGAGGTACGGTTTTTACACTCATCTTGAATGCCACTGTGCATTTACCCTTAAACTCCAGGTTTTCCTGCATCCATGTAACACTAGAGACTGTGAGATAGAGGAGGCACAGAAGCTGAAGAGCCTAAATCAGTAGTGCTGGGGTACCTGTTCAGTTGGTGCTCCCATTTGGGAACATATGTTCAGATTAAGGTACCACACTGTACAGGAAACATAGCAGTAACTGTGTATGTGCATGTGTGTTTTATATGTAACTACTTAAATTCAATTAAATACATAGTATATATGCTGTTCAATCTGATAGTGTGGAGTGAAAATTGTAACTGTCCTTATCTGTTCAACTTGCTTCAATTCAGTCCAGCATAAAGAAAAACCTGCACCTACAATTAGGTTTTTTTTAAAGGAAGTCAGAATCTATTTTGCAAAGCATATTCCTGCTGTAGGTGAGGGACCAAGGCCCTGATAATGAGTGCAGTCTTATGGATCATGTGAAGTAAATACAGGACATTCAACTCATTTAACAAGTAATTGTATTTGTTGAAAAAAGGGACAGAGTCCATACATTTTACATTTCAAAATTAAACAATCTTTATTTTGTGAAAAAAAGATAAGAAAACATGTCTGATATTTTCGGCCATATACAGCCATATTTTAACCAGGGTTAGCTCATATGGGCTATGGCAACCCTGGTATCCACAAATTATTTAGGGTTTCCATTTGCTGTCTAACAGAGACAAACAGGTAGTTTGCATATGTGAAACATCACCATGAGGTAACTGTGGCAGATTGAATGGTTGCAACTGATGCTTCATTTTCACAGGAATGTAAAATTTGGCACTTTTACACAATTTTCTATAACTGCGCTGTATGGACAAGCACACAGGATGCAATAGTGAAACAATGTGCTTTTGCATTTAATTTAAACATGCACAATGCATCAGATGAATTTAGCACACCCTGAATAGTGAAATCAGACCTTTAAATGAAGTACAGTACATCTATTTGGGTCAGTGCTTCTCAGCTGAGAAGCTCTGACCCTTTAGATATTACATCCAGCAAACAGTTTTGGCCCAAGAGCAAAAACTCTCAGAACTTCATATAATCATGTGACTCAAATGTTATGCACTCAAAAGTGGATATCTGATTAAATGCATTTCTATATGGCCATACTGCCAGGATGAGGTGTTGTATTGTCTGAGGTGAATGGGTTCTGATATCATAGCAAAAGCATAGCACTCATGAGCAGTGCTACCTTTCTCACTCCAAACAGTTACAAACATACTGCTGATAACAATCAGAAAATTACAAAATTTACAGCACAGATTTTGGCATACCAAGGCAGATAAATCAGACTGATCCAAAGAGAAGTGAGTATGTAATAAAAACTGTTTTGTATAGTAGTATAAGGCATGTATTGTCTTAGAAATAAATAAATGAGTTATGTACAACTGCAGTTTAAAATGTACAGGCCTGACAGTGCCACAGAGCAGATACATGAGGACGTATTTACAGTGTTATACATGTACAAAATATTTACACATTCGCAAACAACTAAGCTGTAATTCAATCAATCATCACTATCTTAATGCATTCGTGACATTTCAAAGTCCATTTTCAGCTCAGTCATTAGCTTATAGAAATTGTTGAGAAGGAAACTTCATAAGTACACCATTCATATGTTCCCTTTGTGTCACTTTGTGACTGTGACAATCAATGGGACATTTTTAATTGAAACATTGATAGCCCCATGTCCCCCACTATATAAGAAATGTAATCTAACAGCAAATATTCAGCAATCACATCTCATGCACTAGGAAATATTTTTGAGGAAGTGCTAAAAGTTCACCTTGTGGTCATTTGGTCACCTAAACGTGTTGAGTTGAGGACGGACATTTTTATACTGCACAACTCGGTTTGACTTAGTCAATATGACACCAGCTCATTTTCTACAAGTGACAGATGAATACAAAATTAAGGAAAGTAAAAACAAAACATGAAATATGGAGGATTGAATTCTGGACCCTGAGAAGAAACTACTTTCACATAATACTGACAAGCAGTAAGGCATCTAGTCTTAAGGCTCATGCATATTCTTATATAGGTGTGCAGATGGTTTTATGCACACTGATCACATTGACATGACTGATAGGGGATTACTGATTACATAGTTACATTGTGACTGGCTGGTTCTCTTTGCTGATACTCATTATTACATTCACTATATGCAATTTGCATTTTGTGCTACCATCTTTGTTAGTATACAACTGGGTAGGGCATTAAAACGGTGCTTACATCACAACCCTTAAAAAAACTTAAAATAGTGCAAGAAATGCTATATACACACCTTGGAAATGCGTGGCAAATTACTGCGCAAAGCAAAAAAAAAAACATTATGTACAATGGCACAAATTAACAATATATAACAATGGAAAAGGTCTCAAGAGATAAATTGTTGTTAGGTAAAAGATCACATTTTTTAAGAAAAAATACTTGCCGACCAAGGTCAATGGTAAAGTAACATGTTGCAAGTATGGCCCCTGGTTGAAATGCTAGCAGTGTTTAGTGTTCTAACATCAAGTACATTTTGACAGTCCTTGTTTTGTCGGAAGCTAGTCTAAGGCAAAAAAAAACTGAATGAGAGATTTTGTGTTTTTCTTTGGCTTTCACATATGATCAGTAAAACTATTGTAGATGTAAACAGCTTTTCCTCAAGTCTTTCCCATTTGTCACTCTCATCTTTATGTTGTTTTCTGTCATACAGAAAGCATTTGGTGGTCCATGACCAAAGCAGCGATCTGTGGTTTTGAGAGAATAGAAGGATCGTGTCATCTCCTCTTTCTCTTATCTCTTCTCAGCTGTACCTCTCCAGGGTGGACGTCACGCCATGTCTTCATCCAGACTCACTATCTGCCTCTGAGGACAAACAAAAGAGGGAAAGAAAGGCGCATATTTCAGGAAACTGGGCAATAGCGTCAGAGCAGGGCCATGAGAATGCAGAAGGGGATGAGAGCTGTGGTGCAGGCCACACTCACCGATGGGTAGGAGAAGCCCTCCTGGCTGTTGTTCCTACAGATGTGCACCTCGTCCTCTGTGGTCTTCTGGTAGACGGGGTTGACAAAGTTGATGCTGACAGTGTTCTTCAGCTTCCAGTTCCTCCACAGCAAAGCTGCCCCAAAGGCCACCAGGCACAGGATAACTGCAGAGGGAAGGGCCAGGGAAAGGGTCACTCCATCAGCCACACAGTGCAAGGCTCAGGGCGCTATGGACTCTCTATACTACCCACCCACACTCAGAGGGGGACCTAATTTGTTACAGTGCTTTTATAAAATTAACTGTGTATTCATTTAGCAATGTGCTTACCAGTTTAGTGTTACTCACCTATGGGCAGCAAAATGTAGAGAGCTGTAGGTGAAGACTTGGCTGTCACAGGCGTAGCAGCAATTACATTTGGGTTGCCTTCAAAAAAAAACAAACAAAAAAGAATATAATGTTTTAGTATTAACAGCATCTAATATTAAGTTCCATAATACAGTGAAATTATTTTTTTGTATTAAGTTTGATGATGGTAAAATAGTGTGTCTTGTATTCAAAACCCAAAAGAAACAATTCCACACACTGTACATGATGTAATCATGAGTAAAAAGTCAATGTGCTGTTATAATAATGTTTAATTTTTTTGTGATAAAGCTAAAAGCTAAAGCTGCTTGTACCTTCATGTGCAGTGGCCTGGGGCTCTTTGGTGGTCAAAGGGATCTTATTTGTGTCTGGGTTAGCAGGAGGGCGAGGCATTGGCTGATTAGTGGTGGTAGTGGGGATTTTCGTGGCAGAGGGAGTGTGGGCTGGTTGCTTGGGCGTGGTCTTGGCAGGGGTTGTGGGTGTGGTCTTGGTGGGGTTGTGGGCGTGGTCTTGGCTGGGGTTGTGGGTGTGGTCTTGGCTGGGGCTCTGGGGGTGGTCCTAGCTGGTTGTCTGGGCGTGGTCTTGGCTGGTGCTTTGGGAGTGGTGGCCAGGGCTTCGGGCTTAGCGGGAGGCACTGGGGTCTCGACAGCTATATTTAGAGAGGGGACAGTGCCAAGACAGTGTCAGACTTCCTGATGTAAAAGAATGTGTTTCTGTGTGTATGCATTAGCATGAAAATGAGTGATTAAGTGAGGAACAGTGTTCTTGTATGGTTAGTAAGGGAGATATTTACCTGGCACACACTTCCTCATGTCTGGCCCCAGCACTAGGTGATCAGGGCAGGCACAGGTAAACTTGGGGGAGTGTCTGTTGATCTGGGGGGCAGGAAGGCACAGGAACTCACAGCCTCCATTGAGGATCTTACTCTCCATGCACCAGTTCTTGCCTAAAAGACAAAAAGCACAAAATGTTGGTGAAGGTCCCCCAGGCATGTCTGTCTGTACCAACAGCTGCACCGCACTTTTAAGACTGTGTTTTACTCATTCACTCTCAATGAGTTCTGTTCCAGTTCAATTAATCCAGTCCATCAAAGCAACTAATTAATTGCAATTTATGGCTACTGTCCTGTTGATAGTAGCTAAAACAATGTATCTGTCCATACCAGCAGGCTGTCTGTGGTCGTGATACAGCACCAGGTCCTCTGGGGATGCGAGGTCCTCTACCAAAGGGGAGATGTCACTGCCTGTCAGACGATTAGCACTCAGGATTGCATTGTTACCAACATCAGTCCAGAACACTGTATCCTATGGAATACAGGAAAGAGGAAAAAGGAGGTCAGGTCACAAATGGGAACATTCACATTTATGTAGAAAAAGACTGGAATCCTACCCAAGATCAGACATGCTGCACATTCAGCAGTAGTTTCAGCCTTGGACCTTTTTTATTTGTTTTCACTTTTTTTCAGTTTCTTTTTTTTTTTTTTTTGGAAAGGTCAGCACCAGATCATTTGGAACAATACAGTAAGGGGTCCAGTGCAGTGTAACCAATTAGTGGAGCAGACCCCGGGAGTCTAAACTCCTAAGCCCCTTAATGCCTCTTCTGTCAGGGCGGGTGGGCATGTCCTGTCCCCCTGGAAGGGGCCTCTGGGGGTGTTCCGCACTGCATTCCATCTGTCAGTCCACATATCTGTCATTTTTCTCAAGTCAATGGGACACTGACACTCCCAGCTCTCCCTGACAAAGTAACCAAAATGACTGGCTCTCCAGCTTATTAAGTAAATGAATGACTGGCTCACTGACTGATTGACTGCCTGTCGTACTGACCCACTGACCGACTCTGTGTCTGTATAACTGACTGGTGGGGCTTACCTCAAAGACGGTGAGAGACAGTGGATGTGCCAGCTTGTGTTCGTCAAAGATGAGTGTGTGGCGGGCCCCCCCCTGGACGTTGATACTTGAGAGGGTGTGCATTTTGGAATCCACCCAATACAGCCGCTGGTTCATCATATCTGAATGGGAGAACAAGCCGGTTAATGTGAAACTGTTCCAAATACAATCCATTCATAAAACTGCAAAATATCTCAGTCCAAATATCTCTGTGTGGATAGATAGTTATGTGATATATATATATATATAATATAGTTGTGATATTTTTTGCTACTCAAGATAAAGAATAAACCTGGCTTTCATGCAAGTCATTCTACTGTTCTGACTACACACTTCTGCAGCACTATTTATGAGTGATACTCACAATGACTCTTGAACTGTATCTTAAAATACCATTTTCCATCAATCTTATTTCAGTATCCCTCCTACTTATGTGAGACACAATTTCTTTTGAACAGACAATCGTAGTTTCTTACCAAGGGTGATGCCATTGGGCCACACTATGTTCTCCGTTACTAGGGGGGTGCGATCAACTCCATTCAGCCCTGCCTTTTCAATCTTAGCTGGGGTGCCCCAGTCAGTCCAGTACATGAAGCTGCCAAAACAGTGAAATAGGCAATAAGGAACACAGGCCTAAGAGACCTCCCACATTTTTACTTCAGGCACCTTAACAGCCAGTTAATCCATGAAAAATGAAGGACATCATTACAATAAACAGAATATCATGCACTACTGCACCACTTTGCACTATTGTGTTCAGTCTTTAAAATAGTGTGCCCCTCAGCAATAACAACCACAGGCAAAGTTCAGGCCCAGTGCAGTACAAATGAAAGAATGGGATTTACTTGTGCTCTGGGTCAACCACAATGGCACGGGGCTTAGCCAGCCCCTGCTTGATGAGCGTCTTCCGCTTAGTGCCATCTGAGCTCGCCACGGAGATGGAGCCAAGCATGCTGTCAGTCCAGTAGATGTTGCCGTGGATCCAGTCGACAGCGATCCCCTCTGGTGCTCCGATATCTGTTTCAATCACGGTGTTGTGCTGAGACGGGTTGCTGGCCGTGTCCATGTGGGTGCTGAAGTAAGGGAGCACCAATGTTTAAGAATTCACACTCATACACTTAGATACAAATACACACATACACTCCAAACATATAAACACATGTGCACACATAGATATAAATACACACATGTATACCTAAACTCCTATGTGCACACATACACTCATGGAACAGTACACATGGAACAGTAGGGCTTGTGACAGCACTGGGCGTTAGGTGTGTTATCACCTGAAGATCTTCTTCTGGGACAGGTCAGACCAGTAGACCTTGCGTGTGGGAATGTCCATGTCCAGAGCCACCACGTTCTTCAGGCGGGGGATGAAGCGTGTGTACTCAGAGCGGTCCAGGGTCATCCTCCTGACCTCATGACGATTGGTGAAGAAGAGGTAGGGAACACTCTCTGAAGGACCAGATAGAAAGAAAATGATGGGCAAATGCAGTAATTCATGGAAGCAGAGTGAGACAGTTTTATTACTTCATATAAAAATTTGCCTGCCTCCATCTCCCTCATCTCTCTCAGACCTGTCCATGTACATACCGTCAATGAGCTTGCAGGCGTTGGTTCTGGGGTCGACCTGGTAGCCCTCTCCACACTCACACTTGTAGCTTCCCTCAAGATTGACACAGATTTGGCTGCAGATGTCAGGATTAGCACATTCATCAATGTCTGTGGGAGCAAAACAACAGACAGAGGTCACAGGGGCAGCGTTGTACATGACTAAGACGAAGTGATGGCTAAATGGCTCTCAACTATTAACTGAGTGGTTGTTGCTCCAAATTGTACAGGTTTACCTTAAGTATGATCAGTATGACCTTCAGTACCTTTAGTATGACCCTTGTAACTTGCACTAGCTTCCTTTGTTTTTAATGATAATGATTAGAATGCAAGTGTCATCTAACTGGCTGTGAGTACAAACGAAAGTATGGAGGCCTCACCTTCACAACGTTTCTTGTCCACCAGGTGAAAGCCAGCAGGGCAAAGACACTCAAACCCAATCTTCAAGTCCTTACATATATGGGAGCAGCCTCCGTTATTCACAAGACACTCGTTGGTAGCTGCAGATGAATATGGAAAGAAGTCACTATCTGTAGAATTATGTTTTTTCCTTTACAGCCTACAGAAAGGTTAGCTATTCAACTCCATACCATCACTAGCCAAGCTCTGCTGAGCAAGACAGGCCAAAGGATTTTTTTCAGGAAAGCAGCTCTATCTTCCTGACCTATTTTCCTGAGTCAGTTTTAATTTCCGTATACAGCTGTTTTTCCCAAAGGGGTTTTATGGGGGACCGGAACCTCACTCACAGCACTCTTTCAGGGGCTCATCAGACCAGTCCCTGCAGTCTCTCCGCCTGTTGCACACGTTGTCCATGCTGATGCACTCTCCATTACGGCACTTGAACTTGGTGGGGCCTTCGCAAATGCTCACTGCGTACATGGAGGGGAGAGTTAGGGAGCATGCCACCTCACACACAGACAAGGAGCAGAGGGTGCCGCATCCTCAGAGAAATGGGTGACAGTTAGCTGCAGTTCTCACCTATGGGGCAGCCCAGCTCATCACTCAGGTCCCTGCAGTCATGCACGTGGTCACACTGCTTGCTGCCATGGATGCAGGCGCCATCGTTACACTGGAACTCATCTGGGCGGCAAGTGGGCTGACCTAAAACCATTGGAGCGAGAGAGATCATGCTTGATGTATATACATGTTTATGCATGCATATATGGGAACACAAATGTGTGAGAGAGAGAGAGAGGGTGAGGGAACAAATACAAAGACAGGAGTAGGAGATGAGTGTAACTATGACTCAGGTAAAAATAGACAGTTTAAGAAAGACAGAAGTGACTGTCAGTACTCACTGCAGTTGGCCTCATCAGAGTGGTCGTTACAGTCAGGCCCCCCATCACACTGCCAGCTGCTGTGGATGCACTCCCCGCTACCACAGCGGAACTCCTGAGGGGAGCAGGGCCGGGAGGGGGCACGTGGGGTTTGGCCAGTGCAGTACTGCGTCCACTCGTCCGAGCCATCTGAGCAGTCAGCATCGCCATCGCAGACCCACAGACGCGGCACGCAGAGGGTGTTGTTGCAGGGGAAGTGCGTGGAGCTGCAGGTGGAGGCGGGGCAGGATTCCTCATCGCTGCCGTCCACGCAGTCTGCGTCTTCGTCACACACGAAGGAGGTGGAGATGCACTGACCGTTTTTGCACCGGAACTCGTCGTCTGTGCACTTCTTGGGGGCTGGAAGACAGTGAGTGGGAGAGGGAGGATGATGTCACATGGTTGCATAAGCACAGGTAGTTGTTTGGGTGACGTAGGTTGTAGGCGATAAGTTGAAGTTTTGGTATGGTAGTAACCGTGTAAAGTGGATGGTCAATACATGGAAAGTGGTTTACATTGCAGAGTGGGTGGAGAGTCTGTAGAAAGGAGGTAAGTAACACACAGAGTTGAGGTTATTTAGGGTAGAGACAGAGCAGAGGTTAGGTATGCTGGACGATGGAGAGAGGCACTTACAGTGGACGGTGTGTAAAGTTGGGGTTTACACACTGATCAGGTAAAGAATTGTAAAGTGGAGGTAGGTAAGGTGTAGAGAGGGCAGAGGCATGCTGGAGGGTGGGGTTAAGAGTAAAGAGGGGTAACTTACCGCAGCCCTCCTCATCTGCCCCGTTCTCACAGTCAGGTTTCCCATCACAGCGCCAGCTGCTGGGCACGCACCGGTTCAGCCGGCCCCCGCAGCTGAACTCCGTGGGCCTGCAGGTCTTAGCCACTGAGGAAACAACAAAGGGGATACAGAGACTCTATCAGCCCCAACAGGTCTGTAACCTGAGATGAAAAAATATGCCCTGAATACACCCACACTCCCAAACTGAGTCTTACACCTGGCCAGCCCAGAGCTGACTGCCTGCTTCTGTATCTGCATCAGCAGATGATGCGTTTTAAGGACCTTACGTCTTTACTCACAGCATGTGGCTGGCAACTCATCAGTGCCATCGCCGCAGTCGTCCGTGCCATCGCACACCCATCTTGTGGTAACACACTTCCCGTTGCCACACTGGATCTGCCTCTCTGAGCACGCTGATGCATCTGTGTAGGAACAATCCGCATGCGATTATCCGCAATGGTCATAAATGACAAACACACCCAGAGAGTCGGGGATCTGTGCAGCTTTTATCCAGTTTTGTCATGAGGTCAACTCATATATACACATGCCTCAGTGGATAAAAGCCCATATGGTGCCATGGGCAAGTAAATATTTAACATCATCAATGCCAGTGGCTGTACGGCCAGTATTGAAATTATGAGTCACCACATATAAAAGAACTTTTACTTCCTGGTTAAATGACGGTGAAATAAATGTGTTTTTAATGCCAGTGGATATACACACTGTAGGTTTGTAAGACTGTGAAAGCTATGTCTCAGTAAAGGAGGAGGATATGAGATGTGACAGCTGATATGAAACATTCTTCCAACCTGAACGTTCCCAGATCACACCCTGGCAGCTGCTCGATAAGCCCCGTCACCACTGAATACAGGTTACGGAATGCATTTCTGGTGCTCTGGTAATTCTATCTATGTTATTTTTAATGTTTATAATACTGCAAGCCAAAACAAGACTTTTTTGATGCCATAAAACCACAATGCATTGAGTCAGTTTTCCCATTCACTCCAAAAGCTCAATGTTGGGCAATAGACAACAAGCCCCACAAAACAGGTATTTCAAAGAGTTGTGGGGATATTGCCAGCAGTGAGGTCTGTGAAAGCATTAGCATTATCAGCCAATGAAAAGGCTAGATGAAGGGCTTCTCTCTGCGACTGCTTATCATATATTTTAAGTATAATGTCTGCACCAAGTATTTGACTGTCCTTGGTACAGCTTTTAATGTGTTTAACGTAACAGAAAATATTTTTTTCAAGTACACTGAGACAAAATGTTTGGAATTTTCAGGCCTATAATGGAACTTAAAATTAACCAAATATGGAGAGGGGAGACAATCTTGAGATATTCCACACCACAGTGAGATCCCAGAGACAAGGTGAGGATTTGCACATAACCTCAAATACTCCCAAAGTCATAAAAGCATTCCATTCCTTCCGTTTAGGAATTATATTATGCCTTTAGGCCTTGGAGCACAGGAATGAGCCAACTGTTCCTAAGAGGAGGAGTTCCATAATCACACCACTGGCTGCTGATTGGACCAACAGGGATACAACATAACAATAGAAATACAAAAGAAAGACAGGGGTTTACAAGAAAACTACAGCAGGAATTGTAGATTGTTATCAATGTTGGTACCCACAAACAAATGAAGGAATTAGCATGCATTATGTCTTCAGCCGTCATGTAAGTACACAATGTGATCCTCAAAATGAATAAGTTAACTATATTGTCTTCAATGTATCTGTTAGGATAAACTGTTGTTGTAAAATAAAAAACTGTGTTATCATTGTTTCAGCACAGGTAGCTCAGAATACCATACACCTGGGTTTATGTTATAAGTTACACATAACTACGAATGTCTGAACATTTGAGGTAAATGTCATATAATTATCTGGGCGATCTAACACAATAAAAAAGGAGTTAATTCAGGGGTATGTTTTATAAATGAAAATCCATCCAGTTAAATTTTAAATTCATCTTTTTCAAACACAGCAATGAGAACAGACAGGACCCAGCTGTGTCTTTCTGATGAGATAATAGCCTTGACAATGCTTCTGTCTTGTTCCCATGGTACAAAGACCATGTGACCATGGGCTGCCAATACAGAGTGCCTCTGTTCCTCTGCCACAATGGCCGCCTCATCAGCACAGTCACTCATTTACTGTTAACTCATTCACATGTCATAGGGTGCCTTCTGAACAACATCCAACACGTCCCATTCAAATCAGATTCCTTTCCGGGAGTGGCAAATTAAGAATTAGGTTACAAAAATAACAATTCTTAACTGTGTCGTCGAACATCTCTACTGCACCCAGAGAAGCGGTAATACTTTCGATTTTAACCCTCACACTCTCTGTGTAGAAACATAGTCAGTTCAAAGGAACACGTTGCAAATTCCCAATTTACATGGCCATGAACTTCTATTGTAAAATGAGACCTGGGGCACAAAGCTGAGTGCACTCAGTACAACCCAGCTGTGTTTTTTCACTCCCCTCAGACGCTCCCTGTTCTTAACACAGCCTCTGTCAGTGCTCAGAACCTCCACAGAGCAAACAGGGCACTCTGCCAACTGAGTGTTCCTGGAATAGTCTTTCCTAGTATCCCAGCCTTCCCAGGAGCGCACTCTCTGACTAATATGGGGGTAGGCACACTTTCTGAGCTGACAGATATACTGCTCCGAGCAGCAGTGAAACCAGACGCACAGGCCTCCATCACCCTCTCTCCCCTTTTTCTTTTTCAACAGCTCATTCATTCACTGAAGTGGGATGAGTTATGCCAGGTCAAGTCCCAACCCCCACCACCACTACCATCTCCCGACCCAAGCAGCCTGTGTTTAGCAGCAGAGGTCTCAAACCCCACAGAAAGCATACTTGTGTGTAAGAAATTCACTGCAGTCATTTTGTTTTATTCCTATAGGGCATGACTCTATGAACTTTAGACCTGCAGAATACAAATAAAGCGGCAGTAAAATGAACTAATTTACAACAACTTTAACTCACATTAAGAGTAAGTGGTCTACATTGTTGACATTTTGTTGAATGGCAGTTTTTGCTTGGAAAGTTGTAAACTACGACAGCCCCCAGAAGCATTTTATGGTTGCCACGATTTGCAAACTCTTGTAGCAGGGTCTCTTATCACAGGTAGGAGTCCAGTTAAGCTTATACATTAACCTGGGAGAGGAGTAACGTGGCAACACAAACAAGTTTGTTATTCTCAGTACGGATGTTTTCATCTTTATATGTCTGTGTATTTAATCGATCGCCGTTTAGTGGAGACGGGTGCACAGTAAAGCGGAAGCTATCTATGTTGCGATGTTACTGTTTGATGTTGTGTCACAACTATGGAAAAACATTGTTAGTGAAACACTTGTCCCTTTTGAGAAACCACCTTTTCCCATCAAAGGTACAACTAGGAAGCAGTAACTGCCCTCTGGGGAAAAATTGATTGGTTTCGCAAATTGGTTTGATTGCTTTGTATGTCAGGTGGTGATGGGAAGCAAACCTGCATGGTGGGGCACTTTCACAGAATAAAAAAATGTGCACCACCTAATACACACACAAGAAAAATTGCATGGATACCCTTGGAAAACCCTCAGAGATAGGTTGCTCCAGTCATTTTACCAGGGTTACCCTGATCAAAGTGTCTTTAAATGTAGAAATAATCAGGTGAACTTCAACTTAACAACAACCTCAAAAGGATAGCTTGGCATTGCTGCCAAGATAAACATGAAAGTTAGTTATAGGGTAAGTGCTTCCGCTATATAACTACCTGTACTGTAAATTCCTTTTATTTATGGCATGCTTAACATGTTAATGAGTGCGTATTTATATCTAACTCACAGTCAATGCCCATCTTCCATTACAGTTAGATAACTTACGATGACAGGGTATCTAAACAGTATATATTATTGACATCCCTCTGCCTTCAATATCAAGCATTGGTACACAACCCCACAATTTTGATTAGTTGGTTCTAGGATACGGATTTGTCTAAAAACGAATCATTAATCCGTTTGGAAAAACCACCAAAAAGGGAGGATGACCGCGCTTATTTTCAAGCCATACATTCAAGGCAAAAGTACTTTCCAAGAGTAATAATTTTTAGAAATATTACAAAAGCTGAAGGTAAAAATCTGTATCTACATTGTTTATGCAGTTGTGATATACAGTCATATAACATTCGAGCCGTATCTCTCCCCCTCCCCTGCACATTCCCAATCCTAGTTTCCAGACTTCTTAATTCCAAGAACACCCACTGCTACTTGAAACCTGACACCCACCATGACGTCTTGCAGTAAGTGAAACACATTCCTCATTCTGATTGGCTGCTGAATCAAAACTTTACATAGAGGACAGCTAATCGGAGCTAGGGAGGGAAGACCTCATTCATACAACGCTTCAGTGAAATGGATTTGGGTGTACGATAAAGCTCAGCAACTCAGGTGGGTTTAGTATTTCACCGCAATTATAACAGAGGGTAATTTAGGAAAAGTAAATCATTCCCGAAATTTTCAAATTACTTTATAATGAATTGTAAAGATACAAGCGGTTCTCTTCCGAGCTAGCTTCGGTATTTCACCCATAAAACACCACCGAGGATGCTTCCCGGTCTTCCAGCCCCTCCTATACTATAGGTTCGTTTAAGGACATGCATACACTATGGAAAGTGGGGCGGCGAGTTTAACGTTGGACCGCCCGTTACACTATTGCAAAGTAATCGTGGAACTGTATTATTTTTAGCTACAAAAATACAAATATTATAAACAATTACAATAACACTTAATACAAACAAAAATAATAATTATTATAATAATAAACAATTAAGCTCCATGTTATAATGAAAAGGCAATGACAACAGTTGATGGATTGGCTTCAATTTGTTGTAATCGCTGGTTCAAGAAAAAAACTTCTCAAATGTCAGATAAAATAACACAGATCACTCAATGTCATACTATTTGTATTACGTAGTATGACTACTATTGCAACTAAACAAGCAAATTCTTTTTGAAAATAAATCGGAATTTCAGAATAAAAAAACAATTCGGTTACTGCAGTTGTCCACATGAATTGATACGTGTAAAGTATCGTTTGCGTACTTCAGCAATAACTTACGTGTCAGAGCAAAAGAGTTGACCATGAAGACCAAGCAACATAAGGACAGTCGCACAATCTGCACCCGGCTTGTTATCAGCATCTCCACGCTGTCTTCTTGGCTCCCCTCTGTTATGGCTGCACTTGTATATTTATATGGCTTCTGTTTAAATGAATGAATCGGTACTTTGCAGAAATAGCACAGTAACTATATCAAGGGGAGATTATATTGTGTTGAATTTTAGACAAGTTATATTACATACAATTGATTTGTTTAGGCTGTAGTGTGCAGAAATAATGCGTATCGTGCTATGGAGTGGTAAGCGCCAATATGAATTCAAGAATTGAAATGCTCCGGTTTGTTTTCAATGTGGTCTAAATGTGGGCGGGATTTATATAGTGGCGTGATTTTAAATTGTACTACTGGTGGGGCGGAGCTACACAAGCCATAACACGTTGGGATGTGTGTGTTTTGGGGGAGGGGGATATTGAGGAGGAAAGAGATGGGTGTGCGGGTGGGTGTGAGAAGGTGTGCGTGTGGGGTGTGTATGTGTTCAGGCACAGTAGCTTTAGGGGTCTAGACTTTGTCAAGGGAACTCTACCACCTGGGGCATATGTAAATCATTGTAGGAAATAACCCAAGGAATGTGAGGAGGGGGAGTAGCAAAACGATCACTGCTGAACCGCAGATGTTTCCAGGAAAACTGACTTCAAGAAACCTCCATCCCGAGGGATCAGCTTTCCTCTTTTCTCACGTGATGTGTCTTTGAGTATGTTGTGGAGGATGAATGACTTCCAAACCCCTGCTTTATTTCATGGAAATGTATTAGTGTTGTAAATTTCATTACACTGCAGCTATTATTGACTCTAAATTTTATGTTGAGTTCTGCAAAAACAGAAAAGCTATTAGTAGAGTATATTGTTTCAACCAACACATGAGGTAAACTGCTGTAGAGTAAAAACACATTTTGCTGTTATGACAAACTATGCTCTAATAATGAATAACACAGAAAGACACTCATTAATTATCCTTAATGTCCAAAAAAGTAAAAGGAGAGGGATTAGCAATAAACTTCACATTAACAGAATTTATTGTCTACAGTGCTACGAAAAACTGTTTGACCCCTTCTTATTTTCAGTACTTTTGTTAACTAGTGAACTCAATCTAGTTGAACAGGAACTTAAGCTCAGCCACATTAATACTTTGGTAACAATCAGACCTGATTTGGGACAGGCCAATTTCAATCTAACTTCAGCCCTTATCATAACAGTGAAGTGGTCCGTGCACAGGCTCGAGAGGTACGTCAAATCCATGCTCCAAATGGAGAAGACTATGGACACTTGTGTATCTGGGCTATGAAGAAATGAGTCTGTATTGGACCTTCTTGGGTGTGAAATGGGCCCCAGTATGTCTGGCAAAAACAAAAGAATGAATTCTACAGTAAGAGCCTCAAAGCAGCCCAGTATGGTGGTGGTAGCGATATTGTTTGAGAATGTTTTGCCTACATCAGGACCTGCCCCCTGAACATACAATCATTAAAGGAATCACAAATTCTGCTCCGTGTCTACGGGAGAATATCCGGCCATCTGTCCATAAACTGGCTCATTCAGTAAGTCTCAATAAAAAAGTGACACCTGCCCTCTAATCAGATGATAGATAGCCCTTTTTCAAGTCAGGTATCTCTTTTTTGGCGATACCCTGGCCTTCGTTTAGTGATGATGATTTAAAAAAAAAACAATGAAATTTGTAAAATTCACCCTTTAAGGTGGTGTGAACAATTATTTAGACTTTATCTGGTGTTTACTTTCTCCACGCATGAGCATTTGGTGTTAGTTGAGTATTGTTTTTTCACTCACCTTTTTTGTTTAATATTCAGTTTTGGTTACAGATCTGATAACATTCAGTGTCAGCAATAATAAAAAAATGCAGGAAATTAGAAAAGGGGAAATACTATTTACAGATACTGTAAGCCACCAAATATCCAAGTGATTATTACAGAGGTTTGTGATCATTCTCTGTTTTTTTCTTTTTATGGCAACCCTGTGACTCATAAACATATATAATGGACACATTTTAGGATCAAAGTCCCATAAGCTGTCCCCATGTGCTCCTGAGAGACAGTTGACCATTGGATTACCTTCAGAGAAATCAGGCTCAGACCAAGTTCACACAGAGGCATTCAAAAACAGAGCGGGTGAAGAGTGACAAACAAATTTGTAGCCTTGACCCAGAGTACCGGCTCCGCATCAACAGAATATATAGACCTTTCAGGCAAGATCATATATATTTGTTTGCGCAATGTTACTCAGTCGTAATGCTTCAACATTATTCTCAGGAACAGATATGCATAAACAGAATTTCGTCCTCCTGGTTGCAGAGCAGAGTGACATGCAGGAAGCTGCCAAAGTTAATCTCACAAAAAGCTAATATGGGACATCATCCTAAGGGTGTTTGATCTCAATCAGAACTCATGTGTTCACTGAACCATGTTCCCCAACAGTGGGTGTTGTGATGCCCACCATGTAACTTAATAGTACTTATATAAACAATCCAGTGTTTTCTCTGCTCCAGATTGAGGGTCTGACAGGAAAGACACCCCAAACTTTTGCAGTGACCCATACTACTGCCTGCTTGACTTGTACTTCTATACTCAAACACTAGGCCCACTCACTCTCTCATTCTCTTACCACGTGCTGAGTGTGTTTACAACCAGTTTGGTCTGCCCTGTTCCTCCTCTAGACATGTGAATAGAAGGACATGCTCCATGTCTAACTGCCCACAAATCTGTACATACGCATTTTCTGCGTGTACACATCTGGCAAATGTACAATGCAGTTAAACTGATTTATGAGTAAAATTGGATCATATTCACCAAATATTTCAGCAACATATTACATCATGATGCAATCATATGACCAACATTTTGGTGCACCTGCAAATTTAGTTTTAAAACTACATGGCCAGCATATTTCTTTCACATTGTCAAGGGAGTTTTTTTCCTAGCAGATGGCCTTCAGACAGCAAGTCTGTAAACAGCAGATAAATAAAAGTTCTGATTCTACAGTTCCTAACATTAAACACAACATCCATTGATATCCACCTGGAAAACATTGCCAGATACACAATGGTGAATGTATAACAAGATGCTTACATATTTAATTTGGATCCTATTGGATCCACTGCTGCCCCATTGTATTTCATATAGTTGCTTGAGTAAGCATCATTTTTTCATCTTTTATTTGAAAAATTAATATCTTCAAGATAAAAAAAAATTCAGGATCAAGAAATGAGTGTTGTGCAATAGTCAGTCCCACCCTCTCACCATCACCCCCCTCTGTCAGGCTCCATGGTGCCCTCTCTGGGCATTCCTGTGCTGATGTCTCACTGTGGATCGCTGCCCTCTGTCAGACTCCACAGAGCTGAGGAGCCCAGGCTCCCTCATGCTCTGCTATTTTCCCTCCGATGTTGCTGTGATACACAGCCTCAGCCATAATTTTAAACACACGGGCACACAGAGCCATGGGTGAGTTATTTCCCCCTTCATTTGACCACTGTTAATGGCTATATTACAGGCCAGCCTACATTACCTTCAACATTAACTTAACCCACTTCAACACAAAATTCAACACAGAGGTGCCTTTTTTGCCACTCTAAACTTCATATCTTGCTAAATTTTCTGTATGTTTCATTTCTTAGAAATCTGTGTGCTTTTCTTAATGTCTCTTGATATGGAAAGTGGACGCTGTTCAGCCATCCGCAGGATAGTTTTGGACGGCACCCAGCCCACCTCAGATTTGGTTGCAATTCCCACTCTAACTAAAAACGTGAACTTCCTGTGTGCTTAGTTTCCTAGAAATCTTTTTGTTTGTTTTCCCTCATGTCTCTTTGACCGAACACCTTCAAATTAAACACAGGAAGTGGACGCTGGAAAGCCAGTGTTGCATGGTTTTGGACAGCACACAGGCTTTCTCAGCTTTGGTTGAGATTATGTATAAAAACCCAGCTTGATCAGAAATATGCATACTGTTTGAACAGACAAGTGTCTGATCTCTCAGCATGTGTTGAGATCATCCTTTCTTGTCCATATGGTTCTGATGAAAACAAAAACTTCTGAAATTGTTCAAAGATGTGGAAGCCGGCCTTCTGTTAAATCTGAATACCACATGCAAGGGCAGGCTCCAGACAGTCAATGATCACTGTGATGCCAGGTGCACTATGCACTGCAGACCAAGACAGGCAAGCCAATAGCACCAGGTCCCTCTAAAACAGCTGAATCTAGTGGCCTTATGTCGTTTCAAGGCCATGCCTTCATCCAAAATGCATGCTTATACTTTTGACAGAATTTCAGTTGCAGAATACAAGATACTTTCCTCCTTTTTTTTTTTACTGTCACACTGTCCTTGGATGCGGAGTTGATACCAGAGATCAGTTGTATCAAAGGCTCAGGGACGGGAGAAGAAAAAAGAGCTGACTGTCTGCTGTGCTGTTCAAGGCTATTAGTTTAGATAGTGCATTCCATGACACCTGAGCACAACTGCCCACACATTGCACTAGCTGTAACACATGGGCTCTCTGCAGAGGCACTCAACCTCAACCGTAATCACAGCATTGATCATAATGGTAACTGCACACATGGTGATAAGTTCAGGGTCAGTACAGTCCTTTGTGGGAAGGGCTTGGGAATCGGAAGTCTTATGATCATGCTTCAGGCTTCACCTTACCAAATCTACTTTATATGTAGTAAAATATTCAGTGTTAATTTAACTTACGGTTTACATGAATTCAGTAGGGGTGTTGACATGTTCTCTACCGCTAATCTGAGTTGTAATGTCAAGCTGATTTAGCACTGAACAGTTTAATGTGTATATGAACTACTGGGAGATAGAAAGCTTTGATTTTACTTTGTGTCAACAGCAATAACATTGCCTTTGTGTCCTTTTCCTGTGGTCTCAGTCATTATGTTTAAGCTGCATGCTTGAAGCAAGCTTGCATTTTATCAGGTTAAACAGAGATTTTCTCCAAACCTCATGTTAGGTCAATGATAATTTTTGGTTGGACCACTCGCAAAGAATAATTCACCTCTTAAACAGAAGTGCTTATACATATGTGTGTACAGTATGTATACGCAGGCAGTATTTGGTGATGTTATTGAATGCTAAACCTGGAGCCGCAGTTCATTTTGTCCCACCTTTGAATTGGATATTCAGCATTGAATGACATGAATCTGGATGCTGTTTAAAATAAGTTAATGACTGTTGACAGATCCAACCCAGAAGAATGCACATTTGTTCTCTGTGACAGGATATTGCCTCATAGAGTGAGTGTAATTTACAGTGAGGGTGTGGAACAAGTGGGAGGGAGTGGTTTGTGTGAGACAATAGTTATTTGATAGAGATGTCATTGAGTGATAAACTATGAGAAGATATGACTCAAAATATGAGACAAGGTTTACTGAAATCATTACATACTGTACTTGTGCTTATCTGTTATATGTGTTCATGTAGTTTGTATTTACCTAATTTTACTTTTAATTGCATTTGTTATATTCTGTTATTATTTTGTGTAATGATTATGATATGGAAGTTGAGTTGGTCAAAATGTGACATTGTATACACCCCAGCATTTTATGTGCTTTTTGTATGTGACATGAGTAATGTGTTTGTCAAAACAATATACAAATATACTACAAACATCTTCCACCACAGAGTGGAAATGAACCCAGAAATGTGTACATCTAAATCTGACTCCAATTGATGTGACTTTTATGTTTCTCTATGGAATATAACTTTCTTTACAGTTTGGTATAAATATTGACATACCTTGGGTCTTTGGCAAAAACAACTCAAGGTTGAGGTATGTGGGCATTTTGTAATTTTAAAAAATTAATGCATGATATCAATAATAATTGTGCCAGCTGTTCTGAAGCAAGAAACCTTGTGTTTTTGCAGCCTGTTATGAATTGTGAAAACAGCATGGAGTCACTGTATATCAAAAAATAAAGTAATCATGAAGAATGTAATTGGAGAGAAATATGTAAACATGCAGAGGAGTGGTATAAGTCTGGCTATTGCCTGTGTTGTTTTTTATTCGGATGTCAGATAAAGGTTATCAGAACACTCTTTAAATGGGACATTGAGGGCAGCATTAGTGGTAAATATGTTATATTGCTCAATGTACACATTGAGGTGGTGCTGTCAGGGCCCCTCAGCTGGCGTTTGGGTGAAATTTGTGGCTCTCCTGGGAGCTTGGCTCAGAGGAATGTTCCCCCTGCTTCTAAGAAGTTTTAGCCTTAACCGCTACCGGCTGTTTACATTCCACAGCATGTAGGTAGTACTTGGTTTATGTACCCTAAATAATTTCAACACATTACAGGGACAAGATGAATTTACTCACTCCCCACAAGCTTCTGGGCTGTCCTTATGTGACATTACTATATGCATATCTATATTTGCATATAGGATGAGGATTCAAGACAGCTGTCAGTGACATGTAATCTTAACTGTCACTCATCACGACTTGGCCATTTTTTAATGGTTGTGAAAAGCTGAACATGAACCACAAGGGGACAAGGCTTGGGATATGTTTGGTCTCCTGCAGAATCACTATGGTGTTATATGACCTGGATTTGTGACACTGAGTGTGGACAACTGGAGTAGTGTACCTATTTTAGTTCCCTGGACACGGGATATTCTGTGGAATTCCATATCAGATTGATGAGTGGCTTATGGAAGGAATTCCTATATGTGCCTCTATCTTCAGCAGGGTGTGTGAACTTGTAAAGTAGGTCAAACCCACTGCATGTTGAAGGGGACCTGAGAGAGCACCAAGAAATATTTCCTTCTACTGATACAAACTCAGAATGGCACTGGTCCATTATTGAGATAAGAGGAGAAAATGGTGCTGTTTTTGTCAAGGAAGGCACTAGAATAAGCAAATTCATTTTCTTCATGCTACATTAGTCCTTAGGACCTAAATTCAGAAACGCTGAGGAGATTCCTCTTTGCTCGTTGAATCGTTATTTCGTCACTAGAACTTTTTTCATTTGAAATATCAATTAATTTACCATAAAATAATTATGATAAAGCAATTGTAAGTCAATGGGGAAAAACTTATGGAAAACTTGGTCTGAATTCCGCTCATGATGTTATTCTGTCTGGGATTCTTCATTTTATTCACATGTGTACTTTCTTCAGTGACCAAGACTCAGTCAAATGAACTTAAATCCCTTCATGGGAATTTGCAATTCCATCAAAGTAGACTTCAAAGTTTTAAAGGGCATATGCTATTCTGTTTTAGAATGAAAACATTCCAAAACACACGTTGTCTGTCTCCAATAGAATAGCGAATAAGTAAAGAAAAGTCTGTTGTATGTAGACTGTTTTATTGCATTTCATATGCCTGTATACAGACTAAATGCAGGTGACTGGTCCCAGTCAAAGTGTTTTTACACACAAACTGCAGAAGTGCATAGTGCACTCCTGTTACACGGAGTACTCATTTTTTATAACAATGAGCAAATTTTGTTTGGGAAATTGGAAAATAAATACAGTGAGTAAATCATATGAGAGTGGTTTGTGGCTTACGATTTGAGAACACACACTTAAACCACTAATTAGGAAATTAAAGCGGTTATACACCGATGTGCAGTTATGGGAAAGATCGCCATCTATTGCCCGCAGAGTAAAATTGCACCTTAACATTCAGCTCCCATTGCACTTGTGTTGATTCGTTTCGAGGAACACAACAGCTAGGATACTCAAAATATATAATTTAAGAAAAACGGCTGCATTTGCCACATAAAACACCCGCAAAAGATTGAAGATTAAGATTAAAGATCCGCAGTGGTCACAGTAAATCCGAAGCGATTGACCACATAGGCTACTTAGGCAAAGTAGATCATTCTGCAATCCAGGTTAAGAAATGCACTGTTAGAAGCAAGTAGACAAAAGTACATATAGACCATCTCTCTGTGTCAATATTTCTTCACCCTGGTCCTGTGCACATAGTGGTTTCCATTCCAACCAGGTGTTTAATCATATATTGTAGTAACCAAAATACATACATGGTTATCTCATTACTTGCAGATAAGCACTCTCAGGATTTTCTGAAGGAAATGTTTTGTACAGACAGTGCATTTGTGTACGTAAGAAAAATGCAGCACTCATCTTACTTCTGCTTGTCTGCTTCTGCGTCCTGCCTTACACCTGTAATATCAGTTGGTAGTGATGAGAGAATACTGACACCACAAATAGTGGACCCACACCATACCTCTCCAGTACCTGAGGTGAACCAGTCATTGGGTATTGCTGTGCAAAGCAAATCTACCTGATTGGTTCAAAAAATTCAGTGATTGACAGCAAATTGTACTTCCACCCATTATTGAGTTCTTAGCACCTTATTCTGCAGTAGCTACCAACCAAAATAAACTCAATTGATTGTTGTTACCTCGTTCAGTAAACTGCAAGTTAGTAAAATGTTTTATTATTCAGTATGCATATCTCATAAATCCCATGTCTTATCTTCAAGTCCTACACACCATATTTACTATCACAACTCAATCATTTAGCAGACCTACCTGGGCTACGACTGCCAGGAAAATTACTTAGAAAGTTTTCTTTCATGTGGATGTCATATTTGATGCCTCATATTTCAGACAGTAGTGATGACAGTAAAAGGTTACGGAATCTGTGAGACTTTATTGTTTTTGAGATCACTGACACCAACACGAAAACGGCCCCACACACTCTCTCATTCCCTCTGACGGAGATGTTTTTTCCCTGATTAACCAGGAAATGCTGAGTACCAGCATCTCAACCACAGAGGAGTAGGTCAGATCTGCACACAACTACAGCTTTGCTCTTTTAGCCTGATGATATTAATGAATAAACCCAAACCTGTGGCTTCAGAGACATTTAAGGCCTGAAGCTTCCCAGATTAATCAGAAGAGATCACATCTCTGCCACTCGCTTTGTCCTTGTTAAATTAAATGTATAGAGAGTATTTCAATAAGTACACAACACACACATGCATTTAACGGATTTAAAATAACAGACAGACTCCAAAAGCTCATATTCCTTGGAAAGAAACTACATGACAAATAAATACATTAGAGGGACAGAAAACAGTCTTTATGGTCCATGGTTCAGTTTCTTAGCTACACACCTAATCATATTAAAAAGACAACAAAAAAGGACTAGACATATGGTCCAATTTTATATAGGGATAGCAGTACAAATATGGAAGTGGACTTTTTCTATACCAGTTTCACACTTTGTGGTTTTATTTAATATTCATTGGTACTCATTTAATGCTAACTTACTATAGGTTACATTTCTCGCACAAAAACAGCCTGTCTATGTACAACTACATCATCCCCACACTTTCCAGACTACACTTCCCAGACTACCCCGAGGCTGATTAGACTTAGGGTGTGAGATCTGTAAGTGAGTGCCTGAGGGGAACTGGTCCATTCAGGTGTGACTTAGTCGTCTTCACTGCCACTGATTCCTGAACGCTCCTGAAACACAAAAAAAGCGTGTCACATCACAGTAACACACATGGCCATTGGCTGGTCTGAGAACTGCGGTACATTTCACAACCCTGCAGGACAAGTGGTAATTCACTGCAACAGCAGATGGACCCTTAATATGAACATATCAACTAACTGTCAAGATAAGAAATCTGATGAACATAAACAATAGGAAATCAGCACTGCTCATTGGCTCAGATCCCCAGAGTGCTGTGTGTGTGTGCATGTGCGCACATGTGAAAGAGAGAAATGGACCCTGCTCATTGGCTCACCTCCTCCTGCTCCTCCTCGGTGTCATCGTCGCTCACCACAGGTTTGGCCCTGGAGCCGCGGCCCATCCTGCGCCGGCCCTTTCCTCGCTCCAGACCCTTCTCCTTCCTGCCAAGCCGGATCTTCACCTTCACAGAGCGAGCTGTGCAGCGAAAGAGAGACACCATTACTTACCATACAGCAAACTCACACAGTCACACCACAAAGAGCAAGGACAGAGTCGCACACCATAGAGCAAACTCACACGGTCACACCACAAACAGCAAACGCACAATTACTCAAAAAACAAATCAATGGAGACTTACACTCTGACTCAGAGCCTTCATCAATGTCGTCCTCATCTTCCTCACTGTCATCGCCCTCGCTGTCCTCCTCCTTCTCGATCTTCTGCCGCACGCTGGTGAAGACTGACTGCAGCACGATGGAATCCTCATAGATCTGCTCTCCCCAAAAAACAAGCAATATGAGAAACAAACCCAGGAGTGCAGGCATAAACCTGTAATATCATGTGTGTGTCCATGGTGTGTGTGTACTCATATGTAAGCCTGCTCTTTTTCCTGTGACTGAGTGAGTAAACCAGTGTTTGTGTCTTACATTTGTGTATACCTGTACTGTATGTGTGAGTGAGTGTGTTTGCGTGTGAGTTAGTCTTACTAACGGGTTCTTGAGGTTGAAAGTCTGTATATGAGTGTGTGGGTGTGCGTGAGTCTCACCAGTTAGCCCTCCAGGTGAAGGGTATGTGACTGTGAGTGAGTTTGTGTACGTGCATGAGTGTATGCCTGAGTGTGTGTGAGTGAGAGTTACTACTGCAATTCCCCCTTCAAGCAACTACCATCAGACCCTTGCAGCTCATTCAAAACACTGCTGCTCGTCTGGTCCAGGTCTTCAACCTTCCCAGACACTCCCACACCGCCCCCCTCCTCACAGACCTCCACTAGCTGCCGGTCATGGCATGCATCAGATTTAAAACATTGGTGCTTGCCTTCCAGGCTGTCAAGGGGCGGCCCCATCCTATGTTCAAAAGATCATCAGACCCTACACGCCTACTCATATGCTGGAACGACCTTAACATGGAGGTCATAACAGCAGAGTCTCTGTCCGCCTTTAAGTGCAGACTGAAGATTCACCTCTTCAGGGCACACCTCTCCCCACCCCTCCCTAGCTCCTCTAGTTAGCCAAAGTCTACTTGTAGCAATATAATTTTGCTGTCTTATGATTGTTGCTGCTGTTGTTACTAATGGTTTTCACTTTCTTGTTTCTTCAACAGGTCACCCACAGGGTTTAGTCCATGCTGTCCCTTCTGGCACTTGGGACTTTTACCCCACTCTAGTACTTAAGCACTCTTGTCTCCGGCTTAATGCACTTTGAGTTGTAAGTCAGTCTGGATAAGAGTGTCTACAAAATGCCTATCATGTAATGTGATGTAATGTAATGAGAGTTGTGGGCACACCTGTGTGTGAGTGAGTGTGTGTGTATGCATGTGTGAGTAAGTTACAAAGTGAGTGTGTGTATGGGTGTGTATGTATATGATGGAGGGAGTGAGTGTGTGTGTGTATGTTTCACTAGCGACCCTTCCAGGTTGAAGGTCTGTGAGTGTCAGAGGGTGAATGAGTGAGTGAGTGAGTGAGTGTGTGTATGTATGCATGAGTGTGTGCGAATGTGCACTGGTTTCTCACTAGTGAGCCCTCCAGGTTGAAGGTCTGTGAGTGTCAGAGGGTGAATGAGTGAGTGAGTGTGTGTATGTATGGATGTGTGTGTATTGCGCATGGGTCTCACTAGCGAGCCCTCCAGGTTGAAGGTCTGCGCGTTCTGGCAGAGCAGCATCACGTCCTTCTCCAGGTCACTCAGGCTGCGGTACCTGTGGCTGCGGATCCTCTCCTGTGGGGACAAACGCAGTGTGAGAGCAGCAGCGCTCCTCGCCCGCGCCACACTGTGCTGACACCGGGGGGCGGCGCTGAGACCTTGATCTTCCTGAAATCCACCGGCTTGCGGATCAGCTCGTAGTACTCCGGCAGCTCCTTGCGAGACGGCAGCTGGATGAAGACCTCACTCAGCTGCCTCCCGTTGCTGCTGTAGGAAGGTAGACACAGAGGCTAGTGTTAGCATGCTTCACTGAGCACCGTGGAAATTAAGTGTAATGAAGTGTCATGACACCAAAAACAGGTGGAACTACAATTAGCAGTCAATCACTGAATTGCTTGAACCAGGTTTACCCTCTACAAAAAGAAGATAAGATCAGGGAGTCACTGGTAGCATATGGTAGCTCCATCAATTTTTGTGTCATGATACCTCATTCACCCATCACTACTTTCACCCCATTTCACTGTGGTAAGGTTAGCGCCTCCATATGCTTCACCCAAGATGCTCAAACAGCAGCACGTATTGATGTGACCTGGCTCCAGACAGTCTATATAAGAACCAGATGCTCAGATCCGTATTCTTTACATTATAAAAGTTCTGCGTGTGCCTTAGGCGAAGCTCAGAGTGTTCTTATTTGCCAGACTGATTATGAATGTTCAAAGGCATGCGGTTAAGGACACACATACATAGCTAGTATAGGTACGTATACAGAACCTCCTGTTACAAATTGAAACCCCCCAAGAATGTGGAAGTAAAGAGGACAGAAGGAACACAGGAGCTGCCCATGTGTATTGCACGTCAGGAACATTTGATATCATTCCAAAAAACTCACTTGAACCCAACTTACAGTTTTCATTACTAGCTACTATTGTTATCATTATTAGCTAGAATTTACATTTCTAAAAGAAAACTGTGTCCAGGAGACAATACTCTGTATAATCCCATTACAGTGCAGTTGCTCAGCTGGTTGAAATCCCTCTAAAGCCAATTTAATTTGAACAAAAAAGCTGTGCTGCAATCTACCCAATCACCATGTCCAAATTAAAATCACTCCAGATCTGAGCCGAACTACTTATACAGCCGGAAGCACCATTCAGACAGTCCAGTGCTGACTGACTGGACACTATCCCTCACCTGTCTTTGTACTTGATGACAGCATCCACGATCTTCCTCATCTTCTTGGTGAGGTTTGGGGGGTTGGGGGACAGTTTCTCAGCCGGGGGTCGGCCTCGTTTCTTCTGCTTCTTGCTCTCCTCATCTTTGTCGCGGCTGCGTGTGCCACTGGAGCTGGGCGTGGCTGGGCCAGGCAGGTCCAAGTCGCGGTCCCGCTTGCGTTTGCGGGTGGTCTTCTTGTGCCTCACTTCCTCCTCAATTTCCTCCAGCGTGCCCTCTTCTATGGCCTGAAGGTCCCAAGGTTCGCACAGGAAGTGAGCTAGCACAGTGGCCATGGTACATCTTACAAATCAATTTAAAAAACTGAGGCCAAACTGAAACATGAAATCTCTGCCTCCTGACCCCTCACCTTCAGCCACTGCTTCTCTGTGAGCGAGTCGCTGTAGTCCACCTCCTTGCGCTGGCGGGAGCCCCGGCCAAACATCTTCTCCTCCTCCTCCTCACAGGTGAGGCGCTCCACCTCAGCAT
Organism: Albula goreensis; assembly: GCA_022829145.1. Taxonomy (NCBI): domain Eukaryota; kingdom Metazoa; phylum Chordata; class Actinopteri; order Albuliformes; family Albulidae; genus Albula; species Albula goreensis. The sequence continues at coordinate 10,137,395 of CM040759.1, forward strand.
CGTCCTTCATGATCCAGGTGGGCAGCTCGTCCTCCTCCATCAGCCGCGGCTTGCGCTTGGGGTTCCGCGCCTCCTCCCGGCGCCGGTCCAAATCCATGCGCTGTGGGACACACAAAGATAGGGGAGGTCAGAACCCTTAGAACAGGACTGCTGATCTAAGATCAGTTTGCCCCCGACCATGTGTGATCCTTATCCAACTGGAGCTACAAGGAAAAACTGATCCTGGATCAACATTCCTGTCCTAAAACACTGAAAGACAGACTACTCAGTTGGCTTTACTTGGTATTTCTGAGTATTACTTCTGACCTTCGATACTCAGATGCTTCTTTGAAGAATTCTACACTCTAAATTTCAGATTTTTCATTATATAAGACACTGTTTTGCCACACATTCAGCCAGCCATCCATCTAATCCATGACTGTACCAACTTCAGACATGACAACATGTTCCAACACACGGAATCAATATTTCCCAACAGCAAGTACAACTAAAATATCCTAACAATAGACATTACTGACAAATCCCAATGTCAGACAACACCAAAATACCCCATCATTGCACTAAACAAAAGTTTTGAGCAACTACAGCAGTGCTAAACATTTCAACCAAGAAACTGCAAGTACAGGCTTCATGTGTATTAGGTACACAAGGGAAACACAGGGAGTGTATCAGTTATAGTGTTGATGGGAAATTGTAGAATTATATTTTTCAATTTCAAGGACATTCATGCTCATTTGAAAATCACAGTATAATTTTTCTGTAAACTGGTTTGAATGACAACACATGGCTTGGTATGTGGCACTCAACAGAAGATAAAATCAGAAAAACACTTAAATAATAACAATTATAACAATTAAATTCTTTCAGTTTGGCACCTCTTCCAGCACAGATAGTGTGTAGCAGGAGATAATACTGACCATGAAGTGGTCAAACTCCTCTTCACTCCTGGCTATCATCTGGTTCACTGTTTCATCGTCAGGCACCTCATCCTCCTCCTATAGGGGGAGAATTTGAAAGAGGGAGAGTGAGACAGAGAAGGGGAAGTAGTGGGGGAGAGAAAGAGAGACCAGAACCAAAGCGGCAGTAGCACCTCTACATAAAGAGTGCATGACAATTGTGAAAATGGCTAACGGTTATGACGCAGTGCAGTCACAACAATGTAAGGATCGGGTGATCAATGGAATAAACCAGCACATCCAAGATATTCTTATAAATACTGGCAATTAGCTGGCGTACTACTGTCAAATTGGCCAATTATGCAACCTAAGTAATCATTTGCAGTTGCCTTCCATATTATAACATACAAAATAAAAAATGTTTTAGGTCAGTTCTATTAAAATTCATTCTAAATTCATGCCTATGATATTCTGTGATGTTTTAACCCATGAATCAAATTTCATGAGTTTCCAGAACTGACTGATTTAAAGGTAAAAACAGAGAGCCCTCGTTATAGCGGACCTTATTAAAACGGATTTTGGTTATAACGGACTATTTCTCCGGTAACAACATGTGTGGTCTATTCTGGTTAATATTGCTTAAAATTCCCCTTTTTCTTTCCCTTACACTTTTCTTTCATCTTATTTTTCTCTCTTTACTACCCTCTTTCTCCCCTTTCTCTACCTCTTACCTCCTTTCACTGTTCTCTCTTTCCCTTACTTACTTGGTATTTTTTTCTTCACCTCTTTCTCTCTTCCCTCTTTCTTTTAATATTCGTTGCTATTGGTAGCTATAACGGTGGTGCCACATCATTTCTTCGGAAGGATTCTTCGGAAACTTAAACTGAAACAGTTTCTGTTATTGTTGTACACCAAACTCTGAGTAAATATGGCTTGGTACCACAGCAGATGTTGAACTACTGTGTGTTTTTTTATCATCGCCCAGTTATTTCATACTATCGGTTATATTGTACTCCCTTTCCCCCCAATTAGTCCGGTTTAACGAGGGTTCACTGTATACCCCAATCCAGGGACAATGAAGAAAATATTCAAGATGGAATCTTTTACACTTCCGTACAACTAGTCATCATAGAAGCGAATGGATTCTTAATGCCAGCCTATGAAAATCATGGCTTTTTGGGCGCAGGATGCAGTATTGTGCTGGTGCCAGTGATGAGGCAGTGAGGCTTCATGAAACCCAAAATGGGAGGAGCCATAATATGCCAACGAATGTGAATCATTCATTGTGTTTTGTTGTTGAGTGCAAGTTGTCATGATTAGTTCAAATGAGTCAAAAATTGAAGGCTCAGTCTAGTTCCACCCATTGTGAGAGTCTCATTCTCCCATCACTGCCTCTGGAATTGCCAGTTGAGCTAAATCATACATTACTGGTTGAAATGTAGGTCACACCCACCCACACCCCAACTGTGCCACACCCCCCCACTGTGCCACACCGCCGTGCCCCGACCTCGTCCTGTTCCTCGTGCTCCAGGATGGCCTGCAGGAAGGCCCGACGCTCGTGGCTGGAGGACTTCTGGTCAAACATGCCGGCCTGGATGACCTTTTGGTCCACATTGAGCTTGTACTTGGCGGCGGCCAGGATCTTCTCCTCCACACTGTTGACGGTGCAGAGGCGCAGCACACGCACCTCGTTCTGCTGCCCAATGCGGTGGGCGCGGTCCTGAGCCTGCAGGTCCTGAGGGCCGGAGTAGGGAGTCAGGGAGGAAGAGGAAAGAACCGGGGGGGGGGGAAGAGAACCAAGGAGGCAGAACCAGGGAAGAGAACCAGGGAGCAATGAGAACCAGGGGTAAGGAGATCCAGGGAACAAGGAGAACCACGGAGGGGGCGAGAAGAACCAGGGAGCGAGCATTCGGGCCCCGATGTAGGCCGAGAAGATTTACAGAGAGAAAAAAACACCAAAGAACTGGAGGTTAGTAGGATAACATGTTGCTCCCTTAGAGTACACATCTGGAACAGAATGTATATTGAATTGAATGGATGTTGCTGAGGCTGTTAAATATTACTTTGTCGCCTTTACCAGGACAAAACACATTCCTACAACTCACTGAAAATGAAACATTTTACACATCTCATGGTAATTTATACCTCCTCTTCTAAATACCAGAGTTGAGAGAAGAGTTACACATTATCTTTGGGAATGCTAATATCAATGAAATTCTCACAGTGCACAAGTTAGACATACAAATCATTTAATAACATGGTTCAGAATGTGTTAGCCAACTTTATATACCCTACATGTGTACTTTGCTTTTGATGTGGCAAGGTCAACCTTATTTATAGGCCAGGCTCACTGCTGTTACCTCCTCTGCTGTTCCAGTAAACTGTGTGCTAATACAGGCATCCTTCAGAAAGGAATGGGTGGGTCCTTACCTGGTGGGGGTTCCAGTCACTGTCGAAGATGACCACGGTGTCGGCCGACTGCAGGTTGAGACCCAGCCCACCTGCCCGGGTGCTCAGGAGGAAGATGAAGTACTGGGAGGCGGGGTCATTGAAGGTCTTCAGCAGCATCCCACGATCCTCTGCTTTTGTAGTTCCTACAGAGTAACAGCACAATTGCCTCAAATCAAATAATATGCTGTATATATATATATATTTTTTTTTACAATAGCCAAATAAATTATTCAGCATTACAAAACTAAAATTTGTATGTAGTATGTATGTCCAAATATTGGCATGCAAGTGCATTAAATGTTCATGGGGGTAAAATCAAAACCCTGTTGTAAATAATGTGCATTATTTATTCATTCATTCATTTGGGGCTGTAAGTACACTCACCGTCCAGGCGCAAGTACTTAAAGTTGCGGTAGGCAAAGTAATCCTCCATGATGGTCATAAGGGAGGTCATCTGACAGAACAGCAGCACCTTGTGGTTGGTGGCGCGCAGCTTGGGCAGGATACGGTCCAAGACCTCAAATTTCCCTGAGGCGCGGTAAAGGTCGGGCCTGGGAGAGGAGCGACACGCCCCTGGGGATTAGCTAGGAGATTCTAGGCTAGGGGTGGAGCTTCCCGTGCACATGCAGATTTTTATTTCTTTCAATTTCCCAGGGTCAGTTAGCTACAAGAACCAATTCCAGGTAACTGATAGATTAGATAGCAGTAAACACGTCAGTCATGTGAATGGCTAGGTTAATTGAACAATTAAGTTGTCATATAACCTGAAGAAGACACAGCTGTTCTTGCCCAGCCCTGCCCTGTGCAGTCAGTCACAGACCCAAAGCCCAAGAACTCACTCCCAAAAATGCCACACTCACCCTTGAACTATGCCTCCGGTGAATCCTAAGTGTTCGGAGAAGGACTCCTACGGAACACAGTGTAACATTCAGAAATCTGTTTTCACAAGACATCCAAAAGGATTTTTCAAAAAAGGATAATTTCAAAAATAGTATAGATAATTTGGTCAATCAAATTGGAAGTCGGTACAATTCTGACATATGTTCTGTACATGTTGAGATTGACTTTTGATGAAGGGTCAGTCTGAACTGGCACAGTTATACCTGAGCGCGGCCCTGGCGAACGCTGTACCTCGATTTGCTGGAACATGTAGGGGTGATTGCAGATCTTTCTCAGCTGCATGATGGTGTTCATCAGGGTCTTAGTGCCTCCTTTCCCCTGAAACACACCACACAGACATATGCACCATACACACCACACACCCACACATACACCACACATGCAGACACACATAGACACACACACAAAACACACATATGCACCATATACACACCACACACACACACAAATATGTGCATGCACACAAAAAGACACAGACAAACATGCACAGAGAGCTGGGACATCTCGTTTGTCATTTAGGTTGTGAATAGCAGAAGTGGAGTAACAGTGTGGCAGAAAAAGAGGTAATAGTACAGATCACGTAGGTCAATGGTTATAATGGTCATGATTATCATTATCATGATGACTACATGGCTAGTTTCCCATGTAATAATTCTAAAAAACAAAGGAAATACACATCACACACACACTCTTTCAATTGTGCTTGCACTCACACACACACATACACACACACACATGCTGAGTGGAGCCCTGTGGCTAACTTCAAGGCCTCTCCAATTGCAGACTAGTGGGTCCCTTTCTTCTCTCCTCCTCACCTTCTTGTCTTTCTCAGAGCCATCGGTGAGCAGCACTCCCTTTGCTTGCATGTGTCTGTAGAGGACCCTCTGCAGAGCCGACATGTCGCACTTGATCACATACTCCACCTGCAGCAGAGAGGGGAGAGACACGCTCACACAACCAAGAGCAAACTCACAGCAAGATTATATGTATATGTGCTCAGTAGTCAATATTTAAAGTCGATATAGATCTGTGTGACAAAGCTTGTGTGTGTGTGTCATTGCACATGTTTGTTCATGTGTTTGTGCAAGTGCTTGTGTTTGGGTATGAGGGAGTAAGAGGACACACACCTTTTCAGGCAGCTGGGCCTCCACTTCCTTCTTCAGCCTGCGCAGCAGGAAGGGGCGGAGCACCTTGTGCAAGCGGCGGATGATGAGGATGGTCTCCTCCTCGTTCAGGTCCACCTGGAGGGTGAGCAGAGAGGACAGAGCACAGGGTTAATGCCTGAAACTTCAGCTAACACGTTCAGTGACTGAACCCAGCCCCGACTGGCCCCAGGAAGCCACACCTTCTCGCCGGTCATGGCGAAAGGAGCATTGAACCACTGCTCGAAGGTGCTGCAGCTCTTGAAGATGGTGGGCAGGAGGAAGTTGAGCAGGGCCCAGAGCTCGGGCAGCTTGTTCTGCAGCGGTGTGCCTGTCAGCAGCACACGGCGCGGGGCCAGGTAGTGCGTGTTCAGCACCTGCGTCAGCTTGCAGTGGTGGTTCTTCATGCGGTGGCCCTCGTCCACAATCATGTACTTCCAGCGAATCTGTGGGAGCACAGATGGATCAGGATTCACAGCAAGTGGCTCCCTAACAGGACTGACTTAATACAGTCAAGTTCTCAGACAGTAGAGTTGAAGACAAATTAGTGATTGCAGTTATCAGTTCCACTAGAAGCTGGTAACATTAGTTCTATTTAGTATACTAACAAGTATTAAATATAACTGTGTCCAGGAACTGTACTTCACTGCAAAAAGTGGTTCACAATAGACTGCACAAGGAATAAGAAAGAACTAGCTTGCTATTGATGAGGTAATTTAATTTGGGGGACAATCTTAAAATCCCCATTTGAAAAAAAGTAATGAAAATGTGGACTTCCACTGTTCACTTTCACTTCAGACTGCTTCATTATGACTCAGATCTACTGTCTGGGTTGTGTTTTACAAGTATGTGTGCATGTCTGTAAGCGCCTGTGTGTGTGTGATATTAGCATGACGGAGGCTACCTTGGCCAGCACTTGCTTGTCTTTGATGATGTACTCATAAGTGGTGAGCAGCACATTGAACTTGCCACTGCGCAGCTGAGGTACAAAGGCCCGTCGAGCTGCCGGTGAGCCCTGGACAGAGAGGAGGACAGGGGATATTACACTTTTACCAGACTACAGCCCCAGGGGTGCAGTGTTATTCATCATGTCATACTTTATTTACATGCTAATCTTTATTCTACCATCATCAAACAGCCATACTGCCAAATGGCTAGATGGAAACTCACCTTGTAGGAGACTTTCACCACTGATGGGGCCCACTTATCAAACTCATACACCCAGTTGGAGAGAGTTCTGCAGGAAGGGAAAACCATGAGCAGGAATAACACAATTAAAAGACATATATGTACTGCCACCCTGTGGTCTTTAATGGTATTACAAAATAAAATTGTGTTACCCAGTTACCCAGGTAACTTCGAAAGACTGACCTGGAGGCAGGGGAAAGCTGGAGTACACAGAGCTTTAAACCTATTCAGCAATCAGCAATTTTGAATTCAGCTGAGTTTAGAGCAAGGGCATTTCAATATGTAAATTACATTGGCAGGTTTGTAATTGATAAAACATATTTTCATATTCCCTGAGCTCAGATGATGGAATAGTTCTCGGCCACTAGACTTTCAGTAGTGAGTACAGCAGCTACTGTGGAAAGAACCTCTAGCAGGTGTTGAATAATATAAATAATATAAAAGTTTTCAAAGGATATTTTTGAAGGGTGACATGCTATCCTTTTGTTGTAAAAAAAAAACAGGGTATTTCAGTTTTTCTCCTAATCATGCTCATTACAGTATTACAGTGACAGGCCATTGAGCCACTCACGACAGGGGCACGATGATGAGGAAGGGTCCGTTGATGCGCTTGTACTCCATGAGGTATGTGATGAGGGCGATGGTCTGGATGGTCTTGCCCAGCCCCATCTCATCGGCCAGGATGCCATTCAGGTTGTTGTTGTACAGAGACACCAGCCACTCCAGGCCCTTGATCTGAGAGTCACAGGAGGGTTATTACATGTGCTTTCAAAGATCTGACCAAATGTGACATGCTGTACGTAACTGAAAGTGTTATTTCCACAAAGCAACATACCTTCTGTGATTAAAGTATCAATTTAACCTTGTATTACCATTCTTTGCAGTTTAATGCGATAGAATTGTCTTTGCTTTACTTTAAAACAACATTCCCTCAATGCTAAAAGCGGGATTCATTATTTAGACTTATGTCTGTGAGAAGCATAACGTAATGTTGCCTTCCCTGCTCTATGACAGAGAGGGGATTTTTACCTGGTACTGCTTGAGCTGCCCATTAACCAGCAGGGATGACTGCTTCTCCACCTTCTCTGTGACAGCATGGGCCACAGCGTAGTAAGACTGCAGGCCGCGAGCGAAAGAGGCGCTCCCATACTCATCATCCACATCCTGTTTGGCATGCCTGTGGAGAGATCAGGGGTGTGAGCATACCATCTGAGAGACAAGGGGGATGAACACTGTGCCTGGGTCAAGACCTGGGCCTGTACTCATAATAAGAGTGGGAGTGCTGATCTGTGATCAGATTTGCCATTTTGTTCACAATGGATATGGTCAGGATATACGCAATGGAGAGCTGATCCTAGATCAACACTCTGAGAGGCTTTATGAAAACAGGCCCAGGCTCATAAGTGCATTGCCTATGCAGAGAACAGGGGTGTTAATTGTTTTCTGTTAACTTTCAAGTTTAAAGAATAAGAACATCATGGCCATTTTGGGTTTTCCATTTTGGGTTTTCCCAAAATGGTTAAAAGTTGATTTAGTGCACGTTCTGTTTATTTTTCAGTTAAACAGTTTAGTCATTTCTGTGCTTCAGAAGAGACCAGGGCATAAGCACTGTGTCTGTGCTGGTTGCGCCCAGTTTGGTGCCTGATCTTGCACAAAACTCAAGTACGAGTAATGACTTTTTAAGGCTCAAAATACATTAAATGGCAAACAACGGTCAACTGAGGACAGCCATATACAGCGTTTGTATCATTATGATTCTGAGCTATAATCAGTGGTCGGTGCTGGCGTAATCTAATGCTGGATTGTGTGTCTTAGACATGGTGGACATCGAGGAGCTTTTCTCAGTGTGGCTCATTTACACAAGCTCACTGCAAACTGACAGCCAAGCACTGGCCCCTGCTCTGTCAGGCCCTGAGGAGGGGATGAAGGGTGGGGTCTTACTCAATGATGTGGCGCGCGTCCACCTCTGACACGTCCTCACTGTCAGGGTCAGGAATCTTCTTTTTCTCCTCCACGGGAGCCTGGGAGGGCTGGGGCTGTTCCTCCTCTTCCTCCTGAAGGGGGCATTGCGACCAATCAAACCAGGGTACAGAACAAAACCTCAAGCTATTGGATGCACTTTTGTCAGTCGCTCTGAGAGGTTCTGCTAAATGTCTAAATGTAAATACAGATTCCAGCGCAAAACGCATTACTGCAACATCTGACTGGCTACAAAACCTGTCTCACCCACTGTGACCCCAAGGTGTCAAAGCAAAAGAGTCCTCAGTTGACTTACCTGGTTAAACAGAGATTAACAAAACAAACATGCACTGTGTGTTCAGGGCATGGGTATCATTAATGCAGAAAACGGGGAAGTAGCTCTGATTGTGTTGATACAGACAAGCCTCCAAACCCAAGCTCATTTACCAGCCTCCCAGGCTGTACAGTAGTGTAACTATTGTGGAACTGGCTTTAAAACCTTGAAGCTGAAATTTACATTCCTAGGTGGGGACATCATTCAGCTGTCAACATGTAATACACTTCAAGTAGGCCATTTACTTCTCTTTAGATAAAGGTACTTGTGAAGCAAATCAATGTACTGTTCTTATTCTAAAATTTTTTAAATAAAAAAATAAATTCACCCTGGCTATAGGCTAGAGGTCGAAACAGAAGTCAGATAGTGAAATTAAATTTTCTTTTACGAAGTACCCCTTTTACTAAAGGAATGGAGAGATAAAGAAGAGAAGAAACAGAAGAGAATATAGTACCTCTTCCTCCTCTGAGCCACTGTCCTCGCTGTCTGACCGGGGGCCACCTCATACCTGCAGAACGGACACAGGGAACATCTCTCATTCTGTCCTTCCTTTAAAAACACCTTGCCTGTTCTCAGGAGTTCAAACTGGACAATAAAACAGACCCTTATAAAACTGCATCATCTGAAATGACCAGACACAGCTTCATAACAGGACACAGAAAGAGCTTTGCCAATCTGATTTTCCCAAATGAAGCGTTATTAGTGTGTTGGCAGTGGCCAGAGCCAGTGTTGTGTTGGAGGACACCAGAGCACTCTGGTCCCGTTTCAGCGAAACACACTCAAAGCCAGCAGATTCAGATTCAGACACCACAGTTCAAATTTGAGTTCCCTGTGTTGGCATGTTCAAGGCAGGGCCTGAAAAACCCAGCTGAGTCTCCTCCCCACGGCATCTCAATCTCCTCTGTGACTGGCCCCCTTGCTCCCCCACTCACCCTGGGTTCATCTCCAACCAGGCCTCCAGCTGGCCAGCTTTAGGGGCGTCCCCTCCAGTCAGGATCTTCCCGCTGTCCACGTGGATCACCTTCACTGGCAGGTCGCTCATCTGGCTGGTCTCATCCAGGGGCTGAGGGGGAAGGACAGGAAGATACACATGAACAACAGTCATGCCACTGGACATGCTATTTATAAACACACACAGGGTCTACGTGCTATGGATTAGCACAGACTGGGTCTGAGTGCATGTAGGGGGCTATTGATGAACACACACTCACCTCTCCATCAGGGCCCAGGACAGGGGTCTGACCCTCAGCATTCTCCAGCTTCTGCTGTAACAGAAAGTGAAAGCATGTCCATCACTGAGAGGGCAAACATCATCTGTGGTGACCATCGATGAAAAATGCACGGATCGCCAAACCAAATCCCTATCTCGAGGTCTTTGTACCTTCTTCTTTTTCTTCTTCTTCTTCTCCTTGAGGGCCTGGACAGCCTTGTGGGCGCGCACCAGCTCTGTGAGGTTTGCAACATACTCGTCAGTCTGCTGCAGCAGGTAGGCCAGGCGCTTGTCCTTCTTCTGATCAATCAGCTTCCTGTAGCCCTCCTCATCCTCAGCCTGGGGGAAAATGTGCAGTTAATGCAAGTGATTTGTGTGTTTGTGTCTGTGTTCGTGTGAATGTGAATTTATCTGAGATCAGTGTGTGAAATCTGTGATTATGTGACCTGTATGCACACAACGACAATTACACATGACTAGATCTGCATAACTTTTATCTGAGGGATCTGTGGGTGTTTATGCGGACATGTATGCGGTGTGTGTGTGTGTGTGAGATACCTTTTTTGTGTAGAGATCTGTTTTACTATGTGAGCTCTGTATACAAAGAGATAGTTGCATACATGCAAACCACAGAGCTACTAGTATGTGTGTAAATGCTGGTGGGCCACACCACTGTGCCCTCTGTTCTCTTACCATCAGCCTCCTCATTCTCTCCTTCTCGATGCGCTCGTTTTCCTTCTTCTGCTCGCGCTCAGTGTTAGCATGGTAGGTGGCCACTGCTTTGGTCAGTTTCTGGATCTTTCCTGTGATGGAGCGGTGGTACTCCTTGAAGTCCTTGGCATGCTGGAGGATACTGTTGAGGTATTCCTTTGCAGAGGGGAAAAGAGCAGATATTTAGGCTCAGCACACTGTTTAGATTGCTATGTATGGTGGAAGTCACTCAGAGCTGATAGTCAAGCCAAATGCAGAATCTTAACTTCTATCTCCGGTAGAAACGTAATTTGTTAGTAATTAATCGCTTGATCATATTAACAAACAGACCAAGTCCAACACAGATATCATTATCTGTGTAATCATCCTCTATCTGATTGGCTCACTATCCATGGCAATTCCTTCCAAGTTTTATTCACCAGGTTGTTACTGCAAGAGAATTGAGTTCTCAGTTCAATGTAGTTTGAAGGTTTTGCGTTTCTATTACTCTGAGGTGGGTCTGCCCCACTGCCTCTCTCCGTCTCCACTCTTACGCAGTGTTTGGGCTGTAAAGGTTTGCCCCTGCTGTACCTGGTGCTTCTGTCGGCGCTTGCGTTCCTGCTCAATCTTCTGCTGCTTCTCCAGCTTCTCAGTGATGCGGGCCTCACGCAGGGACTGCCGTTTGCTGCGCTTATAGGCTTTGGCATCTAGGGCCGTCTCCAGGGCCGAGTCCCGTCTCATACACACCACGACCTCCTGACGCAGCTGCAGAGAGGGAGGGCAAAAGAGTGTCGGTACTGTCTGTGGAGCTCTGCTGTGTGAGTAGGTCAGTGCTGTCTGTGGAACTCTGCTGTGTGAGTGGGTCAGTGCTGTCTGTGGCAGTGAATCAGCATGTCTGTACCTGTCTCTGGAAGTTGAGTAGCCTCAGAGCCTTCAGCTCTATGTTGGCTTTGGTGCGTAGGTCTCCGGCCAGGGACCCAGGCAGGTTCTCCAGCTCTTGGATGCGGTGAGCGATGCGGGCCTGCAGCCTGGTGACAGTGGGAATGTTAAAGGAGAGTCAAACACACAGTTAGGCAGGCTGATAGTTGAGATTTGATCCTGATAAACTAACGAGGCAGAAACGTCACCTGTACTCGCGCTCCTGCAGGATCTCCACCGGGTCCAGGCCGCACGGCTTCTGAATGGGTGTGATGCGGTTCTGCTTCTGGTGCAGTGGCACCACGCTGGCAGGCTGGGCAGGCTGCCCGGGTGACTGGGTCTGGGGCGGCAAGACAGGGGAAGCGGCTGGGGGCACTGAGGGGGGTGCGGGAGAGGGGCGGCCCGTGGGCTGTGGGGGGATCAGCTTCTGTGGAGCACTGGAGGGGGCAGCCGCATTTACCATCGGCCCTTCAGATACAGAGAATATTATAACCATTAATAGTGCAGCAAGAAAAATGTAAATCAATGTTCTACAAATAATAAAACTCACAACATTTTAAGCCAACGGCACTAAATCTCACAGCTGTCTTTACTCATGAAGATTCTCTCCATTCACCTTCAGGCCATGTTTTGGGGGGTCCATTGGGGGGCTGTCCCTGCATCCCTGGAGGAACGCCAGACGGTCCAGGGGGAGGCATGTTGGGCCCCATCATTCCTGAAGAACAACAACCAGTCAGCTTAACTCTTACTGAACACACAGGGCAAACATCATCTTATGCTGACCTGTATTTCATTGTGTATATGTTATACAGCGTGCATTATTTTCAAATAACCATTAAGAAATCAGAAATACATTTTTTTTCTTACGTACAGAAGAATATGGTGTTGGTAAGATCAACCATAGAAAAATCCTGACCACCCTTCTGTCCACTCCTACAGTGAATGGCTACATGATTTGTCTGAGCTCCTGTGTGTAGGCCCATGCAGAACAGGGTTCCTCACCGTGGGGTCTGTTGTAGCTGGCAGGGGTGGGTCCGGGGCCTGGTCCAGGCCCGGGCCCAGGGCCGGCAGGGGGCAGGCTGGTGACTGGCTGCTGCTGCTGCATCCCGGGCATGGGCCGCTTGCCCTGCACCGCCATCTGCAGGTGGTCGGGCAGGGGCTGCCCACGGGCCAGCATCTTGTAGGCCATGATCTGGGCCCGCAGCTGGTGCAGCTGGTTCTGGTTGAAGGGTGTGGGCCCACTGGCTCCGCTGCCAGCAGTGCCAGCCGGATTGCCTCCGCCCTGGACCGCGCTGCGGTTCTGCTGGGCCAGGCCTGGGGGTCCCCCCCCTCCAGGGACACCCCACCAGGGCCCGACGGCATGAGTGGACCGGACGGAGGGCCATTAGCTGGGACAGGGCTGGGTGCATGCTCAGAGCCCCCTAAAGGGGATGGGTAACCTGAAGAGAAAGAGAGTGAGGAGGAAATCAAGTGAGAGGAGCCCTGCATAGGAGTTATCTGCTTTACATTTTAACATGGCGAGGCTCACAAAATACAGTACACAAACAGTGCTAAACAGTACCGACAATATAAACAACTTTATTCATATGGACTGCATGCCACTTTGCTTTAGAAATGGAAAATGCCAAAACTGCATTTTCATTTATTCAGGCTAAATATCATGATATTCACAAAAGTATGCACATGCTGTTTTATTCATTCTACAATAAAGACAAAGGATAATGGATGAAAATGTGAGTGTGGGTAAAATCCTCCTTTAATTAAGTAAACAAAGAAGTAAAACCGCTACAGGCATGCTTGAAACAGGCTTGAGCTGGACTCATCCCATCTCCATGTATGGACTGGCACAGTGGCACAGACACAACAGTGAGTCATGTACTCACGCCAGACTGGGCCATGGTCTACTCACAGTTACTGCCTGAGGCAGATATAGAAACACCCACCACCCTCCCCACTTTCCATCATCCCATTTTCACTCTCACTGCCCACAACTGTGCCGCTGAGTGCCGGTCTTTCCACTTCAAAGGAAGCTGGAGCAGCTGTCCAGACTGATGAAGAAGTCCACATTACTCATCTCTTTGAAACTCCGGCCAACTCAGACTGAGGAATGAGCAGGTATGCTATATATACTACCTAACAAATTATGTAATACTGATTTTCTGACCCTAAATGTTGGCACCAGATGTAGAGGAATGGGAAATGTCATTAACATACACACCAAGAGCTTTCACAGCCTCTGGGTAACAGCTGATGGCAGGAGAGAATGTTGATCAAGAAAGAAAACTAATAGAAGCCCCATTTAATGTCTGAAAATCAGACATTTCTTCCTTGAAGCTACTACAATCGTCTATGTCCAAAATGCATCACCAGCAATACACAAGCACACATGGTTTTAAATAACTTAAAATGCTCAGTTGCACCCCCCTGGCACCCAGCCTTCCAGACAGAGCCTCAGTGCTGAGGCAGGCTGTGGTGTGAGTAATGGTACCTTGGGAATGCTGGTCCATGGGGCTGGGTGGGGGTCCCATCCCGCTGTGGCCCCCCGGTCTCATGGTCATGCCCTTCATCTGCCCGTAGCGAGGGTCCTCAGGCATGCCCTTCTCATGCATGCCCTCCATGGGCTGAGGAGAGTATAGAGATCAGTCCTCTCAAAACACTGAACCCAAATCAGAGAACTGTGTCAGGAGTTACAGTATCATCTGTTATGTGGTAAAAAAATATGAAATCTATGAATATTCTTTATTGACAGTAGTGTCTGCATGTGAGTGTTTTACATATATATATAGATATATATATATACACACCACAGTGACAGTTTTACTGACTGACAACAGCAACAACAGTGTAGTAAATCTAAATGGCTCGACCACATCACAGGTAAAATGGCAGTAAAAACACAGATCTCTTTACCTTGTGCATCTGGTGCATGTTTTCCTGGGAGTACGCTGTGGGTCCCTGGGGAGGCAGGGGGTGTCCAGAGGTTGGGGGTCCTGGGCTGGGTCCCATCATGCTGTGGGTGGAGCCAGGGGAGGGGCCTGGACTGGGGCCCAACATGGCTCCGGGTGAGGGCCCGGGGCCTGGGGACGGGCCCGGTCTTGGTGTCCCTCCCATGGGAGGGTCTGGGGTTGACATTGCTCAGCTGGTCCTTCTTGCAAATAAACTAGCACACACTGTCCTACAGAGAGCAAGTGAAAATGAGGCGATTCCCCTTCTTAGCTTGATCAATAGCTCACTTTAAATAGAAGGCTACAGACCCATACTACCTTTTAGTTATTTGCAATTTAGCTTGCCATATCAAAGTAAAACAAAGTGAGAGATAGCACAAATATACAATATTATATGAATTAAAAATTCATACAAATTATGGGGGGATTTTGAAATCAATGAAATTGAAATGAACTGTAACTATATAACTATATTAAGAAATACTAATATTTTCACATTTAATGATTCTCTATGGAATTCATTTAGCACAGCTAAACTATCCAAAGACTTGTTCAGTAGTGTCCATACTCGGTACTTGGTGATGTGTCACAATAATACATGATATTTCACTCTCTGGAAAGAGAAGAACCACCATTTTGTTAAGTTACACCAATCTTTTTAGCAGCCTGCTCACTGTCTTTAAACAATTGTCTCCTTATAAACTATTTTACGTTTTCAATTACTAAGTCAAGCTAGGCCAATCATACACCTTTTATCTGTCCAGTGGAGTAAGCCACTCAGATAATCAGATAATCATGTGGCAGAATATGAAACTAAAATGTAATACACGAAAGTGGATACAGAACTGCAATGACTAACTGCTTTGTTATGTTGTTGGAAGCCGCAATGACACCTGACCTAAGTACAAATCACGTGTCAGGCGTTTTCAGGTGTGCATGACACCTTTCATAATACCCAAAGAAGTTTTGCATTTTTCTGTTGCAAAACACTGCAATGGACACATTTAAGAGTGCAATGTTCCAAAATACTGCAATGGACAGACTTTAGAGTGCAACAAACAGGTAGTGCAATTTAATGACAGGTGGAAAGTCACATCCCTCCTGGTGGAAGAAGGCCTGTCACTCCAGCATTGGGAAACACAGACAGTGCTGTACTGAATCCAGTTTTGTTAAACATTGGATCATACAAGAAGGGAAATTACTAAAGCGGTCTTATCCATTTACATAAACCAGCACTGCAGTATGTCTATAGTAGTGCTAGTTCCCAAGAGCCACTCCCCCCAACCATTCTATTCCCAAGAATCTCAAAGGACTGGCGCTTTAAGACATCAAAATCTGGGCCAATCATAATGCAGCACTACTGGTAGCATTACTGTCGGCATATGCTAAAAGGGACACTCTTTCCTCTGATAAAATAGAGTATAAAAGGGTAGTCCAGTTCATACAATCAAGTAAAAAGCCTTATGTTGACCTCTTCTCTGCCTCTATCCACTTTGCTACCAATAGCTCATCATGCCATAGAGCAAACGCCTTAAGCTGTCCATACACACCCACTAGGCTTCAGTTCAGTGTTTTCCTTAGTTGCTATAAATGAGAATTGACATGAATTCAGCCTTTTCAATTGCAGCATTCTTTTGCAGCACCCTCTCTCTTTGCTTTTGCAGCTAACGCTTATCTTCTGTATTCCTAGAAAATAAAGAATTTGGGGAAACCATTTTGCTCTTGAGTCTACAGTGTTGCAGGTGACCAAAATGGGTATTCAAGGGTATAAATAGATCGAAATGACATTTTGACACAATATCAAGACACCCCCAAGTATGTGTCACATGTGATGCAAATAGGGAGGGTTTGTAAGGCCTTTTCGGAACCCAGCATGAGAGTCTAATCAATTACCTTTGCTGGATAGTTTGGTCTAGTTTGGTCAAGTTTATAAATTTAATTTTGTTTTTGTCAAACTGCAAAAGGTTTTCTAATTTTTATACACATTTTGTTAATATTTGCACATAATAAACACAATCCAAAAGATACAAAAGTCGTTTTTTGACTATTTAAGTGAGAGAAATTTGTTCTTACACAATCCTCATTTTCACTTTATTCACGGATTAGGGCAATGGTATAATGCTGTGCTCTACTGAAAAACCGCCTCTTGACATGGCCCATCCAATCTATAAAACATATTTTAACAATGAGCGTACGCTGTTCAAAGGTAGCTAGTGAGTTCAATAATTTCATTTCTCGTGTTATTGCTGTCACAGACTACACAAATGAGCCGAACCCCGATGAGAGCGAGCAACTTGCGTTGGGTTGCTTATGAAGTTACACGGACGAATATTTACTCAGATTAGATATTTACTGCAGGTTCATAAATGGATTGTATAATATAATTAGCTATCAAAAGCTAGATACCCATAAGGTCTGTCGTACAGGTAAAGCGATTATTCAAGTATTAAAAAGCAATGCCAGAGTTCTGACACCTGGGTAGATACTATAGATAACGTTAACTTGTTAGCTAGTTCATAATCATATTGGTGGGTAGAAGGATTGACAAATGACTGAAGACTGGCATCAAAAGGAAAACATACCATATATATATATATAACGTTATAATGTATATATGTATATAATGTATATAAATATATGTTGTAACACTATATATCTTATAGTATTAACTGTGCTTTTTATTTTTCTTTATTTTATTATTTATATACTGAGCCAATGCGACTCCCATATCATTGTCTCCATTCCTCATATACGTCAGCCAATGTTTTATAGCCTATGTTACCTATCTGTCGAACAATCTAGGTAAGTTCATTCATTGCAATCGTACTGCATTGCTGGAGCAACTACCGATACTACTAGGCAGCTAGTAGGCAGCTAGTTACTACTATCCAGCGATTATCAATATCAGCACAAGAAAGACGCCGTTACAATTTTTTTCAAGCGAAAACCGGGAGGAAACCCTTTTTAAAAAAGTACATGATGGGGATTTTTTAGTTAGAACGGAAGCTACTTTACTTACTTGAATGGAACAGATAGTTACCACTTCTATAATAATTACAGACACCGTTTAACCACGTCAATTACAGCTATGACTGACTTACCGGCCACAGATATAGGTCTCCCTCCCTCTCGAGATCTCCCCGCCCCCTCGTCTGCCTTAGCTTAGTGCTAGCTAACTAGCATCGTTGGCTAACTGGCTTAAAACAAAGAACGACCGAGGCAGCCCTTTCTTCCGCTCTAACCACCTTCTCTCATCAGTTTGTACCATTCTCTGTACCGCTGCGCCACGGAGGCTAAAGAGTCCCCCTCCTTTTGGTTTTTGCTCACAGATCAGGGTTGCCAGGTACCGTTTGAAGTGTTCCCTAGCACACACTTTTCATGCTGCTCCACTCAATCAAGAATACATAAATTTGGTAAAACGTCGCTGTTTAATTTTAATCATAAGGTTCGCTACGGAACTTTATTGTCCAGCTGATGAAACAGTAAAATACTGTTACCAGTAACACATCTCGGCACAACATTTCCTATATGAAACAGAAAAGATACCCATAATTCATATGTGTATAATTTCAGTTAATGCGTCAAACACAGATATGAGGGTAAGCTGATTGGTGAGTATATTTAACATTTAAAATAATTAAGTAAGAGTCCCTTGGGATGAAAGTCACAATAAACTGCATTAACCATGTAAGCAAAACACAGTGCTGCAGTTACTGTTGGATGCAAACTGTATTAGGTCCTATTTTTAGTTTTAGTTAATCACAGTGATATATGGGACTGTTTTCATGCCTCCCCACCTATCAGGAAATTGTCCTTTAAATTGTATACCTTCCCCGTGAAAAGTCCTTTCTGTCCATGGTAGTGATTTTTATTCCCTGTATTCAATCTGAATTTCTATTTCCCTGAATTGTTGGTATTACAAGACAATTCCTGAGAACCTAATATTTTAGTCATGTTATCACTTTTAGTTGGATCCAACACCAGAACACCTTTCCAATCCACAGTCCACTGTCCATTTCCAGCCTTCATCCTTGAGACATGGGTATGTTTGTCCAGGTTTGAAAAACACTTTGGACAGGAATCTTCTTCCATTGTGAATTTCTCTCTGGCTGAAGCCGCATGTATGTTGCTAGATTGCAGAACCAAATCCCCTTCCAATCAATCATTACCCCACTTGAACTTGGACAAGGATGTTGAAGGCTCAAAGGCCACTATTTAATTAACAGCTCAGTCAAACTAAATGAAGTGGGATTTCAGCTGTAATAAAACCAGCCCTTTGGATAATGAATGGAAACACTATCATACATTATATAAGATTATGTCTACCCAAATTGGTTCAACACTTTCTTAAATCCCCAAAATATAGGATTTATATTTTGTCTGGCAACCTTGAGACAAAGTCGACCTATCTTTAAGTCACTGAGCATGCGCAGTTGAAGTGCTACTGCAGGGAAAATGCAATGCAGAATGCAGACGAAGTGCGATTGTGGGGGATGGGTACTACTACCCATGTACAGAACGAATTCTAGTACATATACTGGCAAACATGAACGGTTTACAGCTTTCATGGTTTTGCCACAGTGAGTTTAGATTATAATGATAAAAATAGTGCTCAATACAAATTAAAATTACTGGAAATTTTATTTTTTTAATTATTGAATAAAACTGATGTGCTCAGTCAGGCTGCGCAGAGAAAGGTTTTGACTATACAATTTTAGTGAGGATAGAATGTACTTGCTAGAAGTGTGACAGTTTATAAAATTCTCTTGCAGGCAAAGAGTTCTTGGTGCAATGGCTCCCACAATGTGTGAAATCAACTGCCAGAATTTCAGTAAAGCTAGACAGTTACAGAGTAGTGAGGGTTAATTGATCCAAAAATGGGAGGAGCCATTGCCTATTGTGAGAATCATTGCTGATTGACCATTAATGATTGGCAACCGAATGCAAATCCAGTTCCATCATTGTCTCAATGGTCCGAATTTGCACCTTTGGAAGACAAACCACTTAACTGCAGAGGTGGGTACATGCATCCAAAAAATGCCTTGTACATACCTTCACCTTCATCTTAATCTGATGACATGGCTTGTTTAGGTTTATTGAGCCCTTTTAACTTTCAGACCAAATTATTGAAATTAATAGTTACTTTTTGCAGAAAACAAAGATGAAATTCACCCTTGCATTGTGTGCAAAACATTTAGAGTTAACAATTCTAATTAATCTAGACAGGCAATACACAGCAAATAAAGAAACAATTTAGGTGTTTAAAAACTTGTTTATTACATGGTTTTTTTACAGCAGCCTCACAAATTTGTCATGTAAATAAATAGGCAGATGGAGGATTCATTAACTTTGCACTTTAAAAAAAACTCATTTGCTGAAGGTAAAATATGCATCAACTGCAGACCATAGATAAACTTTACTTGTTATTTTCTTGAAAATACACCTCTGGTTTAATATACTCTCACCTAAAATACAATTTAAGGAGTTCCTTGGAAACAAACATCTGTGTTTGAAGCCAACTCAAGAGGAAGGATCTATATGAGGGGTCTAGACTGGATGATAGTTTATGCAGATTTTTGATCCAACAATTTCTACATGGCTTGACTGATTAAATCAATTATGCATTACATCATTATTCTCTGAACAAATATTGCACAATAGGGCCACACCATGTTCTTTATTACAATGTCAAAGAACAAAGGTCTGAATGTGCATGACCATCCAGGAACTACACACTTGTGGACAGAAACTGAACTTTTTTTTCCCAGTTGTGAAGAATCCAAGAAGCATTTGTCCACATCACATGGTCTGAGGCATGCAGATTTGCCTCAGAGCCCATTCCCTCACATGACCACCAACATTGATCTGGCTGTTCTGTGTGAATACATTTCCATGCTTGAGATGAATAAGTCAAAGCATCTTTCAGATACTTAAAGTCAAGGGGGGAGATGCATTTTAATCATGTCAGCGATACAAAAGATCTTAAAATGAGGTAACTAGCTTCTTGTACATCTTGGGACCTGTAATGTCCACTGGCAGTTTCCTGAAGGATTCAGACTGCTGTGGGATAGGACGGTCACCCTAGTCTCAGTAGTGCTTTTGCTTTAGTCACCCCTCAGCCTTAGCATAAGATACTGGCTCTCAGTGATGAATCCCACTTAAACCCCCTTAATTAACATTCATTCAAGTCCTCAAAACACACAAGCCTTGACACTCAACCCTGATGCTATACCCCTACTAAGGATACATCATCAACATCCAGAATAAACAGGACATGCAACAAGGCAGAATTCAATAAACTTAAAATGGAAAGATATTTTAACATTTACAACCAACCACTACTTCATTTCACTCATTTCTGATTGTTTTAAGGGGGGTTAGTAGAAAGAGATCTGCATTCCACTGCATCACAGTGCACAGTGCATTACAGGGTTAGGAATGCATATTTAGAGTTATGAATCAGTTCAATAAGCCCAATTTAAAAAAACACGCATACAGACGACAATTACATATAAATAGATTTTAACTTCACCCAACATCTAAAAACATAAATAAAGCAAGCAATGTGACAGCCATTACATGATGACATTGCAAGTCAGTGTGGGCTACACAAAAAAAGCAGCTGAAATATTTTCAGTGAGTTGATGCACTTTTAGTGAGAACAAGACAGAATGTTCCAAAATCTGCCCAATCATTTGGATTCTGCCAATGCAGAGAATTCAACTGGAGTACTTTAGTGTTGAATCACATTGGTGCCAAGTGCCAGGACATGCGACAATTTGGATGCTACTGTAGAATGCAGAAGCACATAGAGAAAACTATCTGAAGACTATCCATTACGATGAACTAGTAAGAAAACAGTATGCAAAGAAATGGAAAGAAGGCCCGATGGCAGAAATGCTTCCATCATTGTGCGTAATATTCAGAAAGCTTTTAAAAGATGCTGTTAAAAATGATGCCGCTCAACACGTAATAAATTAAAAACTATAAAAACAAAAAACCAAGCAATTAAAAAGAGTGAATCTGGGAAAGGTGAAGTTTTCAAATTCCTTCACACAACATCCAAATTCAAATCAGGAGAGCAAGTGTTCTCTGGTTCTTTAAACCAAATATTCTCAACAACCATGTTGTCAGCCCAATCAGGTGTATTGAGATATGTCTGATCAACAGAAACATAAAAATGTATATCCAACTGAATGAAATTCTCTGCTTAAGATGCCCATTACCAGTTTTCTAGCCGAAACAATACAGATTACATTTGATGCTGCCCTGATGCAACGGATGATGAAAAACACCTGCACATGTGAAGGAAGACAGACGGAGCTTCACACTCAAAAATACAAATCCATGCCTTTGTTCAGTCTGCTTTGGAGAAGAGGTCTTTTACAACAATTTTGTTTTTCCTCTTCTTGTGCAGGGGGAGGGAGGGGAAGCAAGAGAGCATTCCTGTCCTCCATGGGGTAACAGCGGGAGTGTTCACAAGAACACAAACTCATCTACACTGCTCCTCTTGCTGCTTCGGCTTGGCTTGCCCGGGGGGAGGATGTGGGCTGGGGGGTCAGCCAGGAACCCACTTTGGCCCTCTAGCCCATAGTCTTGTCCTTGCCCATCCACAAACGTGAAAATTGGGTACTTCTCCTTGGACGATGAGAGGGCCTGGTATTCAAAAGAAGGCAAGGAGACGAACAAATAGATTAGTGCCTCCATCTTAATTTCAAGTACAGCTGCATACAATCATCATTTTTACAATGCAGAATGTCATTCATAGAGTACAAGGCAATAAGGTCATGCAGAATGTCATTCACAGAGTTCAGGATATGAGGACTCACCGCACTGACGGCAGAACACAGAGACTCAAAGTCCTTCTGACTCTTGGCGTAGAAGCCGATGGTGCAGCTGGGGTCCATGCGGCTGAAGTTCATCTTCCTGGGGGAGCTACAGTGAAAGGACTGCAGGAGAGAGGAGGGCACAATCAGAACAGTGACGAAATCAAACACCGTTTCTTAGGTGTTATGTAATGTATCAGTTATATTCTTCAAATCATTTCATATGCTGGGGGTACTTGTTTCCTCTGAGAAGCTGTATGACAAACCACTACTTCTCAGCAACAGCATCAATGTTGCATCAACAACAGAGAGAATACAAAACAGAAAAATTGAATAGCTGGACAGAACAGGCAACCCTTAAGATTTATGTATCAAAAGAGTAAGGATTTTCTTGCCTCCAGTGGGAAGTTGTCTTGCGTAACATCAACCACAGACTGACAGTAGTGCGGATCCAAATACAGCAGCTGCTCATCTGTAAAACAAAAACAGCATATTAAAAAAGGTGTTACTAACTGGTCAGGAAGAGTCAATAACCACACGATAGAAAGAAGTACTTTAACTGTACTTACCCTGGAACCCAACAAAAAACAGAGAGTGCTTGGGTTTTCCACCGATGATTCCAATGCAGCATTCTAACCTGAGAATGTTCTGCAGGAAGTAGAAATGTCAAATGTATCACTACTGAGCAGAGCCGCAAGCACTCAACTGACCTCAAGCCAACTGGTTATTGTTCCAGGTCAACACACAAATTCCCTTTTTTCAAAGCTTATTTCCCATATTAAATGAGGTATAACTGCTAAACCCCATTTGATATATAATGCCTCTGTGAGAACGTGTGTGGCTTGGCTGCTCTTCAGTACCTTTACACATTCGATGTAGGCCGGGTTCAGTGACTCGCCGCCCAAGCGAACAGGGACCAGCAGTATGACGGACTTCCAGCCTGAACTGGGCTCCGATGAGCCCCCCACCAGGGACGGGTCACACAGCCGCACCACATCTTCTTTGTACACTGCAGGGACACAGGGGCCATGGAGCACATAAGGGGACTGTAAAAACACTAGAGAAGCAGAGCAGGGTAACCAGAGTAACTAAAGTGACACACACAGAACCAGTGACGGGACCAGAGACACGAACCCAGTGAACGACAATGAAAAACAGCACTAATGAGATTTGCATTCATTATGCAGACATGACTTTACTGAGAAGCACAGGTGCGCATAAGGAATTTTTACTTTAAAATTGAGTTCAAAATTCATTGCAAAAACACATAAAATGAACTACCACAAAGTGGATGCTGGAAGATGAAACTACAAGGGACAGAAGCTGGATGCCAGTGACAGTTAGTAAAGAGCAGGGTTAGTGAGGGGGATGGAGAGAAATAAGAGACACTCACCAGTGCAGTCCTGCGCAACATACACTGCCAGATTGTGAACCTCAGAGGTTTTGGCAACTGCTTTCCTGGAAAAGACAGAGGGCCACAGTGTTTGACAGAGCACAAAATGCCAATACCAAGCCCTGAGGTCAGTGGGACAAACATGTGGTGTGTGCAGCTTCTGCAAGGATTAGAAGGCAAAAAGCCACTCATTCTAGATCATTTGGATCATATGCTGATTCTCCTGCTGCGTGCGCTGGGGTCTCACCGGAGTATGTGTGCCACGATGGAGGGGCCGTACCAGTCCCCAGCCTTCTTCCCCGAGCTCTTCCCCTGCTCCACCAGCTGGTGCACCCCGAATGGGGCTTGGGGGTGATCCCCGAATAAGGACGCCACCCGCCGGTGTGTGGCCTCCGCTTGTCTGTCCTGGCTTGTATCGGCACGCTTTCTCTGGTGCCGCCGCGATCCCCCTTCGCCCCCTGTGCTGCTGCGGCCACGGGAGCCTGAGTGTGAGGACCGTGCCGATGGGAAGGTGGGGACAGGAACTCCCCCGGCACGGGATGGGGAGCGGGGCTTCAGCACCTCTATGTCCACGTCAGTGAGCTGCTGGGCATCTGGCCATGTCCAGTCTGCCAGAGGTAAGGGAATAATATAGACATCAGTGGTGACACAAGGTACCACAGACATCCCTGGTATGACTGCCTACTTCAGCACAAACACTCCTAATCCAGATGAAAGAGTAAACACAAATTGATGGCTGGGTTTTGGCAAGGGTAATACGATAAAACGGTAAAACGAAACTGCAGTGATGCAAGTGTTTAGTTAATTGCTGGAGCTAGCTAGGGCCAATGTAGAGGTGTTATACAGGAAAAATACAAACTACTAAATAGTCTTGACAGTTACAACAAACCTAATATAAGTTGGTGGTAATAATAAAAACCTGAAACCAATCAACCAAGAGTGGAATGAACAAGAGTCACTACAATATGCTAAAGGCAGGGATGGAAGTGTACATGTAAAAATGTTATACCACTAAATTGAATGTCTGAATACATCATCATAGTGATTGTTGTGTGAAGTCTGAAAATAACTCTTATAAGGAGAGTAATATAACACATGTAAAAAGCTGTTTAAGCGTGTGTGCTAACCTGCTGAGAGCAGGTGTACCAGCAGGCCCTGGGCCAGCAGCATCTGCCCGCTGCGCAGCATGCAACCCCAGCCGCAGTCTGTGGTCAGTGTGGAACCCTCCAGCTGAGGGAACTCGCGCCGGTATGTCAGCCACAGCCGCGACACAAAGGCCATCCGGAAACGCTCCACTTCATCTGGGCAAAATGGCAGGTGGAAGAGGGAATGGTGATCTTGGCCACACGTACATACATATTCCCTATCAACCTTGGACCCACACAGTCGTATAAGTGATACACAAAAATCTGATTCCATACAGGTCACTGTGGATAGGAGTGTCTGAAAAATGCCTACATGCGGTAAATGTAAATGGTATAAAATTACTCTGAAGCTTAATACATGCATGAGGACACAATGACAAGAGTAAGTGGCTTAAGAATGAACAGTAATTAATCACAGTCGCAACAGCAACTCAAAAGCAAATAGCCTTTCCCACTACCAGATTGTAGACAATGGAGCAGCACAACAAAAGGACCAATACAGTTACAATAAAAAAAAAAAAAAAAAAACCAGTGGCATAGACTGAAAATGTGTTCTGCTTTGAGGGGGACGAAAGCCAAGACAGCATGGTTTTACATTACCTTCATGGTTGAGCACAAAAGAGTGGCCAAGCAGGATCAGAGGGGAGGTCTTGTTGAAGCTGGTTCTGGATTTGACTGACCAGCCTAAGGGGAAGGGAAACATGCATACAGGTATCTCATTATTTCAACCAGGAGTTTCATCGGTTCACTTTCCTTCCTTGACCATATGTACAGAGCATGGACAGGTGAAATAGTATGGCAAAAACATGACCTAGTCAGTGAATAGTCACTTCAGGTCAGTGAAATGTGAAAGAGAGTGAGGGAGGACGCCAAGTATTCAGAGTGGGCCTTATTATAGTTACTACGGTGCTGTATCTCCTCAAATGACTCCCTTGCTTTCTGTATACAGCTTTTTGTTACATGCCCCTTAGTCATAAAAGACACAGACCAGCAGAACCGTGTCTACGTGTCTAAGCTTGTACAGATCCATTCCCATGCTCACCATATTTGACATTGTTCCAGGCTGACATCAACTTGGCTTTTAGCCGGTCAACCTCGTCAGGCTCTCCCGGGCCCTCCCTGCTGGTGTCGGAGCCAGCCACATGTCCAAAGTGGCCCCTGGGCTCCCAGGAAGGGGCCTTTCTCCGCTCGGGATGGGGGGCCAGCCCCTCTTCCTGCACGCCGCCCCCCACGTACTGGGCCGCGCTGGGGGACACCGAATTCATAGCCACAGTTGGGTGATTAGCCGAACATCTGCAGCGGGACCTCTCATTGCCACTGAAACCTGCAAGAGCAAGAGTGTGTGTGAGAGAGAGTAAAACACAGACAAGGACTGAATGGAAGAAGAGTTCCCATGAAAGTGGATGGGTCAGAGAAGGTGAGAACGTGTGGGAATAGCAAAGGGACAGTAAGGTTTCATGAGCAACATCGGAGAGGCTAAAGTAAGTTATCAGTCACTGATATGCTTTAGCCAAACAAGAATATTTCGCTTTCCACAGAAGAGCATAATGATTGCATCACGGATAGGGTATGACAGGTTCACTAATTTTGATATTAGGAGGCCTTCTTCTCCCAACAGATACTGTTCTTTTTCCTGCATTCCAACATTTTAAACATTTAGCAGGTATGTGGTATTTAATGCTTCCCAGTACAACACCCAATTTATATAAAGCTGTCTCCCACATGAAATTTATTTATTTTACTTCAAATATTTGTATCTTCATCCAGTTAAATTTATAGGAATGCGGTTACTATGCAATTTCTGCACTTTTTAAATTTGCCATGCTTTTAGGACACCTATGGTAGAAAATAAAAGACACTGAACTGCTTCCCTTCTGCTCTGTTTATGATTAAGTACTCCTCTATCCACTCAAAATCCATTGCAGGACTCAAGATATGCAGACAGGCTGCCACTAGCTTTGACCTAAATGCCCAGCAGACCAAATAAAAAACAAAGTAACAATTTTGTTTCTTTTGGTCAGTCAGCACTTCCTCAGGGCAACAGTATAAGACAGTAAATTACACCTGACAGCCCATCTCATGGACACTGTAAGAAGTTCATAATCTTGTTATGTGAGATTTCTATCAGCTTGCACACGAACCTTGGCAGAGAGAGACAATTTCATCTTCTTTTAAACAGGTACTTTTCAGAGAGGGTTGGGTGGTATAACAGTGGAAACAGCATACCAGTAGAAATCCATGACAAGCTATTGCCAAGCTATTGGCAACACAGTTTCTATCAGGCTATGTATGAAACTATTGTATGTAAGGTAATACATAAGGCAGTGAATGCAGTGCC
The DNA here is from genome assembly GCA_022829145.1 of Albula goreensis. Taxonomy (NCBI): domain Eukaryota; kingdom Metazoa; phylum Chordata; class Actinopteri; order Albuliformes; family Albulidae; genus Albula; species Albula goreensis. The sequence goes on from CM040759.1 coordinate 10,164,730, forward strand.
ATTTAGTCTAATGAAAATGTTGTCGTAGGCCATTGATTCTCAAATTTCTGTCTGTGCTTGTAACAAAGGGACAAAATTTAGATGTGTCATACTTGTAACCTGCATCAACAATGAAAAGCCACTTCCATTTAATCAGTGAAGGTTTTGATTGCAATACAGTTCCCTCAGCTGAAATAACCATTACATTGCCGTTCAGAACTGGGCAAACAAATGGAAATTCAAAGACTAGACATGATTCTCCAAACACAGACGAGCAATAAGCTAGAGGAAAGAATAACCATTCCTCGCTACTTCATCACTGAGCTTATAATACTGGCAATAATAGCTTTTAATCAACATTCTTTATTTTCTTTTAATTTGCACATCGGTTCAACGGTGAATCACTATGACGACGTTACATTTCTGAATAGAGGTAATGAAAGGAGGAAATGGAATGAAGTGGGTTTGAAGACAGAAATACACGTGCATGACACGTTCACAAACTAAAAGTCAACCAAGAGGAGAAGACGGTTTAAGTATCATTTCCTCTCTCGTCTGTCATTTCGGGAACAGTCATGGTTATTGTGCATAGATATCAAGAAAATACACATTAATTCACCCATGCTTGTTCTGCTTTACACTGAAGATGTAAGTTATACAATGACCAGGTAAACAGACAGAAAATTGCATTCACTTTCTTTCCCTGAAATAAAGCGGCATCACGTTTGTAATTTCATAAAAGCTATTGGACATGCTGTCTTTTTCGCCTTTTTAAACTATGTTAGGAAAATTGGATAAACATGCATCATGTGATTTCCGTGTGACCTTTCGGGGATTTTTTTTAAATGCATGGAGATGGAATGCAGTGGGCCACTGGCCATTCTGGTTTCTGTTCTCTCGATTTAATTAGAGTGGCTACGAAGTACAACTCGGTATTGTAATGGACACGCTACCCATGCATTCCAAGTACAAAGCCTCAGCGATTGTAAGGAAACACTGCCTTAATTTCAGTCATGTATTGTAGCATTATTGCTGTACAAGTCTCTTACTCGGCGTGGGTATTGTCGGGTATGTTACTGCAGGTACACCACAAGCAATGATTTCATGCAGTACTGGTTCTGCTCACTGAATGCAATTAACAAGATCTGCACAGAGAGAAGGTGGATACCCATGTTGTGTCCTTCTCCGACTACGCGTTTCTCCACCCAGAGTACTCCAACATTTTCCATAAACATTCACGATCATATCAATGCATTGACGTTACCCTACTAGCTGGTGAACACTTAACACTGTACATTCAACGTTGCCATGAGAGTGCGTTTTACGGTTTATGGGGGAAAGCATGTGTGCAACAGACTGACCTTCACGAACTCTCATCGTATAAATCTTGACTTTCAGGGATTTGTTTTTCGGAGTAGGCATCGATAGCAGCGTAACTAGCCAAATTGCAGAATAGGTGCAGCCTGCATTCAATTAACTTACATTTTATAACGTCAGTTCGTTAATGCTAGTTAGTCATGTAGAATTAGCCTGTAATAGTCAATAGATTGCCTTGTAAGCTAGATAGCGAAGACTGGCACCATTATCTAGATACAATCAATTTATCTGTCTATTTAACGGCCAATTAAACATTCTGCTCTAAACTGACAAACACAAACAGTAATATCGCATAACGATTGTGAACTTCCTTGCTATATGACACAGCTGGGCCTTGTCTGATTTGGCAGCAGATACCTAGGTAGTTAAGCCTTAGCCAACTAGCTAACGTGAAACTGATAGATGGTACGTTTGTGACTTTCTAGCTTACGATATAGCTGCTGATCTTCTCCAAGACTAGGGCCGCGTTTTAATTTACATTTGCCCTTAACTTGTAATGGAACAGAGTGTTAGGCTTTCTCTATTCAAAAATAGTTAGGCGAGTTAGTTTTCAGGATGGCTGAGCTCGCCAGTATCGTTGACGATAAAAAAAATGAACACTTGAATTTAGTTGTGAGCCAAAGTTAAGAACAACAATTGACTGAATTCCTGCCTAGAGCTTTCACCTAAATGGCTTACGACATTAGCCACAGTGCTAGGTAGGTCACAAATGTTAATACTCGCTACACTGTCCCCCATTGTAACTTCAGCTTTTCTACACGACGAAGACCATCACTCTGTGATGCGAGCCATTTCGAATGGTCCATGGAGCTAAACACCTAACCGAACAAGTTCGGCGCTGAATAGATGCAATAAAACATTAAATATCAAATAAATGGTGATTATCAGCCTCACTGTATAGCACTGTCATTTCGCTACCAGCAACAAATACTATTCCATCTGAGATCCTAGTACCCAGAAATATGATACAGCCGCATAACATACGTAGCTAGCTACCTTCTTATTGCTGGTAAATTAAATCCGGCCAGGTAGGAGCTCAGCTAGATACAAACTACATAAATGTGGATAGTTAGCTACCGACAGCGATACCAACTTTTACAGTGCCGGTTGTCTACAGGAATTCAACATTATAGAAAAAGATTACTATTTGCGATATTTTAAAACAGTTAACAGTTGCATGCTAATTTCAATAACACGTACCAGTATCGTCTTTTTAACTGCTTGACGGAAAACTTTTATTCTAAATGGACAAACTCACCGATTTAACCCATTGCAGAACAAGTCATTTGCATCCGCTGTGTTTTCAGTGAATCATACTTTAATGTACAAGAACTGTTCAATGCATAGCTAATCGAAACACTGCAAGAAAGCAAGCAATGCTAGCTGTAATGTAAATGATCTATTGTAAAGAAATATGAACTTCCTGTTCTTTTTTCCGGAAACTAACAAGAGGTGCATGCCTGCCAAGTCATGTTTGCACTATTATTGGTTAGTCAACTAACGCACGATGTACTCATTGGTGGAGGACCTGTCGGTATAAAATCTCTAAACATTCATTGGACAGTATATTTACTTTATATTGCGTCACATTCACCCAGACGTCACATGTGCATGGAATGCAGGAAAGGCTGGTCGAAAGGATCGAAGCTGATAAACACTAAAGCACAGTTGGTGGCTGGTATACACCTCTTTGTTGTAAAGCGCACCCTTCAACTCTTCCGAGGGGATGGTAGTCCAGCTTGAATGGAAAAGCAACCTTGGGGGGCTTCAGGGGTACTGGGTTTTGTTGGCACCAAGTACTTAATTACCATTTAAATAGTTTAAAACACATTTAACTCATTTCATTTATTTTCTTGAGACTAGCTTGGTTTTGGAACCTGGAATTTAATTACCAAAAGATTTATTTTAATAATTTTCTCACTACATTTTCATATTTTCTGTTTTAGGTGTGAGAGTGTTTTGGTTGACAAAAAAAGGGTATATTTCCTGTTACCCAAACATGATCAATTGCTATCCCAAATACACATTTGGAGCACTGAATGCTCTGGACTTCCAGTATATTTCAGTTTTTGTTTTCTTTTTTCTAAAGTTTCTTTTCTCCTCACCCCCATATACCCAGATAAGTCTTTTCAAATCTCTGACAATATGGCAGTATGATTGAAAATGCATGTGGCATCCAAGACTTACACAATACAGCCAATCAACAATGCAGAACTAAAGAGCTTGACATGATCTTTAAAGAGTTGCTATATGGACAATGTTTTATCAGCTTGCAAACCTTGCAAACCATAGCAGATAAATCATTCAAAAATCACATATTTTTTATCAAGACGACCTTACTGGACTTACAATAGTTTTATTTTCTTACTTTATTTTTTATTTAGATAACAATTTTGAAAGTATTTAAAAGATTACAGCTATTTTCTATTAAATCCACATTCAAACACACATACACATTTTAGGCAAGTAAAGAGCAGAACACATATTCAGGGTAATTTCTTCAGAATTTTATTACACTTACTGCACTTCAGGTGTCTTCTGCATTGAAATCACATCTGATCACAACAAAAGTGCCCCAAAAACAAATGAACAAATAAAGATAGATTAAAAAATAAAGATAAAAAGTCATACTTACACAATACAATTAGTACTGCAACCTGTAGTGCAATACTGAAGTGAGTGGAACTGCACAAATTGATAGACTTGATAGTCATTCTCAACGATTGCAATAATAAATATGTATATATTTATATATATATTGTTTTCTCCCAGATAATACATAAATATACAAACAAACCTCATACATATAAATAAAATCTGACTTAAAATAAAGTGCATTTAAAATAGATGATTTCTAAAATGAAACTATGACAATAATGGCTACACTCTGCCGTCACCACATAGACCTGACTACCACATGACTTTTTTCAAGCATAGACTAAGAAAATCTGCTTGCAAAATATGAACACACTGAAAAGTGGGCACTATAGTTTCTTCAAAAGTGAGCACTTTTTTCTTCTCACAACACAGTTTACTGACTGTACTACTCTGTAACAACCATATTTTAATTCAATTATATGTGTGCGTGTGTAAGAATATGATACAGGACAGTAATATCTGACATACTAAGAAAGGAATGAGGTCACCGAGAAATATCACATATATTTTACCTTGTGCCACATTGTACTTAAAAAATCAAATTCTTTGACCAATGAGAGAACAACAAACAAATTCATGAATGTCACTACCTTACAGTGGGTGTTATGGGTGGACAGTGCACATGTTGATTTAGAATGATTTAAATTCAGCAGTGCCAGCCATGCGCTTAGCTCCTCACATCTGGTTTTAAATGGCACATTCTAAGACTTTGTTTAACCAACTGGGTGATTCATTCCCTGATTAAAGTGGAGACACAAGAATACAGTCTATTACAGATTTTCCAATGTCAATTAAATACATAGAAATTGCATATGATGTGGCTGTTTTCTATGCTAAAAATAGATCTTATCTGACAGTCGTTTCAATATTTTGAACAAAAGAAAACCCATCAAACTTTTTTCAGTGTCTCATTTTTAAATTATAAGTACTCAGAGACAAAGTGTCTCTTTATAAAATAAATTCAATGTGTTTAATCTTCCCAACACCACATTCTTACACATAACACACATGCACACCACACACAAGAAAAGGGAGTTGGCATACAGATAAAGTGAAGAAGCAAATGAATACAGGTAATAAATAACTGCCTTGTTTAAAAAAATGCCTTATGATGCTACATTAAGGTGCTCCTTGGCAATGGTGAAATAACTGTGTCACCATGAAAAAAATTAATAAAGCACTCCTGGTCTACCTTGATTAAAAAGGTTGTCATGTCCTTAATGTAATGTTGTTTGCTTGAAATAGCACTGCGAAGGGTAAAATCATAAGCGACGACTTTCACAGTACCACTAGAGGGTGGTATGGTCTAGCAATTGCAAGACAGAAATTCTGCAACATAAAATTGATATTGTCCCCAGGGTCTTGAAACAATGAACGCTCAGTAGACTGCATATGAACCCTGCTCTCTTTTCCTTCCCTCATGTTGTAAAGAGAACTGTATAACATGATTACAACACTGACTCTTCTACCCCTCAGTATCTGACACAGCTGTCTTTGCATACAAAGTGTGAGTGTATGTGCATGTCCATGTGAGAGAGAAAGACCACCTGTCTCACTATGATGATGTCTTAAACAGTGATCCAGAAGTTCAGACGTAAAAAACTGTTTTGAAATCTTTTTTGTACTTGGAATGCCACACTTATTTCTTTAAAAACAGTTCTTAGCCAGTCTTTACAGATCTATTAAGATGTTGATGATGAGGTGTCAAAACAACATAATAAAGACACTTTCATGGCCAATCCTTTTTATAAATACAATACATACACATACACTCATACAAATGGCTCTATTAGAAACTAAACTACTGTTATATGATTGTGAAACTATTAATTTGTGTGGGTCATCACAGATATTTCACAACACAACATATCCCTCCATCTTTTAATTAGAAACCATAAAGACCCATTTCAGTCATCCTGCTTTGGAAAACTATAAGTGCAGTAAATGGAAATGCATTACAAGAGACCTGCTATAGGTGAGTAAATGACTCCCTTCACAGAGAAATGACAGTGAATGGCATGTCTGGGTGATTCCAGCCAGTCAAACAGAAACAACAGCCTCTACTTCCACCCCCAGCCCTTTAAAAATTCCAAACTCACTCAGTAAGAGCAAATCTATAGATCTGATTTTCCCTGGATACATGTGTGAATGACACAACAGAACCGTACTACGCACAATCTTTATGCTATTCTCCTTAACATCTTTACTTTGGTGTACTGTTTTTACCATGTGTGACAGAGCAGGAACAGAGAAATATTTTCCTTTCAGTTAAAGTGTGAAAAAGTAAACCAAAGACCACTTGGGATAGTTCAGAGTCTGTAAGCCACTTGAGCTGTAAGTCTGAAAGGTCCTGATCTGCTCTCATTCAAATGACATGGAGTAGCAGCACTACCATAAGGTCCAAGTTGGGCCCTTTGCTGGGCCCTTCCTCTTTTGCATCCCTGAGCCCCTTGATGCACCTGTCAGCGCCCTGTCTTTACTGAGCATGTGAACGCTGTGACAGACATACTCCTAACCGCGTTGCATATCCCTCAGCTATCATTCCATGCTGTTTTATTCCCTTTTCATATTGTTCATAGCCTCTGACACACGGACAGTGAGACAGACTGATTCCCAAGCGAAAGGGATGACATCACCCGGGAACACTTCCCACACAACCTGACAGCGGTAGCCCGACAGCCAGACGGCCTTTCCCGAGACGGAGAGCTCAGAACGCTAACGCGGCGCTGGCAGGCACGGACTAATTCATCCTGAACCCTGTCAAATCTGCTTTACTGCAGCCCCCAGCATCTGGGAGAAAACAGAGAGCTCACCTCTCTGCAAGTCACCAAAACACATTCTCAAAGGCTTTTCACAGAGGCAAGACTGGCGAGGTGATCTACAGGACAGCCGCTGCCTTCCAGTCTATCTCTACAAACACAAAAAGGGATCATCGGTAGAAGTGAGACACTAAGTGTTTGTAATCCATATTTGTTTTCTGTGAGATACACAATAATGGCTCTTGTTTTGCGATGTGTGTTTTTTTTTCCTGCAGAATAACGTCTCCTCTGTGACAACAGATATGCCATTTCCCTGCGTCTTGCTTCTGTGTCTTAATGAGAAACAGAAAGCTGTTTACAAGTTGGTCTCCTTGGAAACTGGAGTGACTGGATTTGGTGTTCACAGTATTCAGCATTTAGTTCAGTAAAGCACTTTTTTTTAACTTCTTTTAGAACATAATATTAATATGTACAGACAATATTGAACATGCATTCACGCAGACATCTTTTTATATGTATATATTATGTATAGCGGAGGGACACCTTGTATGTACACAAATTAAAACAGCTGTTAAAGCACCTTTACAAGTGTTTTGCTCAACTATTTTAGTCTATACATTTTTCTAAGTATGTTTCATTGTCATGTCTTTTTTTCACATGGCTGGAATGTTCGTTTAAGTGCCTGGAATTGTGCAGCATTCTCAGTCTTCCAGAAAGGCAAGTCATCCCCTGCTCAAAGTCCCCCCGCATTACCCCCTCTTCAGACCCAATCACGAGTGCTGCTTGTGAGGAGTGTCTGTCTTATCAGGAGGAACATAACTGACTGGCCCTGAGGAGGTTGTTGGTGGAACTTGTCGATTACCAGACAAAGGCTCCGACTTTCCCGTTGAGTTGCCCCGCTTCTCATCCACTGCCTTAGGGGCGTCTTTCGCCTTAGCCATCTCCTGGGAGACCCCCTTGATGGGCCCCAGCACGGTTTTGGCCACGCTGGTGAGCTGGGTGACGAAGCTGGTCTTGTCACCTGGAGAGACGGGGCGTGACTTGGTGAGTCCAGGGGACACAGCTGTAGGAGACGGTGTGGGGGATGGTGAGTGCTCCTCCACAACCTCCAGGAGACACTTCTCCTCCCAGTCCAGGGCTCCTCGGTAGCAGTTAACCTGTGCTGGACCCTTGTCCTGCCTGGACTTAACCGACAGTGGGACTGGAGCTATGGAGCTTTTGGCCCTGGTCTCTGGAGTTCTGTAACTGTTGCTGAGTCCTCCCTTCCTGGTGCTGCTGTCTCCCAGGTCTGTTCCTCTCCCTGGCCTGGGTGCTTCTGTGGCTGCCATGGGTGCCACCACACCTCTGTCTGAGCCTCTCCGCCCCGCTGTCTCCACCTGTGGAATGGCTTTGGCAGGCCCTACCTTCCTCTCAGCCTCCTGCTGCAGCTCTTTCTGGGCTTCCTTCTCTGGGCCCCTGGAGCTGCTCTCTGCCAGCGGCCTCTGCTGTTTCCTGTCACCATTTGTGGGGCCCCGGGGGGCCTCCCCCTGCACATGGCTCTTTTCTGGAGTCTTGGGGCTACTGCTGCAAGTTGTCTTCACTGGAGGAATGCTGAGTTCTGGAGACTTCCCCACAGGGGAGGTGGGTCTGTGGGCTGATGAAGGGGTAAACTGGGCTGCACAGGTTGGGGTCTCTGACACCAGGGGTGCCTTGGTCCTGGGTGGCTCTGCCAGTGGGGATTTGGTAAGCACTTGCTGGAAATGGGAGGTTCCCTCTTTGGCGAGGAAATACTCTGAAAACCCCCCTACTCTACTGCTGCCACCGAACTCCGTTGCCTCACCCTGCCGGTCTCTCCCAGCAAACAGGGCATCCCGGCTGAGGGGTGACTCCTGCCTGCCCAGCTTCCTAGCGGGCTTCAGCACGCCTGTCTCACAGGCAGTAGGGGAGTGGCATGTAGAGACAGGAGCAGGCGTGGGCATGTTCTCCCCTTCCGTCTCCAGCAGGCTCTGCAGACCCAGCTCGCTATGGAAGGAGTCCTTGCGGTACTCTGAGTGCGACACCTCCAGGCTGTGCTTGCGCATGGCCACGCCCATACCTCCGCCCCCTCCTGAGACCCCGCCCACCCCCTTCTTGTCCTGGGAGAGAGGTGAGCCCAGCTTCTCAGCCGACTGCACACGCTTCAGGAGCGGGGAGCGGGGTGGCTCGGCGCTCTTGGGGCGTGGCCGCACCACTGGCGGTGAGGAGTGCAGCTTGGCAGGGAAGGTCTGCGTGGTGTTGGAGCTGCCCACCGTGTGCCCGGGCAGCGGGGGCGGGGACGACTGTGTGGGCGAGGGTGTGTGCGCCAGCGGGGACAGCGGGATGTTGCCGGCGGACTTGCAGCGCGCCGAGCGGTACTGTCGGTGCAGCTTGGGGGACAGGCCATGGAGAGAGCTAGGCCTCATATGCTGGGATGCTGCAGGGGAGTTGGGCGTGCTGGAGGCCGGGGAACTGCTCTGAGATGAGGCGCCTGGAAGAGAAGCGACAGAAAAAAAAAGTTTCTGTTAAACCAGCTTGAACTCGATAGCAGATGTGTTTTGGTTTATTTCTTCTGTGTTTTGGTTTTATTGCTTTTGTGGTAATTGGCTAAAGTAAGAGCGTACGAGGACGAGCAGAGCTGTGATAACAGTTGCCCTGGATGATGATGTACTGTAATCTCAGGAAAATGCTCCTCTGAGAAAACAGGATTCTGGAAGGTGAGATTCTCTCAGTTTCAGAGGGGCTCTGGAGCTAACAGATTCTGAGCATGTGGTGTGAGCATGTGTGGGACAGAGGCTATCAGGTGAAGGCCGCTATTGCCACCAAAATCTTGGAAAGTGGAACATGCTCTTATAATGATCCAATACACTGCAATGTAACGTAAATGATTGGCTAAAAGGAGAATATGATAAGCCCAGTGTAAGTATAGACTGTAACATCTGAAAACCACAGTTATGTACACATATATTATGAAGCATTGGAACATCCCTTTGTATCTGGATAATTACATTTTGGTATTTAACTCATGCAGTGCGATTTACACATCCAATGACTCAAGCACCCTACCTGGGAACTGAGCGATAAGCCCTTCTCCTTGACCATTATACAGCAGTGCTGCCCAGTGGAGTAGCGTAGTGTGCTGTGAGGACTCACCGAGGTAGGAGGAGTCGGGGGTGGAGCGGTAGCTCTGGGTGGGGGACCGGGCACTCAGACTGTGGGTGGGGGAGCCTGGCAGGCTCTCGCTGGATGACAGGGAGCGGTTTAGGGAGGAGAGACTGCGGCTGGTGTGCAGCAGGTTGGACTGCTTGGTGATCTTCCGGAACAGAGAGCTGCGCTTCTTACTGCTTTAGAAAGAAAGGAAGAGAGAAAGAAGGACAGGAAGAAGGAACGAGAAACACAGAAAAAAAACAAATAAAGATAGAAATGTAGAAGGGAGAGAGAGAGAGAAAGGGAGAAAGGAAAGGATTTCCTTAGTAACTTAAAAACTTTATTCATGCTATTATGTTTACACTTTGTGTAACAGTGCAATACAAGGCTTGATTCATAGAACAGCAGACAGCATAGGAGTCTTCAGTTTTGGTGGTGACCCCAAAGTGTACCTCTCCTGTCCGTCCTTCGCCATTGTCCGCTTGTTACGGCGGGCCATTTTGGACTTGTAGCTGGACTTGCGGGCAGGGCCGATTTTGATAGAAGTGTTCTCAAAGGGTGTAGTGGTCACTGTCACCTTGTTTCCACTCTGAAGCAGAGCACAACATAATTGTGTAAATTTTCAAAACATTGATTTACAAATAATCAAACATGGACCTTACACAGAACCCCTGCACTGTATCCACTGATGCTCTATATGTGTTATATAGTGAATTACAGATGCTTGATGGTAATTTACTATAAAATTATATAATTTTGATAGGAAGCGGATTTGATGCACTGTAATTTCATTCTATTGGGATAGTACTTTGTAGCATTTACTGCACTAATGCTCAGTAAGCCATGCTGAATAAGATCATCTGTACTGTAAGCAACAGCATTAACTGCAGCAGCAACAGCCGGTATCACAGTGTGCAGTACTACCACAGCAAGAAACAACCACACAAGCTTTTCTCACATTCTCTGTGGAGGCTTAAGAACAATAAAAACATTACAAAGACCAAACCGGTACAGCGTCCCAGTCAGCAATTTTACTCATTCTTCCCCTCACCTTCAGAATGAGTTCCACCACTTCTGTGTGGACCAATCCGTGAACGGCCTCACCATTCACATGGGTGATGAGGTCACCAGCACACAAGCCTGCTTCCTGGGCAGGGCCTCCATCTTCCACATGCTGCAGTAGGACCAACAAAAATTAAAAACAAGCAATTTCAACAGGAAGGCTATATGGTCAATCAAAGCAAGTGGGAGTGTGAAGCTTAATGAATTCGACAATGGCTGCAACTACTATGTCCTGTTTTCACTGACTTCTTTGAACCTGTCAAAACTGATTGATTTATGTCGGTCAGGTAACATATGGTAGCTCCAACCATTTCCTAAACTATGTCAGAAACCTCAATCTTCTATCCCTAGAAAGCACACAGAAATGCTTCACTGATTTCCTGTCTCTTAAAGCTGTACTGAGTTCTGTGAATTAGCTTGTGTCTTTTCTGAGTCTCTCTGACTTCATGCAGTACCCTCCCCCCTGTGAATCACGCTGCTGTCTCACCCAGACAATGTGGTGCACGCTGTAGACGTCGCTGTCGCCCATGTACACGCGGATGGCTCGGAGGGTGAAGCCGTACTTCTTGCCAGAGCGATGGATGGTGATGGGGGAGCGCAGCACGCTCACTGCGGGGCAGTAATCTCGGCTGGGTGATGAGTCCCTCGATGAGGGATTGGACGACAGGGAACGAGGGGACATGGGACTGGCCAGAGGAGAGCTCCCATGCTGCTCCACTGTGTGTGGAAAAAGAAGAGGACAGGCAGGGAGATGGAGGGAGAGAGAGACAGAGATAGATAATGGGAGAATCAGGAAAGAGAGAATGGGAGAGAGACAGGGTGAAAGTGGCAGAAAGAAAATGGAGAAAGAGAGTGGGTGAGATAGAGAAAGAAGCATAACGGAATAAGGAGTTAAGATAAAACAAGATTAGAACCAGCAGATAAAACTGGAAATAATTCCAAAGCCGCAGATATAAACAAGATATATCTACAAACACAGACGATAAAAATCCCTGGAAACGCAACATGAGTAAAATCAGAAAAGTCAATCAATGGATTACTCTACATCTGTTTATAAGCGTGTTTGTCAAAGCCAATGTGGATCAACAGAGAAAAAAGGATTCTAACTCACACACTGACCCTCTGCCTCCCTCTACTGGCTGCCAGCCATACCTGCAGGAATGATGACGGACAGCGCTGTGGCCGAGGCGGACTTGATGACTTTGGTTCCGGGTCGCGGGCTGCGCTTTTCGCCATCACCTGACAGCTGCTGATGCCGAGCCCGACGCAGGACAAGGTCGTTGGTGGCCCGGAGCCCCAGGGGGTCAGGGGTCACCGTGTCCCTGGATACTCCTGCAGGAGCAGCAGGGGGAGTGGGTCCTACGGTCGCTAACCCTGCTACCTCACCCGGTCGAAGAGGCTTGTCTGGAAAACCAGGGAGACAGATTCCCAAGGTTTATCAAGTGGAATTTTTTAACCTTTTTTCTTTTTATAAAATATTGTAACACCCTTTTCTGCCACCAAAAAAAAACTCCCACCAAGGAGGCAATTAGCAACACAGATGTCTCTGGGTTGAAATGCTCTTGTGGAAATGTGCACTGTGACAAGTCTTTTACCACAGGAACGATATATTATGCAACATTTCACTGACTGGTAAATTGTTTTCATAGCTGTAAATTATTATTATCTTCAAAATACCTTTCTGTATAAGTGTAAGTTACACCCAAATTGTATTTTGTATTTCTTTGCACTTATACTTACTAATGGAGAGGTACTCTATGGCATTTAAAAATGGCTAAATAAAATAGAATTATGATTAACAGGTGGTGATGTTCATCAGCCTCTGAAAGATTTCCTTTCACCATTTCTTTTCGTCACCTGTCACTACGTCACATTTTTCATTGTGGCTTTGCTTTGCGCTTTAGTCTTTCTCTTTCCCATTCCCCTCCCTTCCGCCTGCTCTTCCAAGCCCCCTCACCTCCTGCACTCGCTCCGTTGCTCTCCTTTGGGGTTGCTTTCTGCTCAGCCTGGGCAGAAGGGGGGATTGTTGCCCCCTCAAGAGAGGTCCCCCTGGCCTTAACAGGGGGCTGACGGGAGGCAGGCTCATGGTCGCCCTCATGTGGGGATGCAAAGCGGTGCGTGTCCATCAGGGCGGAGAACCTCCGTCGAGCTCCCAAGGGTGGGCTGGAATCCCCTTCCATGTACAGGGACTCAGAGCATGACAGACGCTTCCTGCAGACCAGGAAGCCACACAATGTAATAGACTGCATTAACATAATATTTTCACATTCATTCACAGCATGTAATCTTTAACCCACCCAGCATTGTTTCTGTTACTGTTAAGGTTGCTGTTTCGTCATCTATATCCTAGGTTTCCAGACATGAGAAATAGCCATTAATCACCTCAAGTAAGAGTAAGTACTTGCCACTTGCTGCAGAAAGCTGTCACACTTACGTGTTTTAGCTTATTCCAACAGATAAGCATCTACATCCTGGGGCATTTACAGAGGATAAATAAGAAATTTCCTTGTTAGCGTTAGCACTTGTTAGGTGTGCTTCTAACCTCAGGCACTGGGCTTATGCCTCTCTGCTATAAGCCTTTTGAAAGCAGTATAGGTCTGAGCAATAAACCCTCCAACTCTCCAAGGCATAACCAATATCTTTTACAGACTGGCATTATGTCATGAAGGCGGCAATTCAAAATGATGATTCAAACTTTAAGTCCCCAGAAGATGCATGTATCAAACATGTCACACTTCTGAAAACACAACACCCATCTGAGCTGGCACGTCCCTGCTGCCCCTATCCCTGCGGCAGTAGGAGCTGATCCAAGGCAGTAAGATCAAAGTGCCTTCAGATGTCTCCTCTATCTGGCCCATGAGCAGTTCTCTCACTCACATTTCTGGAGATCCCGTCCTCCAGCTCTTGTCCCGCATGCTGAAGCTGCCCAGGCTCTCCCTCTTGGTCACTTTGTCCTCTCTGTGGGTTTTGTGTTCCCTCCTGGTGACAGAGGGGGGCTTCTGCTCTAGCTGGGACAGATGCTCCATACTGCTATACACCTGTGGACCAAACACGCCCCAAAGAAGACAAGTGACCTTTTAGTCAAAAGTCCACACAAAAAAGCAAAAGCCCACAAATATTGGGTTCAATCTGGGGTGTTCAACTTGTGTGCCAAAGGTCGGCAGTAACTTCTTTATTTGTCCTGGTTTCCTTTCAATCACCCAGCAATTTAGGCTTTTGAAAGAAGGTGGTCTGCCTCTCCAGCCACATAGTGATATAAATAAATGAGTGGAATCACACCACAAATAGCCGGTACCACAGGACTGGACTGAAGTGTTTCCCCTGTGAAGGAAGACATTAGGCCTGTCTGCAATACACTTCACAAATTCAAAATTCACAAATTAGAATGACTTCTAAACTTTTCCAATTATACCTCTCCTCCTCCCTTTCTTTTGCTCATTCCTTTTCATCTTCTTTCATCATTATCTGCAGGCACAGTCTGGTTGTCTGTGTTCTTTTGATGCTTGAAGGGTGAGAGGTAATGTGTATTTAATATGGGAGTGCTCATTATTTATATTTGAATAAGATGGGTGAAGCCAGGGGTGGGTGGGCTGAAGGAGACCACTTGAGACTGAAAGTGGATTATGCAATTTGTTTACAGAGGCAAAACAAGTGCATAGCTACAGCCCAAAGATCTTTCAGCAGTGGCTCCTGGTATCTGATCAAACCAGCATGCTGAGGGGGAAACTGGAAGTGTGGAGGAAAGTGGGTCTGGAAAAGGGGGGAGGGAAGCGGTTATGATCACACAGATTTATCAGTGGGATACATATTTTAAAACAACCAGCCAACTGACTCTCATTACTGCTTTGTGCCTACTCTGCATAACTCATTTTTTTATACAGGTCATGTGAAGTTTCTCTTCTCCCTGCATTCTCCTCTCCCCTTCTCTGTCAGTGGGATTTTGCATAGGAGACATACACTGCACTTCTGCAGGTGTTATATTCACAGCAGCAGAAGAAAATAACTGATAGCCTCTGGATCAGTGTAGGGTATGGTCACCATGCCAGGTGGTGAGTGGATAAGGATGCAAAAAGGCTGAGATAAGGACTCCCTCCTGCATTACTTTTCCCTCCTCTTAAAGGAAAATACAAAAACAGTTTGTCTCACACTGAAATAATAAAACAACAAATAAAGCTTGCCTAACACAGAAATATGACCACCACCAAATCACACATTGACAAGGCAGCCCCCAGGACCATAAAATGTATGCAACCATTCCACCTCCAGCCCTCCTGGCACCACATTGCTGTAATGGAATAAGCAGATTTCCCTCACTGGCATTTATTTCCATGATGTCACACATCCAGGTGCCATTGATTAATAGTAACTGGCTGTACCAACCAGAGAGCAGTCTTTAGAGGTGACTTTCTTTGAAGAGGCTGGCATTCCTTGAGTAAACAGGCTACTTCAAGAGCAATCAGCCGCTCATGGCAATGTGCAAAACAGCATTCATTAAATACATTTTAAACAACCAGATCCACTTCAAAAGGTTACTATCCATCTGAAACAAAGCCTACATATTTATTTTTATTTATAGGATGCTCATCAATAGAAGAAAAATTGCACAATCGCAAACAATATTTGTAAATTGAGCAAAAACAATGATCAAGCCAGTACCTATATATGGCAGAAAGAAGCATCTTTGGCATTTGAATTAAAAGAAATTATTTTCTCAATCATCTTTGTCAGTTTTTGAACACAAGCCAAACTCACTAAAAATTAAATTTGACAGATTAATCAGTTTTGACTGCACTCCCAGAAGTTATTGCACTCCCAGACTCCGAACATGACTGCACTACCAGACAGTTAAACCGAACATGACTGCACTCCCAGACAGTTAAACCGAACATGACTGCACTACCAGACAGTTAAACCGAACATGACTGCACTTTGATGACACAGACAGCCAAACCGAACATGACTGCACTACCAGACAGTTAAACCGAACATGACTGCACCCAGACAGTTAAACCGAACATGACTGCACTACCAGACAGTTAAACCGAACATGACTGCACTCCCAGACAGTTAAACCGAACATGACTGCACTACCAGACAGATAAACCGAACATGACTGCACTACCAGACAGATAAACCGAACATGACTGCAATACCAGACAGATAAACCGAACATGACTGCACTACCAGACAGATAAACTGAACATGACTGCACTACCAGACAGTTAAACCGAACATGAACCTGAAAATTGAAAAATAGAACAGAGTTTCCTGGTGCCATGGGCATTATCAAAATGAGAGACTGAGCCTTGAACTATTCAACCGCAAGAGCTTGGGTACAGAACAATGGAAAATGATGGTGTGTCTTTGCCTTTTACACTTTGACAGGTTGCTTATGCAGTTTTTTGAGAACATTTACCAGTATAAATGTTATAATGGTGTAACTGAAGAGAAATTACATGAAAGGCCACCCGCCATCCTGGCCCATTAATACTCTATCTGGAACAAAGACCCAAACAAAGAAATAAAAGGAAAACCGTTTCTCCAGCTGGCCCAGAGGCTGTCCTCAGTACTCAGCTCAGAGGACTTTCTGTTCGGCTGGATTATCCTCTCTGTCTAGCTGAGTCTATGTGGCACATGAACACCGTCTCTACAGTTTCCTTATCTCTCTATCCTGATTTTACCCTGTTCCTTTTCTACAGGTCTTGTTTTTATTTGCCGGTAAAATTCTCCACAGCAAACACAATCTAATAGTAAAACCAAATGGTAAATAGCATTCAATAAGGTACAGACACAGATGTAAAACTGTTCCCTGATAATTCCCATGAGATCATTCATCTCTGCTAACCACTTGATCCAATAATTCATCAAATTAC
Source organism: Albula goreensis (assembly GCA_022829145.1). Taxonomy (NCBI): domain Eukaryota; kingdom Metazoa; phylum Chordata; class Actinopteri; order Albuliformes; family Albulidae; genus Albula; species Albula goreensis. Next base: position 10,181,579 of record CM040759.1, read on the forward strand.
ATGTGAGCAGTACAGTATGATTCAGCTACACATGTGGACAGAGAATGAGCTGTTCACTTATCAGCCTCTAATTATGACATTTGGTTTCTGCATGACTGTGAATTCAGAAGCATGAATGAATATAAATGCAGAAATTAATGCATGCAAATTAATGGAGTGGTATGAAATCACTCACTATTAAATCACAATTGGTATTGATACCTTTTCCAGTTTTGACATGGTTTCTTTTATTTTTTTAATGTGTGCACCACTATTGAAGGAGCATGAGGAACCATTAATCCCTTTGAAATGGATATCAGCCATGGGTGGTCTGACCCAGCAGGTTACAAGCATACGTATACTGTCTGATAAATGTTGTAACGAATCACGTATGCTTGATCAAACAGATTAATCCATTTGCCATTCAGTATTTATTACATATAATTATTATGACATTTACAATGCTTATGTTACTGAAGCAGCTTTGATGAGATGGACGAGCAGCACTGTAGTGCAATGGGGACACGGAGGGCCTGACACAGTCAAGGTGAAGCAGGAGTGCTGGATGTGAATGGAGGCTGTGCTGTCTGGACTGGAGGATCTGTGGTAAGCATCTGTGCAGACCAAGCAAGTCTCTTTGTCTCCCAGAGACCGGCCTCTCTCATTGGCCCATCATATCTCCTCAGCCCTCAGCTGCCCCTAATGAGCTCTTTTTTCTGCTGTCAGGAAACACTCTCTCCTCTTTCTAACAAGTGGTGCTTCAGACTCACACAGAGGGAGGAGGGAGGGAGAGAGCAAATGAGAGAAGGAAGAATTGTATGGGCTGACCTTGCTGAAGCGAGGGGAGCAGGAGGAGAACTGGCGGATCTCAACAGGCTCATCGTCATTTGTGTCATCCTCGTCATAGGAGTTGATGTGATGGTAGCGCTCAGAGCGTGCTGGGAGAAAGTTAAGCACAACAAGACAGCATATCAGGACAAACCCACAAACTATATAGTGACTTAAACCAGGCAAACAAAAGACATTAATAGGTTTAATTGAGTATGCCCACAGAAATAAGGCAGGGTTAGCTACAACACTGTAAATGAACCTCAGGGTGATATGTTAAATAGACTCACTGTCAAAGTAACTGGTGTCCTCCTCTGACTCCAGGTGAGGAACAAACTCTGCTTTCTGCCTCAGCAGGCTGTTCCAGTCCAGCTCAGTGAAGAATGAGTGCTGCTTTACCTCAAACGCTCCACCTAGTGGTGGGAAGACCAAAGAACCACTGCTTGAAAAATGGCTAATAAGGTCTCCCTTCATCCTCCGTGGCAGTGTGAGTGTGCACCACAATCACAGGAAATGCATAGTCCCACATGCCCAGGTGTGTGCTCACCTGTGCCCAGCCGCATCAGTGGATTTGTCTGCAGCAGAGCAGAGATCAGGCTCTGAGCATCCGTAGGAAGGGCCTCGTCACCGTCTGGCCACGCAATGTCATCTTAACACACAGCAACACAAATCTCCTGTTATAATTCATTTCACTCAGCATTTATTTACCCAGAGGCCCTCAATAAAATCAAATCCCCAACACTATGAACGAACTGGAAACAGGAAAATGCAGTGTGTAAAAAAGGATCACAAAGAGGGATGAAGTAGGAGAGAGTGGCTGGCTGTGTGATGTCACCTGTGATGACCTGTCCAAAGAGCTCCTCTGGTGTGTCCCCAAAGAAGGGTACACAGCCCACCAGGAACTCATAGAGGATGATGCCCATGGCCCACCAGTCCACGGGCTTGCCGTAGCCCTGCCTCAGGATCACCTCTGGAGCGATGTACTCTGGGGTGCCACACACCTGAGAAAACCATTACCTTTCAGCACTCAAAACACCATCATGCCATTTCACACACAGGTGACACATTTAAAGGCTTTGATTTTTGATTTGGTGAAAAATGAACAAGATTAAAAGGATGCACCTGCGTGAGCTCTGAGTTCTATGTCTTAATTTTCCCTCTAATGAGACTCTGATAAGATAAAGAAATTCCTGGTCATAATTAGCCAACATCTTTGTGGGAACTGATAACGACCCAAATAACCCTGTAACCCTGATAATCACGATTGCTTTAACTGGGTCCACACTGTTCAGAAGTGAAACAGCTCAAGGGACATCATTACATCATTTCTGCACAACGAATAATGCCTCCTCTAATCAAAATCCCTTAATAAAACATGAAAGGACTTTAATTTGTTTCATGTGCAGATGTTTATTCATTATAAACAGATGCCCAGAAATTGGGTGGGGGATATCTCCAAAAACTGATTACAATTCTAATTGAAACCATAAAGAACAAGGCAAATAATTAGAAAACTACTAAAATAGACCATCAACAAAGCTTGATTTCAACACTATGAAAAATCACATTCTCTAATTATAGCTTTGTTCGTTGCTGTGCAATGTGTTGTGGCATGCTGTGTACACAGATAAACAGCCTACGTAGCATGGCAATCAGCAATCACTGAGGGCTGGAGAACAGACATTTGTTCCCTTTGTCCTCAGTAAGGATGGCATTTAATCCAAATGACCAAATCCCACTCTATTTCAATCCACTAAAAGATTAAATCATGATGCAAAGACAAGCAGAACTTGAAGCTTTATACAAAACAGAGTTTATAGCAAATAGATAAGAGGTAAGTAAGAGGTAGGACAAGTTTTGATTTCCAATATAACGCATGCAAAATCATGATGCTGATTTTTACTCATGACAAGATGGGGCTCTCTCTCGTCAGACCAAAGCTCTGCTCTGTACCTGCTTGTCCAGGAACTCCCGGGCATCCTTTTCTATGTGTCCCTCATACAGATTTGTGGTCAGGCTCATCAGACCCATCTTAGAAAGGCCAAAGTCTGTCAGCTTGATGTGCCCCATGGAGGTGATCAACAGACTGAGGAAGGGGAAACAGACACCTTAAATTTAAACCTCTCTCTACAGAGCAACACAGTGTTGTGGCTTGGCATCCCCTCTTTTGGTTTTAATGAACTTTACACTCCCGACCAGCAGGGGGCAGTATGCTTACTTGTCAGGTTTGAGGTCACGGTGCACAATGCCGTAGTTATGTAAGTACTCCAGTGCCAGGACAGTCTCCGCAAAGTACATGCGTGCCATCTCCACTGGCAGAGCCCCAATGTTCTTCAGCAGAGTGGCACAGTCTCCCCCTGGTGACATGTGGGAGAGAGAGAAAGAGAGAGAGAGAGAGCACTTCAGTTGTGCAGATCTCTGTTTGCTTCTTTAAGCCTAAAAGAGCATTAATGAGTGAATGAGACAGGCTGAACAGGATCGATTTCTGCTTTTGTTCATTACATTTTTTTTTGTTTTGCCTAGGCTGGTCTGACTCACTGCACCAAAATGGCCTTCGATGCAGACATATAGACATGTTTATGGCATTAATAAACTATGCACAGAAAGACCCAACGCTACACTTGGAGTTGGATGTATTGAGTCGTGTTGTAGTGTGAGCCATCTGTTCTCAGTGGAGACCCATGCCTCTTAACACAGAGACCTTATCTCAGGGGTGTGAACTACTGCTCTCCTCCACCACTCACCCTCCACGTACTCCATGACCATGCACAGGTGTCTGCGTGTCTCGAAGGAGCAGAACATGCTAACTACGAAGGGGTTCTCAGCAAAGGTGAGAATGTCTCGCTCCACAAAGGCCTGCTGGATCTGGTTCCGCAGGATCAGGTTCTGCTTGTTGATCTTCTTCATGGCAAAGCGCTGCCGTGTCTCTCTGTGCCGGACCAGGTACACCGCCCTTTGGGGAGGCATGCAGGGGAATTAGGCAAACAGAGCTGCCTCATCAACAATGCTCAGCCGCATTATGCATCGGTCCAAATGGACCACATTACCTAATGTGACTTGATACAATGTGTGTTTCAGTACTATGTTGAGTCCATTTAACACAAGTACAATGCCACAGATAAGAGGCTGTATTATATAAGCTGAACTTTGCCCTGACACAAATATCACACACATTTGTGTTTTCAAATACATGACATATCCATCATTCAGTGTTATACAGTTTTTTTTATTATTGCAGACTGTTAAGACAGCGCCCACAGAGTGTCAGACCAGGATCAATGCAATCAGGCCTCTCCCCGGTGGGCTGAAGGGTGTGCTGGATTAGTTTTCACCTTAAAAATCAACACCTAGTTCAAGAGACCAAAGGGGCTCAATTAACTGTTGCAAAAATTGCTTCAATTGATCAAATTAAGTGCAAAGTAACGATGAAAACTAGCACACTCTGCAGGTCTGCAGGATTAGGGCAGAGGACTTAAATGAATAGTTTATGTGATGCCAGCACAGCTGTGGTACGGTCCAGCCTCCATGGTCCATTTTACATTTTACAAGCAAGTTCTAGAACAACATGATGTCATGCTACCAAAAGGGGCAACGATTGTGTCTGTTGTGTTATTCTGTGGAGACCTTAATCATTTCCTTAGTTCAGACGAGTCAGTAGCTGACAGCTCATTGTAGCTCTACCCATTATGGGGCTCATGAAGCCACAGTCCCATCGCTGGTGTCAGAGCGCTGCCCGCCCATCGCTTCCTCTCCCATCACTCACCCATATGCTCCATTACTGATCAGCTTGATGGTCTGAAAATCTGTCTCGCTGGGTGGTTTTTTGACCCTCGTCTTGCCCTGAGGAAATAATGAAAATGCAGGGCTGTCTGAGATTTAATGCGCAAAAGCAGACATTTGCAGAGTATTAATGCTGAGTGCACTTAGGGATGCCCCTCTCCCCCTGCTGTCTCTGCAGCTGTATTTCTGGAGCGGTTGCCAAATTTGTTCATTACAAAGGGGGTCTAATTCCAGGCTGGAAGGGCCATAGGATTTTTAGTTTTATCTCAACTCCTTAATATATTGAACGGACTCAATTACTGGAATTAGCTGCCAAGTTGTTCAAAGTAATTAATGGTAGAATGGCTGGGCCTCAAAAGGCATGGTGGTGCAGGACCTAGGGTGCTGGATCCCCCCAGAGAGCGAAAGAGAGAGTGAGCGGCAGAGGAACCAAACATTATTGTTTTTTTTTTTTTTGTTGGTGTTGTTTTTATTACTATTGTTACTATTATTATTAGCAGAAGTATTCATAGTGATAGTAGCAGTAGTAATAATAGTAGTAGCAGTGTTAGCAGTCATTATAGTAGTGGTTGTAGTAGTGTTAGTAGAACTATTATTACTATCAGTAGTGAATATAGTATATATACAATAGTATTATATTGTATTATACTGTATGCCTTAGTGATATTTACATATGTATTTCTCAAAAATAATTAATCTTGCATTTAATGAAGAGAGAGAGAGAGAGTGAGGGAGAGAGAGAGGCTGACCTCGGCAGAATCGTCGGTCTCTGGGGTGTGGGGTCCCTCGCTGTCATAGTTGTCCAAGTTCACCATTTCTGGGAAGGGACACAGAAAAGGCAAATCTGCTCACAACTGTTGAAAGTCACAGTGCTGCTTTTCATATTCGATGAGACAAAGAGAGAAATGAGTGTTTTCGCAGTTCTACATTTTTTGAGGGAACAGCAAGAGAAGCAGGGGGAAGAGGTGAGCGGCTTTGATGAAGAGAGCCAAGAAAAGTAGCAGTTGGTGAGCTGCAAATTAGACAGCAGGATCATCTTTTGTGAGGTTTGATGTACCAGTCTGGTTGCTGTTTAGCCTAGCCACGATAGACATAAAATAAGCTAGTTACTATTACTCAAAAGGCATGGAAATTCTGTGGCTTGCCTCCTAAAATTGATGGCACTACTGACAAAGAGGTTTGTTTCTCTTTATTATAATTTATAGCACAGAAACAAATATATTACTGTTATTACTTGTTGGACTAACATTAATTACACTGCTTTAATATCAGAGCACCCTGCTGACATTTATCAGGATTTGTGACTGTTTTTATTGTAAAGTTTTTTCCAAGACATAAGAAATAATATGATATTATTACATGCTGAACTGTTATTCCACATGCCTCAGTAAGATTAAATAGTACATTAAAATAAATTCCTTTTGCCTGCATGTGGTTTCAAACATGATTCACACTTAATTGTTCTCCTGTCTTAAAGCAAGCGTGGCATATGGCTAGCTTTCTGTCTTTCTGAGTGTAACTCCTTTCTCCTCCTCCTCTTTGACCCACCCTCCAGAGGGTCCCTGGTCAGTCCCAGCTGGCTGATGATGTAACGTGGAATGTCTGTCTTCATAAGGTGCCCCTCCTTGGCATGATCCTCAGCTGCCTTCAGGAGGTGGTAAAACTCCTCTGGGTTGAACTCCTGCCAGGGAACACATAGAGCATGACATACGTGGGACTGCAAACTCTCCCATCGAGAGATCTGTCCTACAGAGAGTCAATACAGCCTCCCAATTGGACAACAGCCACAAAACTGGCCAGGTACAATATGAAGATCAATGTAATTAAATCATTTAGCTATAAAATAGTTTTTTTAGCTATAAAAAAGGATGGGAGGGGGTTCAATTGCTTTTTAGATGATTGTCCTTCTGTGTGTCATATAATTTAACATGGACGACTGAGTGCAGACCGCCGAGAAAAGACTGACGGTGTTTCGGATAATCATCTCCTCCAGTGTCTGTGACATACGACCTGTCAGAATACCGGGACTGATAATAAATGAATAAATGATAAATGAATCACACTGACATCAGCTCTTCCCGTGCTTGAACTAACAAAATGTGGCCCGCATTCAGTCAATTATGTAACTGGCACATAGTGTTTAACTCCTTCTACAACACGGCTGACCCCTTTGACCTCACCAGCTCGTCTCCGTAGCAACCGATGAGCTAGTCAGAGGAGGCAGGGACAAACGACTGATGGGTGGCGGAGTTCATCAATCAGAGTGGCGGTATAATATTACTATCACTTTCCATCTGCGCTCACTCTTAAGAACAGCACATCCTTTCTTCAATCTCTCCTGGTGCTGAACGCAGTCCAAACCAGCCCAGACCACAGAAAACATTGTGCTGACGCCCTCACATTTCCCTGCGTGGGCGGCTGCTTTGCTGCTTTATATTTTGCTTAGTGGCACCCGTCCTTTGGTATGCATAACAAAACTGTGTGATGTCTTTCTTAGCATTATCAAATACAGGGACATCTACAAATGTATCTGAACGTACACACATCAAGAGAAATGGAGCAATTATACATGTGACCTGGTTTTATGGCTGGTTAAATATGCATGTCTCCTGTAGCTGGGAGACTGTTAATATGGTTCATGTTGCTCAGTGCTCTGTGCTGCAGATGGCGGACCTGTATCTGTGGCAGTGTTTGCTGGGCACACAGGCTGAGCAGCACTGACTGACAGTGAAAGGAGTGCTACTCCTCTGTGTGCTGGCTGAGCCAGAGCATCAATCTCTCCCACTGCATGTCAATACAGACAGCTCCTCTCCCACAGCAGGGTGTGTTAGGGGCCTTACTGCCTGCCCTAAGCCTGCCTGAGCTGGCCCTGTCACCACCTCTGAGATTTACATTACAGGAAGTGCAGAGGCGAGGGTTTTTGTAAGTCGTAAATAATGCGCAGAGTGGAAGGCAAGCTTTTAAAAACTATGTTGATGCTGAAGGCTTTGAGAAATTTGGGTCTGTTGTTGTCGGCGTCGGGGGGTGGGTGAAGGGGGGCTCTGAGTGGTTGGGCTGGGTTTCTTGCTTGTGCTCAGACATCAGAGGAACTAAAGGGGAACAAACTGTCTCTCACCAGGCACTCCAGAAGTCTGGCCGGGCGAGAGATGATGATGAGGAGCTTTTTCACTAGCTCGGTGACGAAGGCCACTTCTGAGCTCTCCGAACGCTCGTATGCCTGAGAGAGAGAGAGGGAGTGAGACAGAGAGAGAGAGAGAGATTAGGTGCAGGTGGAGGCAGGTGGAAAGTGCACAGTCTAGAAAAAGAAGAAAGAGGCAGGGAAGAGTCAAGGAGACAGAATAAAAGTAGCAAAGCAAAGAGGGAGAGCTCCAAGCATGCCTTCTGAAATCATGGGGCCCTAACTAAGACACAAAAACAAAGCAGACCCTGCTTCTTTAATCACACTGAAACCAAAACTCCTACACTCAAATATCTGATTAAATCAAACTCCAACATATACTTTTTGAAACATTTGGTTACCTGACAACCACTATCAACAACTATATGTGTAAAATTTCTGTGGTTCCTTACGTCATTCTATTTTTATCTGTTTGTAAAGTGTGCCACTAATATGTCATTGAACTGGAGCTAATTGAGCCTTGGAGCTGTATGGTAGGCGGTGCTCAAACATATTTGCTAGGCTAAGCACAGCTAGACTTTTAAACCAGCACCAAGCTTTTTAAAATCACTTCCTCAGACTGACTGAAATCAAACCTAATTCAGTAAAACCCGATTAACAAACAGCTGAGAAAATATCAGCCCAAGCCAGGAAAACGCATGCAAAAATCAATGAAAGCACAAACCAGGCTGACTCAACCAAATGAGCCAAACTGAAACCTAAGCTAATAAGCATGACCAATTTAAAAAGTACAATAAGGCCCAGGCAGGCTTCTTCAGTGCACCACACCACGACCACTGTAGCCTGGCTAAAGTTAGTGATTGGGTATGAGAGACTCACATCGTGCAAGAGCTTCTCCAGGTTCTCCTGCAGCTCAACAAAGTAGACAGTGGTGATGAGCTCGTCGCGTGCTTTGGTCAGGCAGTCGCGGGACAGCTCAGCAATCTGATGGTGGATGAAGCTGAGGACCCCATCAGCCAGTGGGAGCACATTCTCTGGGGAGTAGCGCTGGATGAAATCGGCCAGGCGCTCTTCCATCTGGGCTGTAGCCTGGGAGAGGGGCAGACATGGCCACAGATGTAGCTGGGCCTCATGGTACATTTAGCCCAGCTGAGCCAAAGACCAATGTCCTCAGCCAAAGGAACTAATCGCACTCTGGGTTCTCCAGGGGTAATGTTGCATCCTTATTCCTCTGAACTCTGCTATAAGGACAAACATTACCCTCGAGCTCCTGGGAGGCTTGGTTGGGACAAGACTCATGGAGTATATCAGCAATCAGCACATGAAATAAGCTTTGAGCGTTATTGGAACTCGGGGGATCTGGGGTGTAATCCTGTTTACTGTTTGCATTGGTTATGTTCATCCTCTCGGCTCCATTGAACCATAATTGTGTAGTTATCAACCATGTAACATAAGTAACACAGAATCGATGTATGTTCTTCTATGCTCCCCCTGTTTTGTTTTCTTTCTACAGTGATTAACAAGCTGCATCTTCAGACAAAATAAAATCCAAATTTTTTTTGATAAGAAGCTGACTTTCAGGAGAACAGAGATCACATCCAGATAGAGAGATTATGGCTTTCCACTGAGCAGCCCAGAGGGAAAAACACTTGAAACAGAGTGATAAGTCAGCCAGGCAGCTGGTGGCTAAATAGTGGGAGCGAGAGTGTGTGTGTACACATTGTGAGCATGTCTGACCTTAGGGAAGCGCTCCTTGTAGACATGGTTCATCATGACAATCTCGTTGTCATAGCAGGAGGGTGAGCGTCCCGGGCTGGAGGAAGAGAGAGATTGTGTGAAAATTAATTTTTTGCTTCCCCACTAAAGCTGAATGATGAGCAATGCACAGGAGTGGAGTCTCCCAGTACAGAACCAGAACCAGCCAATCAGGGACCCACATCAACTGGTCACAATTACCAGACACTACTGTTCAGCAACAGCAGAGTAAGACAGCTTTATGAAATCATAAGCTGATATGAACTGGATTTGTAGGCAAAGCACCATAAGGCTGATCAGAGTAATTAAAATGAGTAAAATAAGAGGTACTTCTGTTCAGTGATATTACAGCAAGAGCATTTCGTGAAGTCAGAGGCTGGTGTGGACTGGATTTGTTTACCGGAGCCCCTGTGTGGGAGGACCAACCTGAGGCTGCGGGATCGGGGCCGGACATGAGGGGACCGACGGCCCCCATCATCATCGGTGATGCTTTCAGTGCTGCCAAAGTGCTTGGACAGGAAGTGCAGCTCATCCAGGGTGGGCTGGAAGGGAAGCTGGTGCAGCCGCTCTTGGGAGGAGCTGGAGGACTGGGGGAAGGAGGGAGGTGTAGGAGGGACAGGAAGAGGGGAGGGTGGAAAAGTATGGAGGAGGGAGAAGGGAGTGAGAGGGAGGGAAATGTAGGAGGGAGGAGAGGATGAACGACAGAGTAAATACAGAGGCAGCAAGGACAGCCAGAATGAGACAGAAGAAAGATGGGAAAGTGGAGGAGATAGAGAGAGGTGGTAGGATGAGAGAAAGGAAGAAGATGGAGGACATGACATACACAACAAAGGACAGAGGGATAGAGGGAAAGATGAAGGAGGAAAGGAGAGGGGAAGAGGGAGGAGAAGAGAAGGGTGAGAGAGAAGGTGGAAGAATGAAAGAAAAATTGAGATAGAGGAAAGAGAAAACAACAGTATGTGGGTTGGGGGGAAAAGAGAGGTTGGATTAAAATTAGAAATGTTAAAATAAGACTTGATATATTCTTATGCTTCTATATGCATTTCCACCCTTTTCTCTGATTTGGACTCTCCGACAGTTCTGCTCTCTCACAGCGCTGCCAGGCCACCCACACAAGCATATTAACTCCTCCACTCCGGGGACTATATCCCACACAACAGGCCACACATGGAGGTACAGAAAAGCTAGCCCTGATCAGAGGAGAGGTGCAGCTCTTTTTTAATCACAATTTGTCAGTGGTAGCCCACTGGTGAGCAGCTAGAAGGTGCTCATGCACCAGTAACCACGGGAGCCAAAGCTGACATAAGTGTACTGCACCAGCTGTGGGAAGAATGTCATTCTGACCAACTAGGACTCCTAATCACAGTCATCTAAAGACTAGCCACCGAGTCAGGTGCCTAATAGACTAGCTAATGAGCCTAGCTAACTGCATAGCCCAGACCTAAGCAAACAATGCCTAAGCTATGGGGTTTTGTCAGAGCTTGGAGTGCATTTACAGGCTGAGCCCCAAGAGCTTCCAGATGCTTCATGCAACTTTAAAAACATGACCTTATCAAAGGACAACCTCCAGCGGTTATGAATGTGAGGGAGAGAGGCTCCACTCGCACGGGCTCAGCAGCAGAACTGAAGCTGCTCTCAGGATTCCCACCGGTCTCTGACCCTCTCATCATCCTCTTAACTGCAAACCGCTGGAAGGCTACTCAGCTCTGCTGAAAAACCGACTTCAGTCAACTTCACACTAAGGAGTGGACCCCCCTGGGTTTTGGGACAGGGAGAAACAGGGCAAATCCAGCAGCCATTTCCATTCAGGATCCATTAGGAACTTTTATTTCCCCCTCCAAGCCACTCAGAGTTCCAGAAACCACTAATGGCTAAATCGATCACCATCAGTAGCATCAATTAAACAATTAAGAGTAAAGTAGCATAAGTAACATTAAGTAACATAAGGATGAAGATAAAGGGGCCACATGGGTAAAGTAACAGGGGTAACTCACTTTCATTTCCCTTTAACTCTCATTTCTTCCTTTGGGCCTCATTCCTTTTCCTTCCCTTTGACTTTATCATCCTTCCCTCTCTTCCAGGTTTCCTTCTACTCTGCCCCTATCTTTCTCATTCCTCCCATCCTGTTTTCCATCCTCGTCTCTCACACTGCTGGCCCCCGCCTGTCCACGCTCCCTCTTTTCATCCTTTCATCTGTGCCTTCACCACGCAGGCCCAGGCGTAACTAATGAAGCGAGTAATGAGCTGTGTTAAAGCCGGGCGCACTGAATCCTGCAGCCGCACGGCGGTGTGGGACTCAGCCAAGGCAGCTGTTTTCCTTCATCGAGCGCTAGCCTGCACCTCCTCATCTCCACATCCATGAAAAAATGAGAAAATGAAAAAATGGGCCTACTATATGCTGGCAACAACCAAGAGAGGACTCCAAGGATGCTCTGGGAGAAATGCCACCAGGAGGTAAATAAGAATCAGGTGTTTTTTTTTTTTTTTTATTGATATCACTTTTACATGACAGCTTCTTTCCCAATTGACCCATTGTGTGGGATATAGCCTGCACATATATACATGGCAGTGTGCTCCCTCTATCTCTCTTTCTTCTCTCTCTCCTAATAAAGGCTACTAGCTCTGCCCTTGCTGTTCTCTCCTCCCCCTCACATGTCTGCTTTCACTCTGTGCAATTCTCTCCCTTACTCTATCCATCTCCCAGTGCAAATCTGTAGTGTTGTGGTGCTGAGAGTCCAGAGAGAGGGACATATCCCTGCTGAGGACAGACTAGTCGTCATGGATGCGGGATGGATTCTGGATGGATTTATTTCTTATTACCCACCCCTTGGTGTAAGGACAGGCTCTCAGCCAGCAATAGATTAAGCTATGAATATCTTACCAATATATATGCATGGGGATATTTTTAGTTCCATTTACAGTGGGATGGATTTTAACCTTTGATCAACACAGCTCTTTTTTTTTTATGTATTCCTGATTTTCACATCATGAGGAGTCGGAAGGAAAAACCTCATGTGCGTGTAACTGTGTATGTATGTATATCTGTGTGTGCATGTAACTGTGTATGTATGTATATCTGTGTGTGCATGTAACTGTGTATGTATGTATATCTGTGTGTGCATGTAACTGTGTATGTATGTATATGTGCATGCGTGAATGCTCAATACTATGTGTGCATCCATTCGTGTGTGTGTTTGTGTGTGTGCATGCATGCAGGGGTAATTGTTGCAGTGCATGAGGGACAAAATAAAATGACTTTCTTTATTTACTAATGGCATGTCACAAATTAGCATGCAAATTTATGCAAATACAATCATAAATCTGATGTAGGCTAAATTATCATTGTTTCCAGTTCCAATAATCTGATTATCCTGTGTGAAAACAACATCTAAAAATACATTTTATCCAAATGAACTCTCTCCCTCTCACAAACACACACACACACACACACACACACACACACACACACACACACACACACACACACACACACACACACACACACACACACACCACTCAACAGAGATCTTATCAGATGGTCACCTCAGCATGAGAAAAGAGTTGTACTGAATCTAATAACTAAGCTTCTTTTAGACCAGAATGGCCTGTCACAGAGACCACAGCTTGTTGCCAGTGTGATGGCCTCAGTCAGTGATGCTCTTACATCAGAGCAGAATTAAGTTATCACCCAGGAGAGGGGCGACTACAGCACATGTGCCAGACCAGTCCCTGGCAACGGTACCGTATCTTGTGAAAGCTTCAATCCCTGTGTGGTTCCACAATGTAAAGCAGTGCTGTTCAACTCACAGTACAGAGGCCAAATTTGGTCAGCCGTAGACATTCACCTGTTCATTGTCAGGAGACCATAATACCATACTGTGATAATTATGCATAAGGACAGCATCTACTATGATTTTACACATGTACACTACAGCTTATTTGTGCACTGTTCTATAAGCAGGGCATGTATGAGGCCAAGCCCGTATGTCCCACCGAAAAAACCAAAAGACCAAATCTAAAGAGCACTGCTATAATGGTGTGCGACCTTGAACCTACAGAGGTCCAAGGGACAAAAATTCAGTGAGACTCCTGGGTTTTGTCTGTGTGTCAATGCATAGAAAGACAGAAAATGAGAAATAGAGCGAGAGATTGAAAGAGACTGAAGAGGCTCCCTCTGCATGGCTTCCTTTTTGTTTTGTTTGAGGAGCTTGTGCTGATGTAGAAGGTGCGTAACAAGGTGACTGATACCGTTGAGCTGGGCGTGTTGGTTCCATAGCCAGAGGAGGGCAGTGAGGCCAGAGACCATCGCCTACCATCCGCCCTGCAATGAAAATAGCACATTAGCATGTTAGCTTCAGGTGGATCACCACCATGCCTCTTCATAGGAGCGGAGGAAGGGTTAGCTTTAGCGACAATTGGGTTCCCCTCCCTCGCCCTACAAAGCCAAGCAGACATCAGAACTGAGCACAGCCATTGCAGTAATGACAAAAAAAAATCACTCAGAGGACAGAGAGCCTTCCTCCAAGCACTGACGGGACAGCACGCAATCAAAAAACCAAGTCAAACAAATCAAACAAACGAGAACAGGAAGCTTGCTGCTGCTGCCACTGAAGCCAAAACATTATGAATAGAACACAAACAAGGAGCATGATGCTATCTAAAGTACAGTAACCTCAGTGCCAACCACCCCCCTCCCCAGCTCCTCACCCCCTTCCCCCTCCACACAGAAACATGGACATATGCCTCCAAACACAGAACACTGGTTTCAGTGTTACCTGTCTGTTCTGGGGCCATGGCTGCTCAGAAGAGACACACTGAGTTAATAGGTTTATATAGGAAACACAACTAGACCTGCCATAGTCACAGAGAAAGCTTCTATGACAGACATGAAGATAGAGCTGAGGGATTCTGGGAGGCTCACATTTCCTGCTAAAGATGAGGCAGAAATCTGGGCCAGACTTGGTGGGAGTGCACAGTTCACAGTGTGTGGGTAATTACCACAATGTAATTTATCACCTCCCAGGAAGGAGCACAGGAACATATTACTTAAAAACCATAAGCAGAAAACATACAATGCTGTATTCTCACAGTTCTGTATTAACACATTTTAATGGATGTGGTGTAAATATTTAAAATGTGTGTGTGAATTTTCCGAGTGTAAGGAAAATCATTCTTCACAGGGGTGGGGCACTCAGGACAAGAAACAGTATTGAAAAAGGTCAGTCAGTGTCAGTGTTACAAAAAAGAGTAAGCATCCAGGCAGTGGAAATATATCTGTGGTGGTACACTGCGTAATCTCACACTGTCATGTTCCATAGACTCACTCATGAGCATGTTACTTCAGAGACCGAGGAACATGTGACTGTGACTATCATTCGTGAGGGTATAAGATATTCAGCAGTCTCCCCTGTGGTACTCATTTCTGGCCATTATGTCAGCTTGTCATATTTATTACACAAGTGCAAAGAGCGTGGTATGAGCTATATCCTGAGCTGGACAGGGCCAGAGAGAGGATACAAGAGAGAGAGATATTGCCTCTCTTTCCTTTTCTTCATCCTTCTACCCGCTTCTCAAACTAACTGCAGGCTGACTCTCATGTCAGGCGAATCAAGAAATATGTTCATTTGTGACACTTCCTCGCACTCTGTTCCCCATCCATCTGTGTCTCTGTCATGTTGCTGGGACCGACTGTGACAAACTTCGGATATTGGCCCAATCCTTTGCCTTGGTGTAAATAACGGTGTCATACCTTTCACTGTAGACCTATCCCCTGGTACACAGAGAAAAATAATGAACTGAAAAAAACATTTTCCCAAAAAAACCATAAAATTGAGTCTTGTAATATTGTTCAAACCCAACCAGGGCCCATAACGAGCTGAATTGTTTTAAGGCGGTCATGCTGAAAGGGCACTTGCTGCCTCACTGCACTGGTGTGACTCACACACTGACCTGATGGCTTAATATTTCACAACGGCTTATGGGGACCAAAAACTGACTCAAGTCTCTCTCTTACAGTTACTTAGAAGATACAAAGCCAGCCACCATTGTGTCTGTAAGATCAGTAAGTGCACCAGGCTTATGTATAGAGCAAGCACAGGCAAGCTAATGGGCCAATGATATAATACACCATATTATGTACTGGGCAGACATCTTTTACCAGGGCAATTTACATGCATTAAGTTGTGTACATTTTACAAATTAGATATTCAGGCAGCAGGATCTTTCAGGAAGCAATCCAGGTTATGCGCCCTACACAGAACAGCAGTGTCCCATCTGAGATGTGAACTTGCAACCCTTTTGTTACATTTTTAGCTAAGTAACCTTGGTGCTCCAGAAACATCTCAGGAAAGGCTTGGATGTGCCAGCCTTTATTTCATATCATGAGAAACAGCTCTCCCATGTGATGTTGAACAGTTGAACATACCTTCGGGAGGGGGCAAAAGAGAAGTGTGCTGGAGTGCTGGGGGAGAAGTTTCGCGGGCTGTCCAGGGGGCTACTCCCTATAAGCACAGAGAGAGAGCCAGCCAAGAAAATAAAACATTACCAAACAGCAGGCATTAAACAAAACGTAACCACTAATCTGAAGCTTTTGGATTCAGTGTGAATACATTCAATTAGTGTCCCCTCCCCACATAACACCAAACTGGTATAGGAGGCATGTTTTAAGCTATGGGTTGGCAGGGCACACGTAATACCTACAAAACACAGAGAGGCCATATTTGAAGGTTTCCTACAAAGATAACCACAATGATTCTATCATCCTGTACTCACCAATGTGGCCTGGAAGTGGTGAATGTGGGCGGGGCAGGGTGGGGGAGGTGCTTGTTAAGATCAGGCTCTTCCTGTTACTGGTGCGGCAGCTGTCAACACAAAAGACACTGGCCTTCAATACCTGGTGCTGAAAAATGGTCTTGACAAGCAGGTGAAACAGGCTGAAATAAAAAAAAAGAGATCACAGCGCAGACTCTTGCCAAGTCCAAGCTTTTAACTGAAACAGATAAACATAAAGTTGAAATTGAAGAAGGACACATTAATATATATACATATATATATATATATAAGCAATAAATGATTACTGTGAAATGACAACTTAGAAAGTCAGGAGACTAAAAGCATAAATGACCCCTCTGAAGCTAATTCAATCAATGCTGCTCCACAGGAAAAACAGGCAGATGATTCATAAAAAGGATAAAAATCCAATATGAGTGTCTGTGGGACCGTGCCTGTGTCCTTGCATTTATGTGATGTGTGAGAGCCTGTGTGTGTGTTTGCTTAAGTCAGACCAGCCCAGCTGGAAAGCCCAAGTGATAAAGAATTTCAATTTTCCCCAGCTGTAAATCCTGACCAGTTTCCTTTCATGCGGGATAATGACGTGGAAAGGAAAAGAAAAGAAAAATGAAAAATAAGAAAGAATAATGATGTGCTGTGATGAGTAAACCAATGAGAGCTTAGCCCTCCTGATGCTAACAGCGTTTCCCCAAGGGCAAGGACACTATCACAGAACGATCTGTCACTGCCATCTTTCACACACCACCAAGGTGAAGATCCTCACTGAGACTCACCCAACAGGGAAACTCTATGGCACTCATGTGCAACACTATGGCTGAGTGCTGGGTGTGCCTAATGACACACAAAATATTTGCTCTCACTTTCAGCAGATTACTGGCAAGAAGAGTAATTTACTCTCTGTGTTAAAGACTCAGAGCAGTGGCAAATGTACCAGTGATGCAATAAAAATGTAACCATGTTATCTCCATCTGGAATATACTCCATTATTATCTTCAGCAAATAGTTACATTGCTGAATAAACCATCGTAATCGGAACATCTAAAATTGAAACCCTGGAATATACATCTCCAGGTCTTGAAAGCCAGAGTGTATTTTGTTTTTTGCCTTTTTCTTTCAATGAACAGCCAATCTAGACCTGGAAATAAAGCGTGTGGACTCTTTAGCCAATCAATGACATAGATGAAGTACTAAAGCATGAACATTAGCCTTCTAGGACTAGTGTTGTGTGTCCCCTGCTCTAAATCTCAAGACAGTGCAGCATCCACATTTCAGCCTGCATTGAATGAAAGAATTAACATGCTTTTCACATGCGCATATATTCATTCAACAATGGTGTGTGTTAATTGACAGAGCTGGTCTCAGTCCGGGGCAATTCCAACCAATCAGGTGATTACAGGACCGTGACACGGGCATATAAAGAGACTCTGTGACATCACACCACCAGCCAGGTGTTCCATGTCATCTGACAGCTGAAAGGGAATCATTGTGATCTGGATGCATGAGAAAACAAACCTAGCCTGTGGAATAAAGACCTTTATCACTGACTATACAGCCCTCAAAAACCACACCACCACCATTGCCAACTGGCAAAAGGAACCAGTCAAATATACAGAGATGTACAGGTTAATGTGCTCTGGACAAGGCTGTTATAAACATCAAATACTGAGCATTTTCATTGCAGGAATAAGAATGCTTCTTTGTGCAACCTGTGAAAATCAATGTGTTAGTCTTTGAGTCATAAAGGTATAGGGAAACAGGAAATGTATAACATCCAGAGGAATCCATGAAATAACAGATACATGAAATAAAAATATAGGACAAATAATAAAGTATGGCATGGTGTATATATACTGTCTGCGTTTCATTTTACAGCATAACGAAATATATCTAATCAAGTACCCTGGGCAATTGACAGCTTTCACCTCATATTTCACCACTTAATCAATGGAATACCATGTGTGGGGACTCAGTTCTGTCCGGGGTCCCCGGTGTACAGCAAAGCCCTGTGACCCCGGAGAGTGTGCTGCAAACACACAGCAGCCCTCCTGCCTCAGTCCTCCAGCTCTGATGGAGGGAGTATTGATCCATGGAGCTCATCAGGCCTGTTCTATGAGCCCGCAGTCAGACACCCCTGTGTCTCCCACAGTAAAGGAGCGGCCGGTCCCTGCTGCAGCCATAAAAACAGGCTGAATGTGCAATGCCTGTCAGCCTGTCTGAGCGCATTTGTCTGTGAGGCTGGTCAGCTCCCTGGCTGCGTCGGGATGGAGGCCATGATAAAACCATTCGAGAAATAGCTTTGGGAATGTGTCCCACACTCCTTATTACACTCTACTGCAGAGCTGACAACTTGTATAATGAATAAACTTACACAATACAGATTAAATATATGTGACTGTACACAGAAAAACAGAAACAGACTCACACATACACACATACTGATGCACATTGTCTGTACTCATGCGCACACGCACACAACCATATGCACAAATTCAAACAACCTAAACATAAACACAGTTGCCATACACATGAGCACAAAAATGTGTACAACTGTTCAAATCCTTTCTCAGTACTTGTGGCAGTACAACAAGCAATAAAAGCTTAAATTAAAGAAAACCAGGCTCCCAATGGCAGCGTTAGTTCTGCTTCAGGTTTTGAATGCACCACGCATTAGACAACATCAGCTCGTGTGGAGCTAAACTTAGAGTCAATCAGACTCTCGTCTTCCCTTGACAATACTAGGTCTGAGTGCAAATCTGGGAGCTGCACTGTCATGG
Organism: Albula goreensis; assembly: GCA_022829145.1. Classification (NCBI taxonomy): domain Eukaryota; kingdom Metazoa; phylum Chordata; class Actinopteri; order Albuliformes; family Albulidae; genus Albula; species Albula goreensis. Next base: position 10,200,602 of record CM040759.1, read on the forward strand.
GAATTCTGCCAACAGTGAACAACATGACACAGGAAAATATAACAAAGGGAAAGAAAGCAGGAAAAATCAGCGGTAGATTGGGAAATACTCCAGCCTCTCTGGACGCCCTCTCTTTAATTTAATGTGTTTGGTACGCGGGACATACTCTGTACAAAGCAAATACTCTGAGACAACAGGATCTCTGCCTTGCTGGGCGCTAAGGGAAAATTGTCAGCCCTTGTTTTGTTCAGAAGCACAAAAAGCTTCTTCTTTTGCAAATAAAGCTGGCGACCTTTATATGATATCTTTCCACCTCTAAAGCATGTGGTTTCCTTGTTTCTGTGAAGCAGACAATCTTTCTCTTTGCATTCGTTAAGCTAGCAGGCTTCAGACAGTGTCTCTGTGCATAATATAAAATGGGTGGTCTTTGGGGGTTCTCACTACACATCACATAAAGCTGCGGTCTTTATAGTTAAACTCTGTACCTCTAAAGCTGTGGTCTCTTTACCCTTTGTGTCTAGAAAGCTAACGGTCTATGGAGGTTCTCTTTGTATATATAAGGTTGGTGGTTTTTAGAAATTCTCTTTGCATCTACAGAGATGATGGTCTTTACAGTTTCTTTTTGCATACATTAGCAAGGCTGGTGGCCTTTGGGCGTTCTTTATGTACCTGTACAGGTATAGAGCTAGCAGTCTTTACATATTATCTTGTCTGTATTTACATATATTCACCCACATTAAAATTCTGGTGGTTTTTACAGGTAAAGCTTGGTTCTGTTTTTTTATGTCCTTTAGACAGCCTATTTGCATTTATAAAGCTCCTGGTCTTTTAACTAGGTATAGTACTTCCCTGCCCCCACCCCCAGGTACATGAAGAAAAAAAAATTCAAGGATACACCATCCCTGTGCCATAGAATATCACACATCGAACCACTACAGATAATCAATACCACAGGCCACAGTCTCTCCACACAGCCTACTTTCTCTGCATGGTTAATGGTCTGGGATTTCTAGGAAGATTAAGAATTTAATAGTAAAGTAAATCCATGCATAATTCTTTGCATAAACCCTGGTGATGAAAAATTCACAATAAACAAACAAGCAATACTATTAGGACAGAGAAAGGAAAAACAATGGCGCATGAATGACAGATCTCACTGGTTCTGATCAATGCTCCAGCTGAGCTAACATTATCTGGGGAGATACTCCATTTATAAATGTGAAAAAATGTAGCATGCTTAAATATTTAAAGGAAATGCATTAGTCAGATGTGTGACATCCTGGTAGCTTCAAGTCACTTAATGACGTTAACCACTAATGTGCTCTGGGCCTCAAAAAGGAAACCATAACATCTGTACGGCTATCTGTAAGGTTCTCTCTCTTACATATTCCATTGCTCTCATTTGCTCCACTTTTCAATGCTGTTTGAAATAATCTATTTTCTGCCACAATATTACAAATGATTTAATGACTTTCAAGGGGCATGCACTCTATGAAGAAATTTAGTGAACTATCTATGTAAAATATGATGTTAAACATCATCTCAAATGTATTTCTCTATAAAATTAATTTATTAGTGGTTCTCCTTCTCTGTTTATGTTTTATGCTTTTTCTCTTTCAACTCTGCCTTTTCCTCCTCCTCCTCCTCATCTTCATCTTATTCCTCCTCACCCTCTTATCTCTCCATGCTGGGGTAGTTTGTTAATTATATACAGAATTGCAGAGTAAAGAGAAGGCAGAGAGATGAGAGCTATAAAGAATTTACGCCCGGCTAAGGAGGATGAATCTGTGCCAGCACTGATGAAAATCCCCCTCAGCTCTACACAAATGTCACTTTATCACAACCAAGTGGAACAAAAACAGAAGCGTCTTCATACTGCGCCTTTTGAGGAAAATCAGGCCAGCCTGAAAAACACAATATGAATGTTGACAGCAGATACGCGAGTTAAGTCTCTCCCTGTAAATCTGCCACACAAAGAGCTTAAAGATCAGAGGAATGGGAGGAGGAGGAGGAGAGAGGGGCCTGATGTGGTTGTGAGAACAGCCTGCAGCCCTTTGTTGTGGCCCGGAGCTCGACGTGTGTGAGGGTGACCCTGAGTGCGCGCCGTGGTCACGGTCCTCACGCTCCCGCTCTCTCTGGCTCAAAGACAGCGTGGGTATCTCACTCCCTGCTCCCACTGAAGAGGGCTATAAATCAAGAGCCATTCTGACATCCAGCCACATCCACACACATGTGCACACACACACTCACGCACACACATCACACACACACACACACACACACACACACACACACACACACACACTCACGCACACACACACACAACACACACACACACACACACACACACGCACACACACACACACACTCACACACGCACACACACACACACACACACGCACACACACACACACACACACACACACACACACACACACACACACAGGAGGAACTCAGTATCCACAGAACCTGCGAATAAGGCATTCCTCCTCCACGTGCCAGCTTGCTAATAAACCTTGACATGGGCATGTGCCCGTGCACCTCCTTCTACCTACTTCTACAGACCTGCTGCTAATGAGATGAAGAACATGCAGATGTACAATGTGTCCTTCAGCCCACTGCAGATGGGATCTGTAAAAATTGATGCTGCTAAGCTGTGGTTTTGTGCCTGATGTGCCACTGCTCTGCAAAGATTGAGAGCCATCAGTACAAGGCTACAGGTGAGTATCTTTTTAACAAAACACTGGGCAAATGGACCTTCAATTGACATAAAAGTCAATGAAGTCCAAAGTTCAAATGTTAAATGCTCCGTCTCAAACACAGTTTTGCAATCACTAAGTGCCCCTCTCACAATTACAGTGCAAACCAAGCCATGCTAATGCATTCACACCGGTCTATTTTTACACAACCTTTGAAAGTTGATGGTTACAGTTAACCACCTCTCTCTCTCATAGCACATGGAGGTGGGGAACTATCGCTATGGTTTCCAGTGTGCCACTGATGCTCTGTGATGCCTCTTGCCGCCTCCTCCTCCCTTCCTTAAAGCCGCCGTGTTCAGGCTCTGCCCCTCCCCTGCCCCGACCAATCTGGGAACTGTCAGGAGGTCACAAGTCAAGTCTGCAGCGCGGCGTTAATGAGTCGTGCCACGCTGTAACGAGCAATTATCTCCTCGCAGCCTTCACGGTGGGCAGTGAGGTGTGAGCCCAGCCCCCTTTGCTGCACTATTCCTCACCCACGCTCCGCAGCCTCGCGCCGAGCAAGGACAGGACAGGGCAAGAGGTGACACTCAGCTGGAGTCCAAAAGAATGAGCGCAAAACAGGCCCAGACTGGGGAGATGACGGCCTGTTCCAGGAGGGCCCATACATGCGCAGGCTTCATCTGTTACCCAGGCTTGATTGGCTAATTAGCTATGTACACCATTGGTGATTCACTCATTGATTACAGCACTGCAAATTGCTTCACATAGGAACACAAGGACAGTCTACAGCTGTCATTCATGAAATTTAACAAACAAGTCAGATCACACAAATGAATGGGCTAGATTAAATGATCAAGAGAAGAAATTGGCCTTAAAATCATAAACAGACATCACCCTCTTCATCCACCCCTGAGAAAATGAAACATATACTGGCCGTTATCATAGGCATCGCCTCTTATCAACTTGGCAGACTCTTACTGCTTGCTCTATGTATTTTTCACCAGCACACCAGTGAACCGCAGAGATCTCTCAGGGTTCTGTTACTTCACATGCAACTCCATGCCCCACCTCATGATGTGCAGAGAAAAACTGACAGCTCCAGTGGAGATATGGTGGAGCAGAGTGCGTAACAGGCAGAGAGAGGCTGTGATCACATGCAAATGTGTGGTAGATACAGGGGGGAGGATGTCGGGGGATAAGCCCTCTCTCTTCCACACAACATCAGGTCACCATGCACAATTAAATGGTCCAAACTGAAACGCCTGCAGCAAAATCAATACACCAGCTTCCTATAAACCTCTCTAAAAGTCCTTCTTCACATGTACACACACACACACACACACACACAGAAAAATACAAAGGCATACATGCCCTGAGTCTGCGTATATATGTGTGCACAGAAATGAAGTGGCTTATATTTAGTAACTCTGCTGACTTCTAGCAAAAAGCCCCACAGTCCCCTGCACTACTGCACCTTTTCTCATTCTTTGCCGGGTCCTTTGTGTGAAAAAGGTTGGAGGAGAAAGGTAACAAAAGCAATTAAACCATGCCCAATTCTGACTCATTGCTCAGAGATTCTAAGAACACAATTTCTGTAGCATTTCAGCTCAGAGTCTCCCGGTTTTTGTGGAGCAGTGGGTTAAAGCGTGCCGTTTGTTTTCCACCACTCACAGAAGAAGGTGGAGGAAAATGAAAGCGGGGGAAGCCTGTGGAATACATCACAATTAACAAGCAGTCAAGAAGCCTCGGAGACATGTTAACGACCGCTTCGTTTTCACCGCAGACAGACACCGTAAAGATTGCAAGGGATTGTGTGTAACAAACTGAATTTCATTAAGTTTTATTGTTTTGTTAATGGCTTTTTAAAATGATATTGCCGCTTGGAGAAAGATGACCGTTACCTTCAAAAAAAAAAAAACTTTAACAGGCTTCAATAACCTGGAACAAGCCATGACCAGACAAGGGGGTGAGGGAGGAACCCAAAAAAGAAAAAAGGTTGAGTCAGCATAAATGGAGAGGATGGCAGATGAAACATTCACAAAAATGGTATCCCAGACAGCTCAGCTGGGGGGATCTTAGGAGGGGTTGTGAACATGTCATTGTGTGGGTGTGTGGGCCACCATTTGTACATCCAGTTTTGCACATACGGTCAGTGCACACATATCCAGGCTTCTCTCAGAGGGACAGTGTCCATCACTGTGATGTGGGGGAGGGGCGGGGTGGGTGAGGGGAACGGAACCAGACACCACAGTCCACGCCGATGGTCAGCCTGCTGAGTCACTGGGCAGACAGAAGACGAGGCCTTCAGATCATTAGGCTATCGACAGGCGTTTCCGCCGGAGCGGATTCCTGTCACATGATGTTCCCTCAGGTTGTTATGGGAGACTGGGTGGGGGATGGGGGCTGTATGGGCCCCGCCTCCCCTGAGTGGGTCTTGTCTCTATACTCACCCCAGCGCTCAAAGCTCTGCACAGCATGGAGCCCTGCCCCATTTCCCTCTCAGCACATATGCCATGAACACAAACATGCTAACATGACGCCTCCCATTAGCGTGCCACGTAAAGCTATGCGTCAGCTTTTGTCCCATATTTTTTCTTTCCTCTGTGATCTACATTAACTGCTACCCCCTGCCTCCCACTCCATTTTTTCAAGTTGAATGGATATAGGTATGGACATTTATAACAAAGGACCACGCAGAGAGAGGGAAGTTGGGGCTGAGACTGGGAGCAGACTGCAGGGAGTGTCTTTATCTGGTGTTGAGGGGTAGTGGGGGTGTTTAACACAGCAAGCTCCAATCACGTGTCAGCTTGTTGCTATGCAATGTGGCCTGAGAGAGACACAAATAGAAGAAGTTATGTAGCTTGTTGGGGAATCTCGTTTTACAGAGAGGGGTGGGTGAGGGGGGGGACTAAAAGTCTGTAAGAGATCAAAAAAGAAAAGGGTGAACAAAGAGGAAAATAATAGAACCAAAGGGAGGAAATTGTTAAAAAAGGACAGACTACAGATACAGAAAATGTCACTGAGAGAGAGGGAAATAGAGGGGATAGAGAATCTTTATTCAAATGCACATACAAGCCACAATTTGGGACTCTTTTTGTCCCTTTACAAAGATGTGAAATCCCCGTCTTTCAGCTCAGAAAGGCACAGCATCATGCGCTTTATGCTCTGAGACCAGTGCAATCTGCTCCAGTCACCAGGGAGTGCCCATTATAAACACATCAGCCCACTTACACCTGAGGCTCATTAACCCTGAGAGCTCCAAGCTCACAGAACGCAGCACCTTCATCTACCCTTCAAACCAGGTTAGGCAATGTCAGCCTGGACTTGACCTGTATGTAGCCTGAGGAAGGGCCAGGTGGAGCGCAGTGTGTGTGTGTGTGTGTGTGTGAGAGAGAGAGATCAGTCTGAGAGAAGCCGAAAGAAAACCTACACAGTTCACCTCCAGCTTCAAATTTTAGAATGTGACCCAGGACACTCACTTCCAGTTTAAGGTGTGAATGGGCACACACCTATTCAGTGAGGAGAAAAAAGCTATTGATAACTGTTAGCTGCATCAAAACCGAACATTCAGCACACCTACATTTATTTTTAAAAACAATATATAAATAAAAAGTGTTATTACTCTTCTGTCTATGACCTGTGACTGCTTTAATACATTAGCCCACAGTCTGTGGGTCTGTCCTGGGGAAACGCACAGTATCTTCCCAGTTAGGCTCCTCAACTGATTAAATGAGTCATACAAATTTATGATCGAAAATGCTTACTGACCATACATTAGTATACATATATTTTTAAACAACATGGGGACATTGTGTATAATACTACAATACAATGAACTTCTTATGAAGATAACATGCAGGTGAGTCAGTTAGATGTGTTTCACATCGTCTGCGTCAGTCACGTGCATGTAGCAGTCCACCTCCGTTAAATACATAAGCCTCTTCAGTGGAGTGCTCTCTACCTGTACTGAGCAGAGTGCTGACCTGATCCCCCCAGACACAGCAGAGGTAAGACACACTCTGGCGGTGTGCTGCGAGTGTGTGTCTCTCTCACTCACTGTGCACTGCTCCACACTCTCAAACACTTCTCCACCTGCCTTCAACTGCACACAGCAGAACAGGAGACAGACTCAGATAGTGTCTGTGTGTACTGACAGGACATTAATCTGGGTGTTTACAGGAGATATGTGTTGAGCCGTGTGGTTAACAGATACAGATAAATCAGACTATTTCAATATGGGGGCGGGAGGTGAGAGGAGCTAAAAGACACCGAATGCAGAGGTTGTAATCATTGCAGTCGTCGCCTTTCAGTGACATCAGAGCTAGAGGAAGCATCTCAACACTCACACTGTGTGTGACGTCAGTCACCAAATATGCCTCTCACAAAAGAAGCAGTTATTGAGTGAAAGTCATTTCAGATTATCTACGCCTGTGGGGTTTTTCCCACAAAGTAGATTTATGATTTACATTCAAGTGAAACAGTCTACCTAAAACAGTGAAAATCCTTTCAAAACCAACAGCCAAACAGGCACTTAGGGAGGTAAAGCTATGCTATTGAACCCAGGGAGCCCCCAAGGAGTCTGCAAAGAACTCAAATCCTTATTTGAACCCAAATGTCCTTTTCCTACTTTTTTCACTCTTTGAAGTCAATATAATTGGTGAACTGCTGTGTAAATAGAGACTGATGTGCTTTTCTGGCTTGAAGTGAAAGACAGTGTCAACAGGATTGGAGCAGAGATGGATGTTTTGCTCAAACTTGGCTTCAAGGAGCTACACCTGAGCTCAGAGCCAGGGGATCGAAGTTTGACTGTTTCTCCTCTCTCAGTCTCAAACACACACACTCACACACACACACAGAAGACACACATGCCTTCAAATGTGATTGCCTCAAACTCTGACAGGAAACTCTTCCTGTCCATCTCTCTCACACTCTGCTACTCAATCTTTCAAAAAAGGGATACAGAGAGAAAGCAGGAGAGGGACAGAGTGAAAGAGAGAGTGAAAGAGAGAGATGAGAGGAGTGGGGGCAGAGAGCAGCCCTCTAGTGCTGAAAGACAGTGTAAGAGCATGTGCATTTGTAATGCAGGCTCAGTTAACCCCACTGTGCTTCATCCTAAATGTAGGCCGAGACACTACCTCAGGCATTGTTATAATCCACTCTCTCTCCTTCCTGTTATTTCATCATTTATCCTCCACCTTGGCTAGGCAATGTAACAGAAAAGTGTGACAGGCTCCAAGCACATTTTCATAATTAAAGGAAAGGCAGAAAAAACAACAACCCAGTGCAAAATTTTCACTCACACACACACACACGCGCGTGTGCACACACGCAAATTCAAACATGCCACCACACTACCACACACAAACACTATCTACATATACACTGACACACACACACACAAACAAATATCGCAACAATGATATGTGTAGATGAATGAATATATGAATATTAAAACTAAAAGCCTTGACTTGGAGATTGTGCTCACTATCTCTGTATATGCATGTGCAGATAATCATACTGCAATATTGAGGGCACAAAGGCATGAGACTAATCCTTGCGTGCACATGAGATGAAGTCAGATAATGAAGATCAGAATTAAATGCTGCAGAAGGGCTGAACTGGGGTCAGACTGTAACAGGGAGAGAGGGGCTGTCATCCAGCCACACATCCTCCATTACAGAATGCTTCTCTACAGAAATACTAACACAGTCTTTACACACTGAGTCACTGCAGAAATACTAACACAGTCTTTATACACTGAGTCACTGCAGAAACACTAACACAGTCTTTACACACTGAGTCACTACAGAAACACTAAACACTAACATCTTTACACACTGAGTCACTGCAGAAACACTAACACAGTCTTTACACACTCAGTCACTGCAGAAACACGAACACAGTCTTTACACACTGAGTCACTGCAGAAATACTAACACAGTCTTTACACACTGAGTCACTGCAGAAATACTAACAGTCTTTGCACAGTGAGTCACTACAGAAACACTAACACAGTCTTTACACACTGAGTCACTACAGAAACACTAACACAGTCTTTACACACTGAGTCACTGCAGAAACACTAACACTGTCTTTACACACTGAGTCACTACAGAAACACTAACACAGTCTTTACACACTGAGTCACTACAGAAACACTAACACAGTCTTTACACACTGAGTCACTACAGAAACACTAACACTGTCTTTACACACTGAGTCACTGCAGAAACACTAACACAGTCTTTACACACTGAGTCACTGCAGAAACACTAACACAGTCTTTACACACTGAGTCACTGCAGAAACACTAACACAGTCTTTACACACTGAGTCACTGCAGAAACACTAACACAGTCTTTACACATTCAGTCACTACAGACACACTAACACAGTCTTTATACACCAAGTTATGACAGAGACACTATCACAGAC